>VWZY01008956.1:363351-416487 GCA_013399075.1 Chloroceryle aenea
GCCATTGCTGGATCTTGTGTACCACATTGGCGGGTGCAGAAAATAAAAGGCCTCATTTGCAGGAAGGATGGGACAGGACAGATGACTCCAAACTGATCAGTGAGGTATTCTATCCAATATATGTCATATTCAATATAAAGGCCAGGAATCCTGAGGGTCAAGCCTTACTCAGCTATTGTTTTCTTCTTCTGGCTTCTCGCTCACTTCTTTGGCTGGCATCCAAGGAGGACTCTGTTCTGCCTTTGATGCTGATCTGTGTGTTCCTGAATCTGGTACCAGCATCCAGCTCTTGAACACAGTTCCTATCTGCTGCTGGGCCCAGTCTGGGACTTCCCCTGTTCCTGCTCCACAGCATCAATCATGATGGTGGTGTAATTACTATCTGGGGAGGAGTGGGTTTGATACTTGTTCTGTATATATTTGTATATATTCCATTTTTATTATTATTATTTTCATTTTCATTAAAGCTGTTCTAGTTTCCTTTTCTAACCACTAAGTCTCTCTCCCTTATTCCCTTTCTCTTCCACTTTGGGTAGGGAGGGGGGTTAACAGAGAATGTCTGCTACAGGTCTAGTGGGCTGCCATGACCCTAAACTGTGACACCATCCCAGGAAGGAGAAAGGTCAGCGGGGGGGCACAAGGAGCAGCCCCAGCCCTGGGCATTGGACACCTCCCTGGAGAGGCGATGAGTTGAGGCTGTGCCAGGTGGGTCTGCAGGTAGAGAATAGACAAGTTGCAGCAAGTGAACTCTTGACTGGAGATCTGGGAAGCAGTTTTCACCATGAGGGTGGTTGGATGCTGGCAGGGGTACACAGGAAGGCTGTGAAATACCCCTGCTTGTCATTATTCAAAGCACAGATGAAACAAGACCCTTAGTAACCTCATCTAAGTTCAAAGCTGTCCATGCTATTGGTAGGTATGTTGAGCCAGATGACTTCCAAAAGGTCCTTTTCAAGGAAACCATTCGATGATTCAAAGTCACACTTCTATGAGCATGAAGGGAGTCGAAGACCAGAAGTAGATAGCTGATGGCTTTGAGCACTTTCTTGGAGACAGTATAGATACAAAGATATTTCAACAGATCTGTTTGAAAATGACTGTTTAACCCCTTTTTCTCCCCAATATTCCCGAGACTCTTTTCTTTCCATTTCTCCAAGATTACTCATGGACTGGGAAGAACAAGGGGTGCAGAGGCTTCCTGTGGCATGGCAGGGTCAGCTGCAGGCAGGAGGGTTCTTCATCCCCACCCAAGTCAAGGAGTTTTAGAAGGACCAGAATTCCTCTTTGACTCCCAGCAGAAGGCTTTGCCTTGGAAAACCCACTTGGTCCTCTTCTGACAGTCAAAAAAGTATGACGACTTGCAGTGTTCATGCTGCAAGGCCATTAGCAATTCTTGTACCTCAGGTGACTTATTAATATCTTATTTGACAAGTCAGATTTAAATGCATGTTGAAAAATTACTTTATACTGTCAGAGCTCATTAGGTTTTATGCACAAAACAAAACCATTATTTGGAGATTTGGAACTGCTTTACTAAAGTGGGCATCTATTGAATATCCCCAATGCAATTCTTCCTTCTAATATGGTAATTCGTTATCTGTATTTAATTATCTGCAAGGTGAAAGGTTGCTGGGCAGTGTTGTTCAGCAATAGCCCAATGGAAATTTTTAAGTACTTTCACTCTGGGCTGACTGTCTTTACAGATCAATCTTACTGCTAATGACAACCAATACTTTCAGATGTGATTACAGACTAGCTCCATCTTTTCATGAGCCGAGACTCTTTGGAATCATATGTATTGATCTTTTTAATAGAAGTCAAGAAAAATGAAATTACCGTGGCTTCTTTTTGCAAAACTATGATAAATGGGAACTTGGAAAGTTACAGAAGACTTTTTTTTTTCTGTTGTGGATTATTTTAATCACTAAAAATGATGGTCTTTTTAATAATGTTTGTCTTTCCATTATGCACATTTGCAGCAAAGCCAAAAATTATTTTTGTATTACTTTATATAACCACATTTAAGCAAAGACATGTCAGAATTGCCTGCTGGTATATTTAGGTAACTATCAAGTAGACTCTAGGCTAAAGGAGAAAGCTTCTTTTAGATACCAAGAGATCGTATTTTCTTGGCATCTATGAGTTTAATTCAATTTTTAGAACAGTGTTTTGGGATGTCTACAATCAAGTATTTTTTTTTTTTTCATGTATAGAGCTTACCCTTCATTGCATGTAATATCATGACAAGAGTCTTTACCTGTGTGCATTTTCTTCCTTCCCATACATCTCATACTGGCTTTCACTTACCATTTTTTTGATGGAAATGTATGTCACATGGCTCTGCCTTTTGCTTCATTCCCTTCACGTTTTTAAACCTCCAGTAATTTACAAGGAAATGTGTCTGCTGTACCCTGCCCCTGAGGCCCAGAGGACACTCTTTTAGCTGTATATTATGCTATAAACATACATGGACTCCACTGAGATTGCAATTTGCTAGTTTGACTTCTCATTCTTGTGCCAATAGAATGGAAGTAAAAATGTATTAGATCCCACATTAATTGTAGCTATTCCTCTTGGATAAATTTCGTTGCAAAGGTATTGGGTGAGATAAATCTTAGTAACACAAAGGCAGAAGTAAAGATATGGATAAATAATCATAGGAGTGGTGGAAGATAAATACTAGTGGCTCTCACTGGTATTAATGGGAGCTGGAAGATACACACATGACCTACAGGTATTTAAAATCAGAGGCACTGGCAAACTCTTCTCAGTTTGAGGGGCAGTGTCATGTTTCCTTATTGTCTGATTGATCCTCAGTTGTCTTCTATGTTGTAAATCCACATTCTTTCCAGACTTATTCCCACAAGGCAATTTCCTTTTTTTCTCATTACACACGCATAATTTTTTAACTTCCCATTCACTTTTCATCATGCCTCTTGTCACAGAAGTCTTCAACATCAAGTCATTTGGGTTAATTGCTGTCCTTGAAACTCTTAGTGTTTTTCAGTCAGGTTACTTTCTGAACAGTTTGGTAACCTGTATCTTGCTAGTTTTAGTGGTCCAGATTTAACACCTTTTGTGCGTATTGTCAACTTCAGAAACTTGTGTTTTTTAAATATTGGTATACAAATTTTATGTTTAGTTCAAGAAGTTCCTAAACTGCTCATGATTGGGAGTTTTCAGCAAGGGCACAGTACATCTGACCATGTTTGGTTTCTCCTTGTTTCATAACCTCCTGCTGCTGGCCACTGCTGGAGACAGGTTACTGAGTTGGATGGATTTGGAAAGACACAGTATGAAGGTCCTCTGCTGACATCTCTATCCTACAGATAACTATTTTTCCAGCTGTTCTTGCCATGCCTACTTTTCTTTCAATATTCTGTTATTAGGAATTGTTATACTTACAATGTTGAAAAAAATCTCTAAACCTCACTGATTACAATTTTATACTGTTATATTTTTGTGATGGAGTAGATCTTTTAAAAGTAAGCTTTTATAGTTCATATGGACTGGGCTTTGTCTGTATTGCAGATGGACTAAAACAGGTGATAAAACCATTGTGTGACATGCTGCACTCAGCTGCAGACAATTCAGTACTTAAATGAAAAGTCTGACTGAAAAAAAAAAGGGCAATTGTCTAGTAATTGCTTTAGCTATACTTTAGTATTTTCATTAAAACAAGTGAATTGTGTTTCAGCATGTCTTGCAACTGTTCTTGCTCAGTCAAAAACAGACTTTTTTTTTCTGTGCCTTTCTTAGAATTTGTTTTACAGAATTGTGTCTGACTGCTTTTACCTAGGAAAGCTGACCCTTTGTTATTTAATGAAGATGTGAAATTAACCACAATGGGAAGAAGATTGTAGAATTGTATCACAATATATTTATTCCAGTTTATCTGAAAAAGTCAAGTTATTCTTGAACTACAGTTTTAGTAATGAAAAAAGCATTTATTTGGGAAAAAATCTTTGACTCGTCCAACGATGCCTTGTTTTGAACACTGGAAGTTGTTTTGTTGGCATGTTGAAATAAAGAACGTTGAAGTTGCCATCTGAAAGGAGATTAATATTGCTGATGTAGTTTTGTGAAACACTGATTTTTTGATAGATTGCTTTGCCAGTGGATGATAGGTAGTTTATAATATAGAGAGTGCATAAATGTGCTTTTATCCTGTTTATATGACTTTTCAGCTCATTTGTTTAAACACATTTTAATAGCAACTATGGTAAGATAGATATACTAAAATTTGTTCTAACATGCCCAAAGCAGTCTGGATTAAATAACTCAGCTATTCAGTTTAGTCCATCTAACACTTACATGCGTAAGTGAATCTGCTTACATATATTCTTTAATCTCTTATATATTCTTTAAATTCAAAGGTCCAACTAATATTGTGTTACTAGACACTTGAGGACTCTCCTTATTTATGTGAATAATCCAAATAAGGTTTGTCTGGCTACCTGTATTACTTGGATGTCAAAGGAAGGAGGACCTTGCTATCACCTTGAGCTTTTTTAATGTAAACCTTTATGGGATGAGCCTGAAACAAAGGTCAGCTGTGCAAATAGTGTTTTTCATGTAGAATAGCCTTCAAGATCAGGCAGGATGTAATTAATTTTATTTTTTTTTCTTTAGTGTGGCTGAGTTTCTCATCTTGGCAAGAAGGAAAGACTGGTGCACTGAGGAAGAAGGACAAACTTAAAATGAAATAGTGTTATTTGCTAGAGACGATTTTCAGCCTATTTCTGTCTCAACTCATCTCAATTCCTTTTTTTTTTGTTTTGTTCAGTCTACCCTCTTACATAATCTAAAGTGAGTACGAGGAAGGAATATGCTGCTTTTATGACTGTTTAGAAACTTGGCCCTACATCTCCATTAAATCTTTTGCACAACTCAGGGGGAAAATTCATCAGATTTGGCTGTCTAGAGCTTTATTCTCATTCTTTAGCACCATTGCTCTTTGGTATGTGCAACACCCGGGTTGTGTGACAGCTAGTCACTATTCCATTTCTATAAAGACTGCATGCTATTATGGGATCTGACAGATCATTACCAAAGCTTATAGCACAGTCCAGAGATACACAGCAGTTAATGCTGAAAAGTCAGCATTTTCTTGCAATTATCATATAGTGGCATCAAAGATCCATGGTTATTTCTCATTTGAATGACAGAGAAAAATAGTTTATTTATCTATCTACCTATGCAAAGTCAGATTAGTCATCTCTCACCACGAGCTCTAGTTCATTTAAGGTGGTTTCTTTCTCCAGCTTAAGTGTTAAAAATGACTGAAAAGAAATCAAGAAGTTCAGATGGTTTTACAGTGTTCAAGACTAGAGTGCTGTTCATCATGGAAAAATTTGTGATATTCTGATATGGCAATGAAACAGTTAAATCTGTACTGGGTTTCCCCAGAAGAATAAGACAAACACTAGTTATTTAAAATGGGAAAATATTTGGGCTGGTAAAGAATTTTTTCCATTCAACTATTTTTTATGGAAAACTTTTTTTCTAATGAAACTTTTTTTTTTTTTAATGAAAAGTCTTTAATGGAAATCATCTGTCTGCTTTTTTATTTTTTGTGGAAAATCGTAGCTTTTTGTAGGAAGAAGAAACTATGAAGAAGACAAGAAAATACTATTTCAACAGAGATCCCTTATTTGGAACACAGAGATGTCTACCAATTGATTAAATATTCTGTTATCTAATAGATCAAATTCCTAACAAATATAAAAGCTAGTGTTGTCCGAAAGAGTTGCTTGAGCCTGTGCAGATATAATTGTAAGTGGTCAGAAGAGTGCTGAAACATTTTTCTCTGGTGAGGATTCCAACCTTACTTCCACAGAAATAAACGAAAAGATTCTTTTTGACTACTGTAGGAAGAAAACTGGGACCTGGGATCTAGGGCTTACATGAATATGCTCTGTGCAGAGGAAATAAATGTTAGGAGACTTGCTGTAGCTGAGGGCCAACAAAGAGAAATTCATGTCTGCATATGGAAGTATGACAGCTGGCAGCAGACTCTAACAGAAATTATTTTCCCTCTGGAATTTGATAACTGTTAATTCTTCATATACTTGGCTTCTGCCAATGAACACAGTACTTTTCACTGATAAGAAATTCATATTGTTAAACTCCACATGAACTCAAAAGGTATAAATGCTTACTAGCAAATATGAACAGCAAATTACAGAGAAAATTTAATAATTGAGCTTAATAAAATAAGCTTGTTTTTGGAATCTTGCTTTATATGTTTCTGAAAGAACAATCACTCTTATGAAACTAAGTCAGGAATGAAATGTAGTATATGGCTAATTGGGAAAGGATCAATGGATTTAGCAAAGCCATAGGAATCCTTCTAAAGAAACAGCAGTTTAAAGCAGTGTTGATTTAACAGTGTGCTGTGTTTGTCTTCCTTTGTGCCTTATGAGGTACTGAATATCTAATAGAATAGCATGGTACAGATTGTGGAGTTATGGTTGGTAAACAAATCTCTTGTGTGAGGCATGAAATGAAATGAATGTTGACAAAAGCCTTTGTATCATTTGTGTACCTCCTTTACACAAATGAGTCCCCATTTGTTATGATAGAAATGGTTTGTAGCATTAGAATACATGAATAATATTATTTTTTGTGTCCCTTTCTCTGTCAGGCTATCTGAACAAATCTAGTATGATTCAATTAGCTCCAGCCTATAGTCACTCCCCATAAGGGAGAAAAGGACAGAGAAATGGCAGCATCTCCAGTCTTTCCTTCCAAAGCCAGGCTCATTCTGTTGAGCACAACCCACAGGCACAAGTGAGGAAGATGAAGTGAGAAAAGAGAGAAAGAGAGACAGAGAGACAGAGAGACAGAGAGAAAGAGAGAGAGAAGGAAAGGAAAGGAAAGGAAAGGAAAGGAAAGGAAAGGAAAGGAAAGGAAAGGAAAGGAAAGGAAGAAGGAAGGTAAGTATCACAGAACTGTAGTGGGGAAACCAGGGGGTTGATACAGCATGCACCATAAACCACAGGTATTCATTTATGCAGATTAAAATAGAGACAATGAGCAAGAAGGGAGAAAACCTTGGAGAGGTAAGTACATATACGACTTCACTGTTGTATATGGGACTGAAAGGAAGGCAACAGAGATAAGAGTAAGTAAAAAGTCAGAATGACCTGGAGACATTTGCTTGTCAAATTTAGAGGTCCAGCTGCAAATTATGGAGGTGTTCCTAAAAGATGTCTCCAGTATTTTATAGCATGGAAAGCAATAGGTACATGTTGGGCTACTACTCTTCCTTCAGCCGGAGTAAGGTTCAACACACTATCTGCAACAAGACATGCTTGGATATGCTTGTGAATAAACTCCAGTTTTCACATAAAGATGGCTTCATCTGTTCTGTGCCAAGGCCGTGGATCCTGTCTTCATGTTGGTTCCTCAGAAGGTTCAGCACAAACATTAGGCCAGTGAAGATGAAACTGTCATCACATTGCATCACATATCACATAACATCTTGCTTTTCTTAGCCAAACCATTATATGCCCTGAGAAGTGTCTCATGACTCTCCTGGTTTTGTACTCACAGTAGAGTGAACAGAGATACACTTACTGCCATATCCATGCTAAAACCTTTCATTCTCAGTGTCAACTTTGGGTTGAGTTTCTTTAAGATGACTTGTGCTGCTTACATGGCACACACAATTCACCAGTACTACAATATAAGAAAATACCCACTCTTCTCACTTGTCCCAGACTGTGGTGAAATAGCTAGTTACAACTTTTTTTACTACTCCTCTTCTCTTGTTGATGAGTCAATTTGTCAGTGTTTGGGGTTTTTTGTTTGTTTTGGTTTTGTTTTTTTTTTCCCTAGCAGTACGTTGATGAAACAGGTGACAAATATCAGGAAAGTGTCTGAAAAATATGATCCAAATGAAATCTTCTGTCCTGTAACATCTCACAGTATCTGTTGACTATAAAATTTAACCAGATAATCAAGAAGAGATGGCAAACTTTGCATTTGACATGATTTCTCTTTGTATTTTCCTTCTAATTATTTCCATATGTCTCTTATCTGAAAAAAGTGGTTTTCATCTGCTTCTTTGGCCTGAATAATTCTACGATATACTTGAAAAAGGCTGAGACAGCTTTAGCCAAAATCCTTCTTGTGACAATGCAGTGCTGGAGAGCACTTCATTTAGCTGTGAAATGAGAATGCTGGGGAGAAGTTAGAACTGGTTTGGTGATAGGTGGCCACATATTCTTTTTATGAACATGAAATCCAATAAAATAGGATATACTTGACTTCAGAACACTTCAGTATACTCTGGTGTGTTATTTCTGAGTGCTGCAGAGTTTCTACTGTTCTCTTTTTCTCTGGTGTGTATCTAATCACAGAATTTCTGAATAGTAACAGCTTCTGCATGTTCTACACAACAAGAATAGGTTACCACTGGAAACTGTCGTATAGCTGCTTCAGACTTCAGTCTTCTTCAGGGTCATAACATCTGTTATGCATTTATAGAATTCCTACTAATATATTAAAAAGAGTGGATTTATTATGTGAGTGTTGAATTGTGGATATTTTTCCATGTGCTGAGATCGGTCAGTAGGTTATCCTGAAAAAGCTAAATATAGCTATTTCTGTATTTTCATATATAGCCGCATGCTCAGTGCTGCTATTTTGGTAACTCAGACCAACCCAGACTACACAGCAAACAATGGAAAAACTCCCCTTGTTTGCAGGACTGGGCCTCAAGGCCTATTGAAATCCCAATGAAACCATGTGCAAGGAAATTTACTCTTGCCCATGTTTCTAGAACCAGAATACCAGTTGACAGGAAAGTCTTTAAGGAAACACATCCCGGTCTTAGAATTAGAAATGTTTTTTTAGGGAGAATGATCTAACTTCAAGAAAGCATTTATGAGTAAAGTTAGAGAGTTCCAGGCTAGACTCTCTGGTCAGACCTAAAGCTGGACATGAAAGAGCTGCCTGATTCAGGATCTCAGCTAAAGTGAATGGTATGAATCTTCTTTAAAGCCCCTTGGATGCATTTTGTATGAAGTACCATGCTGTTTCCCATGACAGGAGCAGAAGCTCTCTCCGCAGCAATGTTTGAGGATCAGTTTTGATTCAGGTGAATGAGGAGCAAGCAACAAAACTCCTTTTTCCCGATCCCAGACTGTGCCATGAGTGACTGGTTTCTGGCTATTTTGACAGAGCGTCCTCTTCCCGCTGGCTCGTCATCAAAGTCTGGGCTCTTTTTGCCTCCCAAAAAATGTCTGTGGGTTGGGAAAATAACTTCCCATTTATGCTCTAGTCATAACCCTTAGTGCAAACAGCAAGGGCTGGTGATCCACTTTGCTTGTGCTTCTACTGTTACGATCTTTATTTGCCTAGTGGGTGGGTGGTGATGCCATTTCCCTATAGGAAACTATTAACTGCATAACCTTTTCCCTCTCTTGGCTCATTGTCATCAATGCTGTCACACATCAAGTGCCGAGGTTTGAAGTCAGCAGATACTCCTCCTATCTGGGCACACAGCACTGCTAGCAACACCCTGGTGATCCTAGCCTGCTGAGTGCCATTTGTTGTCTGACTGCAAGCCATCTTTGACAAAGAGAATATTTTTCATGATTGACTAAGGAAATCCTTGGTCAAGATAAACAGCTTCGCCCCTACTTGCCTGATGCCAGGAAGGTCTAAATAGAGGTTCTGTAGTAGTCTTTTTTTTTTTTTTTATTACTTCACATTGGAGTTCAGCCCTGACCTCTAAGCCAGAAAATCTAAGCCATGTTGGAACTACTGAAAGGCCAGAGACATTGTTAGATGTTCAGGTTTTTCAAAGCTCTGAGACCATGTATTACAATTTACATTGCATATTTATTTGAGAGACAGTAGCTCTGCTGATGCATTCCTGCCTTTGATAAGACCATTTTTCCTCAGTGACACATTTTCTGAAAAGTACCTTTCACACACTTTGTTTCCATCAAGGTTTTATCAACTCTACCCCTGCTCACCAATGCACAATGAGTTTCATGTCAACCAGGCCTGCTGTCAAGAAGACAGTAACATTCTAAGCCTTGCACATTTGCAGGAGAAGAGGTGAAGAGCCAAACAAAGCACTTACTTTTATTCTTAAAAAGCCAAATCAAACCAAGCTCATTTGTGATCTTTCCAGCCTGGCTCATGAATTTTATCAATATTATCATGAATATTATCAAGAGCTAATATAATTGAAGAGCTTGAAATGCAACTTTGCTGACCAGCCCAGGTGTTTAGAAACTTATAAGACCTGCTGAAGGAAAAAAAACATCTTAATTATACAAGAATGTGTGATGCCCAGCAATACTTCGGGGCAGTTTTCTGTTAAAATTCAGCCTTTTTCATCAGCCTTGGAAAAGGCAAGAAACATATAGAACAAGCCCTTTTTCTTGTTACTTTGAAAAACTTGTTACCTCAGGTAGTAATTTGTATGTGGAATTGACTGTGAGTGACTCCCTGATAACTTCAATAAGCAATGGTTGTGTTAAAAACATTCTGGTGTTCACAACAATGACAAAGAGGCAAGCTAATGTGAAAATGTAGCAGTGATGGCAAACACAGAGGTACTGGCCTGAGTTGTGCATTTTTTCTGGTCATGTTGAGGGTGCAGATTGCCCCATTGTGGCTATGAGAACACAGTAGGACCTGGAAACAGAAGAGGATCTGAGAGTGAGGCTGAGATGAGACAAGATGGAGTTACAAGAACATGAAATACAGGAAAAGGGAAAGACTTAGGTGCTGGCCAAGAGGTTGTGAGAGGAGGAGCAGGGGAAATGGGTGCAAGGACTGGAATGACAAGAGTCGTGGTAAAAAATGAAAAAAATAAGTGTCATAGGAAGGAGAAAGAGGGCTAGGGACAAAACACTGAAGCATTGAAGAGGAGGAAACTGTATCACCGGTATTATCTCTAAAAAATAGATCTGGGAAATCAGTTCATGAGGAGTCCTCAGTTTTTTTCTTCCAAAGTTAGTTACTATGAACAGATGTTGCATAATGTTGCACAATGCCCAGATGTATTTGTTTTCCTCCATCCTATTCCTGGCATAAAGTGTTTACTTCATTGTGTGAGAAAAAGCTGTTTCGCTGTCAGCAGATGCCAGGAGAGTACTAGAAAACAGGATGCTGTCTTCTTACCTGCATCGGTCTGTGATCTCTGTAAATAGTGGGACCAAGTACTTCTGGGGGATTTATCTGAATGCCTTTGTTAGGATTTTCATCTACAGAGATATTTTCTTTCCAGTACAAAGCTGGTCCTGCTGTTACAGATCATGCTAGTCATCACAGTATTGCTTGCAGGTGTCCTGTCTTTCAGAGACATTTTCAGCTCCACATGATGGTTGAAGACATATGGATTGTGCTTTTAGAAGGATACAGGTTTGTATGTATGTATGTTGTGGAACACAGCTCCCTACCTTCCTGATCCTCTGCTCTGATGCTACAGAGGTTGAACCATACCTCCTGCGATGTCTCATAAATACTGCCCTGCATGCTTACACAGAGAACTGAAGTGCAGCACATGCCAAAAAAATAGAAAAAGAAGAGAGAGAAAGAAAAAAAAAAAAAGAGAGGCATCTAAGTGTGTGTACATTCTTCATGGTGTTTCCTTTTACTCGTCCATGAAGTTCAAAAATAAAGGAATATGTGAGGGTTGGCAGATAGTTCCTGGAGTGAGGGTTGGGACTGAAATTAGTGGGAAGAAGGGTTGGACAAATGAAGTGTCAGACAGGGGAAGTATAAGAAAATCTCATGTTTTGAAACTTTTTTGTGAATTCTCAATGGCTCAGTGCTGGTTTTCTTTGTCAGGGCAGGTAATTATCTCCCAAAGCACTCATCAAGTTGCACTATAATAGCACTGCCTTCTGGGGAAAACCCAGGTGAACTTTTTCTTGGGAAAGAGCATGAAAAAAGCTTCCAACATCATGCTTAGATTCAAGGATAGCAACAAATGCTGGTCTTGTGGAAACATTTTATTTTAAATCCACAATATCCTCTTACATAAACACTGAAACACATTGAATCAATTTTTCAAACAAACTTGTAAAATCAGAAATACACCAGCCTCTGATAGGCAGCAGCATTAATTGCCAGGAGCACAAAGAGGCATTTAAACATTGAAGCATTTTGGCAAAAATACAAATTACTTGTTTTCCTTCCGTGCCCTTGGAAATAGTTTTACTAAACTCTGGGCTTCCTATGATGGAGGGTTCACCATTAATCACCTTTATGACATCTCATATGTAGGCTGTGGATAAATCCATGGGCCCTAATCAACCACTTTCCTGAGGAAATTGGCCAAATCCTGACTCTTTGAGGAGGGAGGTGGGGGATGAATCACAACAACTTTGCTATTCAGACAAATCTCTTTTCAAGGGCCCTTAAAGCTTTTTTTCATATACAGTGAAGACAGCCACACAGGAAACAATAATAGTTTAATCTCTTGAAAAATTTCCTTCCTGGACTGCAGCAGCCTTTCAGGCAGGTAGTCAAAGCACGCCAAAGAAAATTAGCAACAGCAGGCTGTTATGTCAGCCTTTTAGCTCTGTCCCTTTTCCTTCCATGTGAGTGGAAAAGAAACTACTCATCTCCTCAACTAAGCACCCTCTGAGCCACACTTTATTGTGCATTATTAACACTTACAGGACTGGGGAACTGATAATGGAGAAGATGTAGAGGGATGGGTCCTGCGAACACTTGCCGTGGTACCTGTACCATGAATGGCCTCACTGATTCATGTCCCAGGCTTACAAAGAGAACTGTGTTTGTAGCCTCTCACACATGTGTATACTTACTGGTAAGTATTTGAAGGATTTTTACGAATTGTCTGTTGTCAGTTTTTTTCCATGTTTTTCTTACTTTAATTTGAAATTCTTCTCTGCTTAGTGTTGAATAAGAAATATATAATAAATATTTTAACATAGAGCTCGTATGAGTCAGGGTAAGGCATCATCACATAGAGTTTCATTTTTACTTGACATTATTTTCATGCTTGTGTTTTTCTGTACACATGAGAGGCTCCATTCTTGATTTGTACTGCAGTGGCATGGCAGGTTATCATGGGCCCTGAGGCAGAGAAAGTAACGAGACATCACCCCCCAGCCAAAAGCTAGTGCTTGCCCTTATCCTTGTAGACTGGTGCCTGGTGTAATTACACTTCCTGCTAACTTGATGATAGTATCAGAGAAAGAAATTTCAATGTTTATACCTCTGGAGTGTGGTTTAAGGAGGTATGAAATAAAATAGTTAACATATATCTCTCTGTATGCACTTGGCATAGCCAGAGCTTAAAAGGATAACAGAAAAAGGCCAGAATGGTGGAGAGAATTTTTCATTATATTTTAAAGGTGCTTTATTGCAAACACCATAACTTGAAATGCATTTGCTTGCTTTGAGTGTAAATCTTTCACTTTAAGTCAGCCCTGTGTTACTGAAATTGTTGACACACTTTTGTAACATCTGTATGTAGAAACAACTTTGGTTTGAGTTCATATTAAAAAGCAAAAAAGGAGCACACCTACTGAAGCATTTTCATGTAAACATGCTTGTTTTAAAACGGTGTTATGAAGCTCTTATGGCAGGGCAAAACCCCGCATGCACCATGAGGCAGCTTCATTTTGGTCTTTGGTGTTGCTACGAGGAAGACTAAAAGACCTCAACTATGCTAGACCGGTTTACATGTCAGATTGGTAAACCAGGGGATGTATTCTGAGTTCAGTGCTGACCAGGTCCCCTCTTCCCTCCTGTTCTCTGGAGGTTGCCCTCAGCCACGTAAGGGCCATCTCTGAAATCAAGTGGAACCTCTGAACAACAGTCAAGATACAGCCAGAGTTGAAAATTTCTCCTCCAGCTCCAAATATTCTGTTTCTTGATCCAGGGAGGTTGCCCCAGTAGTGCAGAGGATAAATGTAGAAGGGCACAGTGAAATTTCTCTGCAAGTGACTGCTACAAGTGGATGGTGTGAGTGGAATGACTCAAAAACAATCCTTCTGCAGAAAGCCACATTAAATAATCATACGGAAGTGCTGTCATTTGTCATTAAGATAACACCTGAAAGCATATACCAAAATCAGGGAAATCCAGAACAAGGGAGGAACTGTGTATATAGCCTACTAGAAGGCAGCAACTTCTTCTCTAAGGTTATTACAGTATAAAGACAGCAGACATACCAGTGGACTATGGAGACAGAAAAGTCTATTTCACTGCACTGTTGCCTTCCTGGGTACAATCTGGGAAAGTTCCACAGAATAGCAGAAAAAGGAAAGTCATACAAGCTGGGCACCTCAAGTACTTTGGTTGGCTACAGAGTTCGTGAGACTTTGGACAGGATGTATCACCTGGTCTGAAAGTTCTTTTTCATTTTTAACCAGATATTGTAAAAGAACAGGTCTGATACTGCATCACCAGTATCCATGGACAGTTTGGGTTGTGAGGTATGTCAAACTGATACCTCAATAATAGAATGAGGAAAACCAAGTCCTACTGTAAATCAAAGGTTTAATACTGAACTGATAGGAACTTTGCTTAAGTTTCTTCGCCAAGCCACATGCTGAATAACTGTCAGTTGCACAAAGATTGTCCCTGTTATTTGCAAGATACAAGGATGAATCCTTGTTACTAACTGCAAAACTCAACAGCCCCACATCACATTTTCAACCCAGTACAACAAGCTTTGCATTTTCCATTGAGAGAAATGAGAAAGAGTCTTTGTTTCTCCATCATCAGTATGCATAACAGTGGCTCCACATCTGTGCACTTTTTGCATAATTACATAATGGTAGTAATGAAATATCTACATGTACTTGTTATTTTTTCCCATAATGTGTCTAACTGTACTTCAGTTATGGAAACAGTATACACGTATAGTGTATACTGTTGTATACTTGACACAAGTCAGATGATGTGAGATGTTTTCCATCAGTATCTTTTGTGTTTCCTGTTAATAGAACAAAGTGTTATAAAACCATACTTGTTTTTCCTCAGCTGTACTTTCTTCTCTTTAAAAAACATCAGCTCGATTTTGCAAAACAATGAGAAGAGAGTAAATAGCTATATTGGCCATGTCATAAAGGAAAACCTTTACAAAGAGATTGTTTTTTCTTCTCAGAAAGAAAACGTCCTGCTGAGCAGAGGCTGGATCCAATGCCTACAGAAGTCAGTGGAAGAACTCCCACTGATGACAGTGGATGTTGGGTGAAGTCCCATCTTATTCTCTTGCTTAAACACTGCAGAATGAGTTGCCAAGTTCTAATGACTACAGTGAAAGCCTTGCGTTATATAAGTTACTTACAGTAGATTATTACAACCATTAAGAAAAGCCGATTATTTTTATTAAAACCATATTTTTCTTGGTTCTTTTTAAGCTGTTCCCAATGTCTACACATATCTTTCTGCACTTTGCTTTTTTGAATCTCTTCTTTATGAACAAAACACAAACAAAACCATGATTTCCTGTTGGTTGCTGAAGAAAGACTGTGGATTTATTCTTTACATGGGAAAACTTTTGGTTGCTAAACACATGCGACGGCACATGGCCTTGTTCAAACATCCTATCAAATTAAAAGCAGATTTCAGCTCTAACATTCCAGATGAAGGGCATGGGGCTGGGACAGACACATGAAATTGTATCGCATTTAAGAGGACAGTGATCAAAGCACTGCACCTCATACAATGAGTGAGTGGCAAATCTGTCTTATCTGAGCAGCAAGAAATAATTATGGAGAATTATTTGATCTTCTGCTAAGGTAAACCTCACAATTATGATGCTGATTGAACAGGTTCTTTTGTTTCAGGAAAGGCAACATGTATACTCTGTGTTCTAATGCACTTAGCAGATGGTATTCAAATAACATCCTGACACTTCAGTGTCAACTGACATCTCAGTCTATTTTTATTTATTATTTTTGTTGATCACTTCCTGCTCAGACTTGTGTCATCCTGGCAATACAAGAGATACTTTTTTTGGACAACTGAGGTCAGGCTAAATTCTCAGTGTATCTGGATATTGCAAAGGCAGTGCAAATGCCCAGTTAATGTCACTTTGGAACTGAGTGAAGAAACCAGACCTTTGCCCTAAGCATATGCTTGTCTTTTGAAATACAGTTAACTTTTGCAAGCTGTAGCTTGATTTTGCTGATATATCACAGAACAGAAAACTTAAAAATAGAATTCACCTCTGCTGTTAACAAGTTTTGACCTTTGTTCACATTTGTTGAGGAAAGTAGCTCATAGTACCAGTTAACATGAATTATTAACTCCTACATTAATAATTAATTTATTAGAGGGCTAAAGGCATCAGTCTTTGCCAGCTAACACTATTGAGAGAAAATGAAGAAAACAACACAACCCTCATTATAACAGCTTAATGAGGATGTCTGGAAGATCTGATGTGATTCAGTCACTCTAAATGCTCTTTATTTCCTCTCTGAAACCACACTGGGTGCAAAGAATCAGGCAGTTAACCACAGTTCCTGTAGTGCAGGGTTTCTTCCTACTTTCTGAAAAGAGGAAGTCCACTAAGGAGAGCTCAATTTAGATATTATTAAGGTCTGATGAAAGATGCCATTGCCTAAACAATACAAATGCTGTCTCTCTCAGTAATGAACTATTTTAGTGGTGTCTGAATCACTAACAGCTTCTATATGCTGCTAAAAAAAATTCTGTCTAAGAATTGTGCTTTGCAGTGACTTCTTGATTTCACAGGATCCTTCCTTTGTAATCTGTATTTGGACTTTAACTGCAAAGCTTGACTATAATGTGGTGATACTGCTTGAGATCTCTACACATGTTGTTCAGAATGCAATAACAGCAATGAAATCCAGTACATCTTATCAGGAAACATCATGCAGTGGAAATCTGTTAAGTCATTCCCCTGCACAGATGCTGATGCTTCTTGACCATTCCATCCCCAACTATCTCAGGCAATTGTGTCATACTTCATGTTAGTGGAACTGGTCACATCTTTCCTCTTTTACTTCTTCTGCTGTGATACATGGAAACTTTCCTGAGACTCACTGCTAAAACACAGTCTTTGCTACTTCACACTTTCTTTTTTTGTCACAACATTGTTCATGAGCATACATCTTTTTTACTTCATCCTGAAGTTGGTGGACAACAAATACAGGACTGCACAAACTTTATTTATCAATCTTATAAAGCTGTGGTCTTTTAAATCTGCACTTGTTTCCCAGGCTCTCAGTCACCCTGATTATCTTGATAACACTTCTTTGTATATATTCCAGTCTAAATTATTCTTTCACCATCACTCCTCATGCGCTTTTTGAGACCAGCTCATGCTTTCAGATAGTTCTTCAGATACAGGAGTAGCAGCCATGAGATGGGACAATGTTTTGTACTACCACCGATGGCAGACATAGGCATTTTTATCTTTAGAAATAAATGACTGAATTAAAAAAGGTAGGGTAAACTCACAACTTTTAGCATTCCCATGAGCCTTTATTTTTTCTTTTGGTTGAAGATACTTCCAGTTTAAAAAACGCTGGACTATGCAATAAAATTTTACTTTCTTTTGGGCTTTGGCCCACAATCACATCACAAAGGTTTGCTGAGCAGATAAGCAGTATTAGAATGACTTAGAAAGACTAAGACGAACATTAAATTAATCAGACAATGCTCTTGGGGGAAATTGCCACTAATTTCAGATTTTTCATCTCCCAGAAATCAATTATTATTATGTTTATTGATATTGTACTTGTCACTACTTTCAGTATTTTTGCTATGATGACAGAGAAAAAAGAGGGAGGAAAGATATAGTAAAAATCCCCAGAGCTTCTTCTTAAGGCATCAGAACTTAGTAAACAGCTATATGTGCATGAGTAGATAAGAGTAATAAAAAACATGGGAAGATTTTACACATGTGTATATCTTTTTGATGAAAAAGTATACCCAGATCTACTCACAAATTGTGTGGAATATAGCTAGAACTTAAAGATATTTTTGAGATATCAGAAAACATTAATAAATTCCACTGACTTTAGCACATAAAAGATTAAGAACACTGTAAACCACTTTCTGTGAGCAGACATAGTTATAAGTTCTTCTAATGCCCTCCAGAAGGATTTCACAAATACTTCTCAAGTATGAAAAAAAATTATTCAAGAAATGTGGAAGATGCTGAAACTTCAGTTTGATAAGTATGAAAATAATCTAACTGCAAATAGGATGATAAATATGCCAGAGCAAAATAGAATGGCAGTGGTAGTCAAAGGAAAGGTGCTTTCTAAGGGAACTGTCTCAGGTCCACTGCTGAGGCTTCATTCACTAGTGGCACCAGTTTTGGGCCTCAGGGTAACAAGTTCATGCTGTTCTGCACCTCCCTTCTTCCCCCATGAACACCTGAAGGGCAGAACGCATCAAGCTGCATGGATTGTACAATGTATTGCATGCAGGGAGTAAAGCTAACTCATCTGAATGTTTCTCTTTTGAACACTAACATTTTCCCCTGGAAATTGATTGGACTTGTTAAGGCAAGCACTCTTTAAATTGTGTAAAAAATATCAGAAATTGGCATTTTGAAATTAACTTTATTTTCATTTATGTTAGTAGGTTTGAGGACAAAGTGAGTTAGTGTTATAATATTACAGTCATGACTTCTCATTAAATCACTCTTCCTACTTTGCAAACATTAAGTTCAGCTTTGGAATTTGAGAAGAAATTTGAAGTTAATCATAAAATATGGAAAATATTTCTGTGATTATGGGCCGATAGCAGCCATTACTATGGCAGTTACTGAATATTCCTATAAATCGTGTTAATAAAATCCAAATATTAGAGTCCTCCAATCACAACACAGGAGTTAGTGTTAACCTTTCCCCAGAATATAAGGTAACTAAAGCCTGCTGCAAGTGAAGATGCACATCTATTAGATTTAGAAATTGTCATTCAATTAAGTTAACATATTTTAGTTTTAACAACATTAAATGGTGCACCAGTGGCACTGACAGGCTTTTTCTCGTGTTTGTCTGTATAATATTTAATTTAAAGCATGTCCATTCTGTGTGACTGAGATGTGAGAAATGAAGAAGGGATTATGAGCTCATTACAATTATGACACAGCCTTCTGCTAACAGGGCTTCTGGGATCTAGGTTAGTAACTCTTGCCTAGTACCTCTGCACTGCGTGTTGTGAGCATTGACAGTAGCCTGAGGGATACCAGAACCTCGTCTTCATGAGTTGAGTCAACATACCCAAGGAGGACAAGATGCTTATCAGATTGGAAGATCAGACAAATATGTGCATACCTGGCATACTGAATAGAATATTTCCACTGGAAGTGATCTACAATGATCATCTAGTCCAACTGCCTGACTGCTTGTACAAATACCTCTTGAATGGTGACAGTCTTGGGGTACTGACCACTTTGCTAGGAAACCTGTTTAGGGTTTGATCGCGCTCTGGGTAAATAAATGCTTCCTAATGACCAGCCTAGATATCCCCTGGCACTGCTTTTAACTGTTTCCATACATCATATCACTAGATACCAGGGAGACAAGATCAGCACTTCCCTCTCCACTTCCCTTCTCCAAGAAGCTGTAAAGAGCAATGAGGTTGCCCTTCAGCTTTCTTTTCTCTGAAATAGACAAACACAGGTTCACAAAGGACATGTCTTGCAACATATTCACCATCTTTGTTGCCCTCCTTTGGACACATTCAAAGATTTCACATCCTTCTTATATTGTACAGCCCAGATCTGTACAGAGTACTCAAGGTGAGGCTGGACCAACGCTGAATACAACTAGATAATCTTCTCTTTTGACCAACTGGTTACACTGTGTTTGATGCACCCCAGAGTGTGGTTTGCCATCTTGGCTGCCAGGGCATACTGCTAATTCATATTGAGCTTAATGTCAAACAGCACCCTCAAATCCCTTTCTGCAGGGCTGACCTACAGCCACTCCTCTCCCAGTTTATACTTGTGTCTGGCATTACTCTGTCATTAGTGCAGAATCCTGAATTTTGACTTGTTAAATTTAATCCCATTAATCATAGTCCAATGCTTCAATCAATCTAGATCACTCTGCAAGACATCTTGACCCTCCCAACACCTTTCAATGTGGTATTTTCAGCAAACTGGCTAATGGTGCATTCAATTCCTGCAACTCAATCTGCAGATTGTTGATGTATGTACTGAACAGAATGGGTCCTAGAATTGAGCCTTGAGAAACACCACTGGTGACTGGTCACCAGTCAGATGTGGCCTCATGCACTACAACATCTGAGCTCTTCCCTTCAGTCAGTTCATCTGAAATAAAGATATAATTAATCACCATCAAATAAATGGATTTTTGCTTCTTATTGTTACTTTTATACTGTTCCTTCATGTGAAATACGTGTACTAGATAATGTTGAGATATGAATGCTAGGGCACTTGAAAAGACATGGGTTCATTTCCTCTTTTTCTTTTGTCCTCTTAAACAAGAAATATGTCTCTTTTAGAGGTACTTCACAAAGGCATTCCAGGTAGAAACTTTATCACCTGAATTTTTCCTATGCTCAGTGAAAAGAGGTACCACTATGGTCTGGTGTAAAAATTAGGTGGGCTGAATTATTCACTAGGGTCCTGCCTCTCTTAATTGTTAAGGAAACATAAAGTAAATTTCTAACTTAGGCAACAAGCTGGGGTGTCTGAAGACAATTTCTGAGAGATATTCAGTTTTAAGAAAAAGCAGGTGCAAAGTCAAAAGAAAATGGTTCCCTCTTGAGAAAACATCCTACTGTAGCGACATCTGCCATACCATTTAGACATTATATACATTATTATAATGTAGTTGGCAGGCACATAACAGCATATAGATCTCCTTCCTTCCTTTCAAATATTTTACCTTTTTTTGCCTTGAAGAAGAGCCCTGAATAATGTAATACATATAGAGTCTATTAAAAAGTGCTTTTACCTATCCAAGGTAAAGTTATATCATTGATTTTCCTTTTCTTCAGACAGTATTAATTTGCATGTGAGTTATCCAAAGACTCTGCTACTCATGCACGTATCAGCCATAAGTACACAGGTGAAAGGAAAGTCCGGATTTATGTAAATTTTTCAAGCCTTAATCTCTGTTCACAATTCCCCTAAAGTTCCTCATGACACTGATAGGAACCCTGAAAGCAGGGTTGTAGAACAGAACTACATTTTAAAATATATGCTGAAGCATTACAGGTAATCTTTGAGTTACAATTGTTTGGCTAAAGCTCCTTCCTTTTATTGTCTATTGTGAAACCTAACGTTGCTTTTGGAACAGAGTTTGCTTCTGTGGGTAGAAATTCAACAAATGCCTGAACCTCCAGGCTTCTGATATGAGAAATAACTTTCCAAAATGGCTATTTATGCATTTCTCTTGGAGGTTATTATTTTGGGGCACTGGCATTTTCTTAAGATGGAATGTCCTCTTAGCTTCATTTGGAATCTAGACCTGCACTGATTACTAGCCAGCTGTGTAGTTTTAGTTGGCAATACCTAATAGGGGTGTAATTCATGAGTCGAAAAAATTTATTCTTTCGACTCATGCCATCAAATGGGGAACCTTTCTACATTTGTTTTAGAATAGCTGAACCTTGGCTAATTAATATTCTGGACTTGTGCATACAGTAGGTGAGGGAATAGTTTATTTTTCTAGTAGATAATATGAAGACCTGCCAAAGATTTGGGAAGAGTTTAGGTACTGTACTTACAATATACTGGAATACTGGATGCATGGATCTAACCCTGAGTGCTGAGGGGTTTTCAGTGAAACTATTGACCCTAAAAAAGAGGGGTGAAAGTATGTATACATATGGAAATTTCCTTTCTCTTCTGGTACAGTTCAAAATTTCAGGAGGATTTATCAGGAATGATTTATATTGCCTTCCCTTTCTGATTTCTCTTGGAGTCTACTCTTCCTTTTCAGAATGTCTTCTCTTAGGAATAATGACATCCCATCTTAAACACTTTCTAACCCTCCAGATAAAATCTCAGATTTTTGTCTTGTAAAATATAAGTAAAATAAAAATGAGAAATAGTTAGTCAAGGCATTTGTTTTGGGGTACTTTACCTACACTGAAAGGATGTCTAGGAAATAATATGCTTTTCAAATATTCTCACAAATTTTAAATAATCATATTTTTGCAATTCATATGAAGGATAAATTACCAAGAAGAACTTGCTCCTGAAAATGTAAGACAGAATCCCAAGGTCCTTATTGTCTACACTCTACTTTTTTTCCAACAATGATCCCAATGTATTTAATAGAATATCCCCATGTGAAATGACTGTCCTGAAAAATTCATTGGGAAAAAGAAACACTCTGGAGAACAAAATCACTGGAAGCAGGTATAGCTGACCATAGATCAATTACTGACAAATCCTGGGAAGAGAAGTATTTCTGCCCACCTCTTCTACTTAAGAGAGACTGAAGAACAGTGTCACCAAAAGCAGCAGTGGATGACTTTTCAGACTAAAAGGAATTAAATCACATAAGAAGAAGGGCTAGTGAGGTAAGAAGGTAATGTTTTTCTACTGATGTCTCTAAATCTTTATTTTTAATATTTGGCCATAATGCAAATCTATAGGAGGAAAAATAATCAGCAAGAACACAAGAGAAGAAACAAGCAGATATTGTGTGGTTCCTATGATCTACCTTTGCTGTGACTTATCTTGCTGACTATACAAGTCTATATGAGCAGAGGAGCAGCCATTATTGTAAGAAACATCACCTAATCACCTGTCAGTGGCCTGTATAGAGTGAAAAAAGTAATAGTGTGGTCCAGCTCGGCCATTCTGATGTGTCTTAGTCATAATAACATGGTGCTAGGTAGAACATTAAATATCTAAACTATGATTCATTACAGGACTTCACAGCAGTGCCAGGAGTGGATAACAACTGAAAAAAACCCTAAATGCCATATCTTTGATGACAGCAAGACAGTACTTGTAAAAATTAATAACTGGGCAGAAGAGTTGCCTTTCTGTTGGATCTTTAGATCTTAGCTATGAAATAGGATCAATAGTTAAGCTTTGTGTAGGCCATTTGGCATGGAAAGTTATGAAATTGAAATGGGGGGATTTTCTTCCATATAGTAGCAACAATCTGTTATTAACTGTAATTAAAATGCCAGAGCTGCAAATTATTCAGTTCAGTCACCAGAATATCTCAGTTTGTTGGCTCATAAATGTCTCAGAGGTCAGAAAGAGCTTCTGACAGAAGAATCCATTCATTTTTTTCCTTAAATTAAGATCCATGCAGAGAATAAACCATTAAGAGGATCAGAGAAGGAAAAGATGGGAATAATAAAATGTTGTGACAGCTACATACAAGGAAGAATGAACATTTTCATTTATATTTTCTTAGCACATGTAAAGAGTTGTCATGCCATCACCTGATGACAAGCTGCATCTGAGTTTCTAAAAAATCCCCAACAAACTAAGGACATGTAAAGGGATAAAGAGAGGCTAAAGAAGATGTTTAAATGAAAAAAAGGCCCATGAGAATAGATGTCAGAATTATTGAGGTAAGATTTCCCCCATTTTTGGTGAGAAAACAAGTTTCTGAATGTTTGGGGAAACACTGAAATGAAGGTATTTAGGTAGGTAGGGGTTTGGGTTTATTTTAGGTGTTTTTTTGTTAAGTATGGTTGGACTCAGTGATCTAGGAGGTCCTTTACAGCCATGAATATTCTGTGATGCTGTGTGACCTTTTCTGACCTTTGCCTTCTTGAGGAAAAGTCTACAAGTAACTTACAGGCAACACTTTGGAGGGGACCCTAAGGGGGTGTCAGCTGAAGGCAGGCGGTTGCGTGGCTCCGGGCTCCTTCAGCACCGACTCCTGGTGGACAGTTCCCCCTGGGGCAGCCGCGTGGGGCTGCCGGCATCTCCCGCTCCCCGGTCTGGGCGGGTGGCCAAGGGCCAGCTTCCCTCTTCGGCGAGGTAAGAACAAAAGAGAATCACAGTGACAAGTGGAAGGAGCATGCAGTTATAATGTGATGGCTGTGGTCTGCTTTGGTGTGTGGGTGAAGCAGAAGGATCTGCTAAGTGGAGATCCTTCTAAATAATAAAGTGGAGATCACAAATCCAAAGTGAGACTGATGGTCATGAGGAAAAGTCAGAGAAGGTGGAGTATGTGAAACAGCGGACAAAAGTGGGACCCACAGGGATAGGCGAAGTTAGAAACATTTTGCTGATAGGAAAGGACAATGCTTGAGCAGCTGAGAGGAAGTAAGAACATTATGCAGTGACAGTTTTCTATATGAAAGAGAATTAAGTTCCCCTTATGAGGAGGATGAAGACACAATAGAAGGGATCGTTTTTATGATCTGTTCCCTTATATAAATTCATGACTGTAATATTGCAAATGCTGACTCAGTATTCTTGTCATTGTGAGTCTGGGGAACACTGTTCTTATGGCTTGTTTTATAAAAGCTGGGGTGAGGCAAGGTCTTCTGTGTCTTCTTCACTGAGTATTATGAGAGTTGGCATCTTCTGTGGAAATGGGTAGGAGTTAAAGGGTAAAGGTCAAGCATTTCTCTTATATCAGGAGATCTACTTTCTCTATATATAATCTGAACACAGCCATTATCCTGTAGTGCAAAAGGGGAGCTGAATGTACTTATCTAGAAAAATCCAGAGTCATTTTACCAATTACAGTGCCCCAAATACCCTTCATTCTAGACCCAGTTCCAATCTCCTTGGAGAGTGGGTTCATCTGTCTAAATGATTCCCTAGAACAAACTGCCAAATTCGCTCATCCACTGCACAAGGCTGTGCTTTCATTGCATCTTTCCAACACCTGCCTCAGCTTTCAGCCCAGTCCACATATGACTGGGATGCTCACAGAGCAGAAGGCCAGCTGTTTGTCAATACTGCAGTCATACACACTCTCTTTCCCTTTCTGGCTCTGAAATCTTTATTGAATTTTCATTCATCACTATGAGGGATTCCTTCCGCACTGCAGGGGTGCCATATAGATGTGAGAATATTCAGTCAAAGCAGCTTAAACTCTTAATTTATTGCTTATTAAAGACATCAGCTCTGCTATCAGGGTCACCCTTGCTGAGGTAGTACTTACTATCTCTCGCAGAAGTCCAGTGTAGGAGCCAGAACTAGAAAGCATGAAAATATAAAAGCCTATGAACCTGATCTCCTGACCATGGAAGTAGATGTACATGGGGACTGAGTGTAAAAGAGCAATGAGCCACATTGGTCGATTTCAAAGCCTGTTTCTATTGTAAGGACATGACTGTCCCCTGAAGCAAGGTACTGTGAAAGGAAGACCACCTCTAACCCAAGTGTCAACTTGCAGCTAAAGCAACCTCCAAGAATTAGCCCTGGCAAGTAACAGCTATCTGTTTTGCCACTGTGGGGTTACCACTGTCAGTCGTTGGTATAAATGAAAATATTTCATGGGATTTCAAAGAATTATTTGGAGACTCTCCCTCAAAGGAATGGTGAATAACTCAGCTTTCAAATTAACTTGATTAAATTTTATTTATTTATTTATTTATTTGAGAGAGAGAGAGAGAGAGACCCTGGAGGTGAACAAAGGTTTTTGAAGCTCTTCACTTTGGGATAAAGAACAAAATACATGTAAATTCTGCAAGGTAGAAATGGTGTCTGACAGGGACTGCTGCTGTGTTTTATGTGTGTGACTTGACACTGGTGGCCAGACTGATGAGTAAAGGACACATTACTTCCAACATCCATTTGTGGGTACTATAGAGCAGGGGGAAGCAGCTCTTTGAATATATTTAACCATTTCTCTGCCAAGCAACCTTGGAACAGTTATGCTTCTTCTTCGTTTCATTTGGGTTTGTGTCTGCTTTTTATTAGTTTCCCTCTTTTTTCAGTTTACAAAATGAAGCTAAGGAGATGTAGGTTTAGCATAATTTCAGACTGGCCTAGGGAGGGACATTCCTTGTGTTTTACTCTTGGCTTTTCTTTCCTTGAAAATGCAAGTGACATTAGGATGGGTTATGAGTCTTTCTTTATTTTCATCACAAATAACATGGACTTGATTATAAACAAAAATAGAACTGTTAGTTCAGGCTGAAAGATATGAAAATGCAACCTAAAGGCAAAATCACTGAAAAAATAAATTGTTTTTAATGACTACTATTGAAATAAAAAAGATTGCTGTTAAGAATATATATGGTTTCTATTTCTTATTCTGAAATGACTTTACGTTGACAACATCCCTTAAGCTTCAGAAATCATTATTGAAATAAAAAGGACCAACCTGTTCTAAGAAAGTGTGCTGTAATGCACTGCTTTTCATCATAATTTTTTTTACAGCAAGTTTGTTTTGCACTGCACAAATGGTTGCCTGACATTTGAACTGTGACAAGTGTTTGAGTTTACAGCACCCAGCCAGAGGTTACTGCTGTCACAGGGTCATTTGTTGGAGTCAGAAAAAACATTGTGGCTACTTTGTGAAATTTCTTCAGATATTTCTTTTTAATGACCATTTAAAGCTTTATTTTTCAAGACACTGTGTCTACTCCCCTCTTACTTTCAAAGGGACCTTCACATTATTTTGGGGTCTGTAAAGGAATATGGAACCTTTGCTTCTTTGTATGCTTGAAAATCCTGCAGGTTATTACTTTCCCTGCTCCAAAGATCACCTAATTCAGGCTTTATACACATGCACACACACATACACACATTGATCCTCTTCTTCAATGTCATAAATTTTAATGTAGTTTAACATACTGAGTTGTCACCAATTTGATTTTCTAGGTCAAAGAGTTCAACCTTCTTTAATCACTGTGTCCATAGCTCTCCATTATATTCAAAGAGCTCTTCTGTGCAATTTAAATTGCCTACTGTTAAGTTACAATCTTTGCCTCAGCTTTCCCTCCAGTGTTTGGATGAACTTTTTACATATTTCTGCTTAGGGCTTTCAGGACCTTTCTTCAGCCAATTTATGGTAAAATTGATGCTGTCTAAATCTTTGCAATGACTATGAAGGCATCCCATGCTTTTAATAGGCAAACATGACATGTTGCAATACATGCTGCTAAATGTTCTGCTGTGTTCACAGTTGTTTGAGGTTTTTTTTTGTTTGTTTGATTGTTGTTGTTGTTGTTTTTTTCTTACTTTCCAGAGATATCTTCTTTCTGCAGCTCTGTTAATCCCCTAGATTTTTTGCTGAAAGACACTGAAGCGAAAGTGTTATGAGCAGAAATAAGTTATGCTCATGACACTGGATAAGTCTGTATTGCAACATAGTGATCTTTAACGTAGTTTGAAATGGAGTAGCTTGAGCACTAAAAGAAATATAGCTGCATTTCACTCCGATCTGTTTGGCATATAGCCAACACCTGGTAATGCAGGCAACTTGTCAAGGGTAGTTTGCTGGGTAATAAGCTCCAACTTAGCTCATGCTGAGCTTAACAAACTTGGGCCCAGCTCTGCATCAGCATGGCTGAACCTGAAAAAAATGTCTCTAGAGTCTTCAATCTCCTGTGCATGGCCTATACACCAAGAAAAATTTGACTCCCATCCTTTGAAGCTAAATGCATAGTCAAGGAGGTCTTTTTGTTACATCAAGTTAAACCTGTGTGTGCAGACAAGCAGGCCGTAAGAGTTCACAGTAGGAGTGGTTTTCATCTCTTTGTATGGCTTTTATAAGAGACAGGATCACTAGAAACCATTTAGTGAGAGAAGCATGGAGACCTTTTTGATCTGATTTTGCTCCATGAGAATTTTGCAAAGCAGCATGTGGAGCAGAAGGAAGGGATTAATACACATAATACTGTGTTTGTTTTTCTTAGGAACTAATCAGCAGCACAAATATTTGTGAGGTGTATTTCTTTTAAATCCACTATTTAGAATGGGTATCCTTCCATTACAACTTTAAAAAATACTGAACATCCATGTCTGTTGTATACATTTCATGAAGAATCCAATAATAACCCCTAAAAATCTTAAGAGTGAAGTCTGTCATGCTGTTGAAGAAAATAGCTAAACGCCCAGTGATGTTAGGTGGTCTGGACTTCCATTTTTAATGAACCAGACATGGAACAAAATGCATGATGTAATTTTTCAGCTGTCCAGCCAGACAATTCTGAAATGTTTTCATCATTTTCAACCAGTATGATACTCTGGAATTTAGAATACAAATAAGATTTCTGTGATATGGAGTCCAAACCCCACACATAACAGCACAGTATATCTTCATTAACAAGAAACATTTCTATTGATTTCATTTTGCAATGTTTCATATTACACATAACAAATATGTATGGTCACCTAAATGAATTATTACAATTCAATTTGGAATGATTGCATAAGGTTATTGTATTATCTCTAGGATGCCTTTGTCTCTGGGTGTCAAAACTGTTTTTATTTAATAGAATAACATGGGAAAGTTAATTAGAGTAGGTTAACCTCTATGGGACTCAAGGTCACAAACACTCAGTATCAGCTGTAAATGGGGACCTTGCTTTATTATTTATTTATTTATATTTGTTAACTTGGAAAATATAAGTTTACAAGAGGAAAACTACAATGTAGGATTTCTTAACAGAATCAGTACTGGTGAAAGTCTTGTTGGTCTTTCCAGCAGGAAATATCCCCTTTTTTTTTTCCTTCAGAAAGATCCCACAAGGCAATTAACATTAAATGAGAAAAAGTTTACCACAGTGAAGTCTTTCCCAGGAAATCTGTCTGAGATTTTACATCACCTTTGCAGGAAATGGAACAACTGTTTTTAAGGTGACTGTTATGTTATGCTAAGATGGGAACACACAGTGCTACTCTGATAATTGTTTCACCATCAGTCTGCTTTTTCTTCTTTGTCCTGTTTACTTTGTATACCTTTTTCTGACACCACAAGCTAATGTTCTGAATTCACGGAGTCAGGAATTGCTTTTTTGTCTTTGTGTGGCTGCACTATGCTTAGCACAGCCTGTCTAGATAGAGTCTGCTAAGGCTGCTGGAACAGAAAGCTGAGTGAACAACTCTGAAGTAACAAGTTGAGTGTATGTGCAGCAGGAGTAAAGTGGTTCCACAAAGATAATAAATTGTCCATTCAGGGGGCCTTAAGAAATAAATGTGATCTGCAGATTTTTTGGAGGCCATGTCACTGGGCATGTCAAACATTGTGTTGCTTGGTAACAGAGGAGGCAAAAAATCAAAAAATCAACTGAAAGGCAGCCTACAAAGTGAAACAGATGTCTGAAAAGTGCCTTTGCTCCAAGGTGATCTCTCTAGCATCCTCCTCTTGGCTTTTCACACTCTGTTGGGTAAACAGTGATTGGTGAAAAGGACCATGCAAAAAAAACGTTGTTCTTTGTTATACATAGCAGGTTTGTTGTTTTTTCTCAGGCAGATAATTTCTCATGTCCCTGTCTCCAAACCTGACTTTTCTTCCCAGAATATCATCACCATCATAGTGAGTTAGACCAACAGTTCATCTTAGCTTGGTGTTTTGTCTTTGAGAGTGACCATTAGCGAACACTTGTGGAAGGATATCAGAGGGAGTGGACAGATAGGGCAATGCTCCCCTGGCATATCTATCCTCCCATCATCTGGGATCATCCTGGCCATGCTTCCCCAATTCCAGACCAACCAGCTGGGGATGTCTTGTTCTGTGTACAGTTCATTGAACAAAAAAAAACAAAGTGCTTCTTGTTCAGATGCAGGCACTGTCTCTGCCAAATCTGCAGCTGCGGTACAACCATCCCTCTCCAAAGCCACAGAGTTTTGGGTAACCATCAATACCAAGTCCTCAGCTGATGACAATAAATAGACACGGAATCCCTGAGCTCTCTTGCAAACAAAAAGTTGCTGCCGCATGTCACTGTCACAAAACAAATGATTTCCGTTCACCCAGAGGTTTGACTGAATTTCAATCACAGGCTTAAAGAGTCAGCCTTGGTTTACTCAGGGGAATGGGGCTGTTTTCAGTGGTCAGCAAAAGGAAGGCTGAGACTGTTCATTAATATTTTAAAAAGCCAAACACCAAAATGACACAATGAATGATATATTGTCTTTGCTGCTTCTACGTTAAGAGAAAGCAATCAGGAGTTTTCTAGCTAAGGGTCAGTTAAAGGAAAGCTCCCTTAGATCCCAGCAGTGCTTCTGTGATCACATTTCTTTCCCCTAGAACTGGTGGCTAGATCTTCCAATGGTTTTCTTCACTCTGGGAGCCACTGTTTCTCTGCCTAGCCTTCAAACCTCTTAGAGGTGTGTATCAGCTCTGCTTCTAGAGAACAGAAATTGTTGCCACTGGTAAAGTTGTGATCTTTTGAATTAGAACCCCCTACATAGAATAGTAAGCTATCATTCAGAAACTTGCATATGGATGGTTCTCATGCAACTGTATCTGCAAAGAGCACGCAGTTGGGGCCCTGCACCTTGCAAGCTCATCCTCACTGGGTCCGAGCTGACCAGTCCATGCAGGCCTCAGCTGCACTAGTTGGTGTTACTAGTGTGGAAGATTACTCAAGTCCCCTTCACGCACAAAGTGACTTCTGTTACTCTATAAGTATAAACTTCTTCATAAATGGGACTCTGCATCCTTCTATATAATTATGTATCTAGCTATGTACATGCAGAATCTAGCTTGCTGGGAAGGCAAAAGCACTTAATGCTCAGATAGAGGGTTTTTCTGCCTATGCTCACCATGAGGTCTTTTATGATGGAAAATGTCAGTGAGAATGATTTAACATCAAATATATGTGTTTAAGGCCACAAATTTAGCTATGTATTCCTCAATTTTCTTTATAAAGTGTTGCCTAGTTGTAAGGCAAACAACTCTTCCATCACAGTAATAGAAGGATTAGTTTCTTATAAATAAGTCTAGACTCTGAATATACAGGATTTTTACAGTGTTAGAGTATTTGCTTTCAGTTTCTGAAGTGGTACTGATGGTGTTACTGGCAGATTCAGGAACCTGATACTTTTACATTTGCTTGTTTAATGAGATATACATGGACAGGCATTAAGACAAATATTTCACAGAATTTGAATTATATTAATTCAACACAATATGAAATTCAACACAACCATGAAAACCATGGTATTTTTTGAGAGAACAGAGTTTATGGTATAGAGACCTCGTAGAGAGGAGTCTTCACTGCTTTGATGTCTGCCATTTTAGAGGTGTGTAAGGGTGTGATTCCACTTCAGACCTCTTCCACTGACCTTGCTTCCTGGTGTGCCTTGCACCGTACGTGGAACGTCTGCAGTGTTCAGTGTACAAAGCTGGTCTCAATTTTAACAAGTGATCTGTTAACCTGAGAGCCCTTAAAGTATTTTCTTCTGCACAGGAGTAAAAAACTTTCTGATTGTCTCTTGGTAGTAGTTAATGTGAAAAGGGAGTTTTTTGTGATAATATACATACTTATAGTCTTAATTACTCAGTTTTCAGTAGTTATGGCAATAGTTATTACATGCCACTTAAGACTGCAAAAGCATGTTTGACACTCAGAGAGGCCAACTAGTTTTTAGGTGCTTGGTGATCAGATCACTGCTCTGATAATATTTGCTGGAGAGAGAGACTATGGAAGAAAAATGTGGATATAATGTGCATTTCATTGTCACTTTAGTTGTGGAGAGGCAATAAGCACTTCATAGCACTAAAAGTTACACCTTGTCAGTAAAACCACAGACAAACGTGAAATAGAGTAAGAAGGAAACAGAGGTTTCTTTTTTTTTTTTTTTNTGAAATGTGATACCAGGGTTTTTCTATTAAAAGAAAACCAAAAGATTGTGAATGGATACCAGTGAGCTGAATTGAGTCAGGTTGTTTTCCTACTGAATTAAGGTCTTTTAAAAAGTGGCATAAATTGACAAGCAATAGTAAAGCCAGAACCAGGTGGAGGCTCAGTGTGGTGAGGGATCTAATGTGTGTGTGTGAGCTTTAGTTTCCATAGAAAATTGAAGTCTAAATTTGAAATTATGGGTTCATTTATTAATTCATTCTTGTAAGATGTGTACAATGTCTAGTCCTATCTGTTGGGAAGATTTATCCTAAACCACTCATGTTCTTACTGGAAGTGTGCATAAGAAGGAGGGTAAACTGCATCTCGTTATGATAATCAACCTCCTTTTTATAGGCATTCTTTGTGGGTGTGTATAGCACACAAAAGGAAGAAAACCACCTTCTTAGGGAATGTTAAATATCTGCAGATAATAAATTATCAGTGACAACAGCTTGTATTGCAGCTGATTCATAGATATAATTTCTCATCCTCTAAAATTTTTGCATAACTGCTGTGAAGTTTGGAAGCAGGCTGGCTAAGAGTTTTACTTATTGGTGAATTGTCTTTGACTAAAAGGAAGTTCCACAGAGTTCGGAGTTTTGGATCAGATTCATCTGTGGTCTGGAAATCCCTATCTACTTGGACTGTGTGAATTTTTATTCATTAATATAATCTATATTCAGCTTCTTTCCAAAAAATATAAACCAAAAAAGAAATCTAATTTTTGTTTGAATGGACTAAGAATAATAGACTTCAAATGAAAATATTGCTAAACACCATGGATCTTGTAGTTACCCTTATATAAGACTAATTGAGTTACAATACTGTGTGTTGACAAAACAGTCATTCTTCCTCATACCGAAAACCTCATCTGAAGTTGAAAATAGCTTCCTTCATAGGGATGCAATCTATGTTGAACTTCTGCTTTTATGCAAACTGCCTCCTCTGGTTTTATTGTTTCTCCCATGTTTATTATTACTCTCCATCCCTTCCAAATAACTTCCAATGTTATATATCTTTGCCCTGTGATATAATTTTCAAGGATCAAAAAAACTGCTTAAGGTTTTATTTTTCCATGAAGAGAGTCTTTCATCACACATTTTCCATTACAGAGTTGTGAGGTAGAAGATCAGACTCTAGTTTATTGTATCTTTTCCTAGGATAATGTTATTCTTAACATGCAAACCATGAGCCATGCTTTTTTTTAAATGTTTCTGTGTATTTCTGAGTTTCCAAAGGACAACCTGGTGAGGTCTCCCTTCAGTCCTCCTCGAATAAGTGCCTTTACAGTGTTCTGTATCACCACATCTTTTTCACAAGCAGTTTTGTACCATCCCGAAACATTAATTCTGCCCTACCTTAGGAGGCATTTCAAAGCTACCTTTGTTTCAAATGCTTGTGATAACTTCCTTGATTTTTGTTTTAATTGTGAAAATCTCCATTATGCTCCTATTACTTCTCCCACGGGTTAAGAAGAGTGAACAATGTGAAATTTCAATGGGTGAAAAGATGGATATCTTTGTTCCAATGTATTTCCTGAGAAATAAATGAAAAAGCTGCATAGGAAGGATAAATTGACTGATTAGTATACATAATGCATAGAACACTTTTTGAGATTGCAGATGCTGTAATTTGATGGGAACCTCTACATCTCAAAACAGGAACATGATGGAGTTCTAATTATTCTGCAGTTGGAAGAGCTGATAAATGAAACTGTCCATCCCCAAAATAAGCAGAGTGTCTAACAGACATCTGATCCCGAATTTCAAATCAATAGGGTTTAATATTTCACTAGCAAACATACATTTGAAAATCAATCCTGTCAGGGTTGGTAATGCTCTCTTATAGAAGAAATAGTTGCAAATCAGGGAGATTGAAGGCAAACACTCAGGGATGAACTAACAAAAGCTGTTTCAGAAGTCTTTTCTGTTTACTGTTTATTATTTAAAAATTTAGGGTTTGGTTTTCTAACCAGTAGAGAGAAGTAGAGCCATTACAAAACACAAGGGAAAGCACATTTAGTGCATTTAAATATTTTCAGTAACTTCTGCTATGTAGAATTATCTGGATAGGGTCTGTTCAGATGATATTGATATTTACTGGGGGAAAAACGCTCTTGCTATAGATACTCAAAACTTGTTGCATTGACCAGCAGATGCCCATACAACGTGAACTTTGCTGTGAAACATTGCCTTGTCTTGGAAAATGGATGAGGGATCCAAGGATCCCTAAATCTGTACCTCTCTTCAAGGCTGGCCTTCCCCAGGACCAGATATGGCTTCAGTGAGATAATCTCTCCACAACCCTCCCTTGTTTAATGTGCCCCTCCCATACGTATCACACAACAGATGGACTTTGACAACAATGGGTTGTTTTAGTTTGTTTAGAAGAAGCACTGACATGGTGTGAGGGGCTGATCTCATACACTATTACATCAGTCCAAAGCGAAGTTTTTTGGTATGCTTTCTTGAAGTCTGGCACCATCAAGTTCTGAATAGAGGCCTCTTATTGCAAATCATCCTAGAGCTGGAATGAGCCTGGATTTGAAGGATTCTCTTTTTCACTGTAGGAGATCTAGCATGACACTAAAAAAAACTGTGGCAGAAAGGCAGCCTAGAAAGCAAAGAACTGTATTACAGCAGGTGCTTCTGCTACCTAGATATATTTGTTAAACACCATATTCTACACTGTTGTGAGTCCTCAGAGAGATTATAACTTGCACCTGTGATAGTTTTATCTTCAGATGCTAAATTTTCTGAATTCTTCCCAGAGAATAAAGACGAGCATCAGGACTCATCCACTTATTGCTGTCAAAGTGACTGAATGCCGATCTCTGATGGTAACCCAGAAGCAGAGATAAATTATTGTTTGGCTTTATTTCTTCAGTAACTGTTCTGGGGTCACTGCAATTCCTTGGATTTAATCTACGTCATTTGTTTATTTATTTATTCATATTTCCTGTTTTTGATATTTAAACACTGTTGAAAAATCTGCTAAAAAGAGACAGTTTACAAATTATTCACCCTCTGGTAATGGACTTATTTAGTAGGCTTCCTTAGCCTAAGTAGACAACACAAATAGTGCCTGCTTCTTGGGAAATGTTGTATATTTGTCATCTCCACTACAGTAGAAGTAAAGCTTTTTTAACTGCAAATTATTTCTGATTATTTATATGTTTATATTTCATTTAAACTTGTCCCTACAACCAGACATTCCTATCAGACATAGTATACATGTACTTAGCCTCATTTGGGGCTATCTTTCAGTCCATACTTGTGCTGTTCCAAGCAGCACAAATGTGAGAATTTCTTCCTCACATTCCCTATTCCTTAGGGGCTGTAACATGAGGCAAAGCCCATGGCAATAAGAATTAAAAAATCTTACTCTGTGTTAAAAGTTTTTCTGAACTCGCACGCTCATTTCCTAAAAGGAAGAACACTGTCCTCTCCTTTGCTGGTTAGAAAGTAAGATAACTTGGGGTTACAGGTCTGAAAGGTGCATATCCCTCCAGTGGCCTGACAGTGGCAACAAGCAATATTTCTCATTGCTGTCATGGCTGAGGTGTTTAGAATTATTGTGCTGATTTGGCTGTTGCAGCAATATCATCACAGTGCTAATATCAACCTAGATCTCAGTCAAAGTAAAATAAAAAGACAAAAGACAGTAAACAAGTTTATCTCTTTCCTTGTCTTGCTTCATTTACTGTGTTTCTTTCTCTCAGTTTCCTTCTCAGCTCACAACTCTTCTGTTTAGCCTGGAAACGTCAAGGCTCATCTGCAGCTAACTGATTGTGACTGTGATCTGCTAGAATGGATAGCATAAGTATATTAATGGCCACGTGGTGCTTTCCCACTGGGAAAAGCATTTTTTAATATCACATATTTGTATCCTTGCAGAAAGATATGACGGTCTTAATCATTTTTGACATTGTTACACTGTGTTTCCACTTGCAGAGGAACAGGAAAATAAAATCAACCTTGTCTACCTCTATACACTTATTCTGTGTTAGACAGTACACAAAAGAAAAGTACAATGCTATGGCTGAGTCTAAAGATGGGGACTGCAGAGCACAGTTCACTGCATGATGAAGACGTGCAGGATTAAGACAAATGAAGGAAAGGCTATGTCAAGAAAATTGTGCCTTGCATCTCACCTGTCTTGTAATGTGTAGTGACTACAGTGTCTGGGCCTCATTCACTCATGAGAAGTTAAGATAATGCCTACACTGGTAAACTGACACACACTGTGTGGTTCCTGGACACTAAAATACAGTTATCCACACCAGGAAAATGTGATCTTGATTACTGGCATCATCTCAACCCAGTGCATTATCTGTTTTCCAGGAAATTCCCTCCACAGCTCATGATGAGAACAGGAAGGGCAATGCCTAGGTTGGAGTACACATACTAGGGTAGAGTTGAGGCTGTGCCTTCTCTGCACTGCATTTTTATATGATCCCCAACACCAACTTAACAGGTCTGTTAATCTCCTCACATTCCTCCCACAAATACTCTCCCTCAATGTTCAACAAAATCCTGGTTCCATGCTATAAAAGAACAAGCCTTACTATTTTTTGGACCTCAGATAAACAAAAGCAAAAATTATAGTGACTGGGAACTGGCATGGGTCCCCACAGTCCTGGTAATGGCAACTGTCTGACCATGCTTGATGAGGGATGGTCAAGGATCACAATAAGTGAGTTTTGTTTGGATTTGCTTTGTTTTGCACAATGAAGTTATCTACAAAGGAGGCTACAAGAGCATTATCTGACATTGGTGTGCCAAAAAGAAAACATCAGTAGCCTATATATACACGGGGCAAAACAGAAGACCTTCAAAACAACTTTTCTTCCCTTAATCACCTTTAATCTCCCAGATTGAATTAATATCCCTTGAAGACAAGGACTAGACATGAAGTACACAAGATTATAACTCAGTGAAAGTCCAAAATGTTGCCACAAATATTTTATATCTTTCCTGGTAGCATTTCTTGTCATATACTGTGTCCAGTTCTGAAGCCCCCAGCACAAGAAGAATGTAGAATATTGGAGCATGTCCAGAGGAGGGACACCAAGATGATCAGAGGAATGAAGCTTTTCTCATATGAAGACAGGCTGAGGGAGTTGGGGCTTTTCAGCCTGGGGAAGAGAAGGCTCTGGGGGGGTCTTATAGTGAACTTCCAGTACCTGAAGGGGGCTACATGAAGGCAGGGGAAGGTCTGTTCCAAAGGGTTTGTAATGACAGGACAAGGAGCAATGGTTTTAAGCTGTGAAAGGATAGCTTTAGACTGGATATTAGAAAAAAGTTCTTTAATATGAAGGTAATAGACCACTGGAATGGGATCTCCAGAGAGGTGGTAGAGGCCCCATCCCTGGAGTCATTCAAGGTCAGGCTTGATGGGGCTCTGAACCACCTGCCCTAGGTAAAGATGTCTCTACCTGTGTAGGGAGATTGGACCAGATGACCTCAAGAGGTCCTTTCCAGCCTAAAACGTTCTATGATTCTATATATACTTGGATCACACACCTTTCCACAGAGACATCAACTGGGCACTTTGCAGTTAGATAGCTAATAAATCAAAATCTCTCACCTTGTATCTTTTCTAAGTGAAAAGCTCCTCATTCTTATCAGAATTGCTTGTTCTTGGTCATTACAAATTTTCATTTTCATTTGGTTCACAAACCTGATCACTAAATTTCATTTTAACAGATACTATCCAGAAAATTCATTTCTCCCTGGAGGATGCTCTACCCCCCTGCTTGCTATATCGCATGTGCTCCACACATGCTATATTTTACAACAGTCATTAACAAACAACAGAGAAGATTGTACCAAGCTGGATCCTTGTTACAGTCCTAGTAACCTCTCAACAATCCAAACACTTTTCTTTCAATGGAGTTCATTACCATCTCCCTTTAATTAGTTTCTTACAGTTTTCTAATAGTCGTTATCAGCTCATATTACCTGATAACTTCCCATACAACACCAAAGCAGGTATTTTACTGAAATATGAACATATCCAGCAGACTCCATTTACTTAAAATTGAATAAATCAGACATCATATTATGTGAAAGGTATTAGATTGGTCTGGAATGATTCTTTTCAAATCTTTTAAAATAACATGTTGATTTAATAACTTTTTATCATTTCTTTTAAGATTCTAATTATTATTTCCTTAAAAATTTATTTTAAAACTCTACATACTACTCAAATTAGTCTAATGAATCCAAAGTTTCCTAAGTTGGCAGGGGTGAAACTCTTTAAATGATGCATTTATTGTTCTCTGAAAATTTGTTATGATCACTTATTTGACAGGTTTAATAAAAAGCCTTCTTAACAATATCCAGTTGTATGCAATTTCACCTGCCTCTTCCTCCTGCATTCTGGGATGGGCTTTTCAATGTCTCCAGTTGGAGAATATGAAGATGTATCTTGCTTTCATTTCAAAAAGTAGCCTTTTCTTTTCCTATGTCTTCATTCTCAGTAGCTAACCTTCATTTTCAATTTTTCTGTATTCAACGATCCTTACTAAATGTGAGACAAATTATTCCTTTAATATTTTTTAGGTTTTCTGCATTACATTTAAGACTTAAGCCATTGCAATTGCCACTGCTTCTCTCCTCACTCTCCTTCAGTCTTATTTATATAAACCAAATAAAGTTTTCCTGTCTCCTTTCCTTCACAAAGTTTTACTGAACTTGGATTTTGGCAGCTTTCTTCTCTTCCCTATGCCTCCTGACCTCCAGGATGCAGCTATCTGTGCTACAGTCTTTTTTACTTTCTTGCCCAGGGGCTGTTCTTGTGCAGTGAAACCTGTATGCTCTGAGTTGGTTTCTTTGCTTACAATCTTATGTGCAATCTCTGTACTTTCAGAAGAAAGGAGGGTAGTTGGATTTCTCCACTCTGCTATTGCTCACCTCTCTTATATGGTGTAAATTCATGTAAGTTAGACTTCTAATGATGTAACAGAAAACAACTATTTTCCAAATTCAAAGCATAAACATTACAAGCAAGTTCACTACATAAAATTCTTACTCAAGTGTTGACACTGGCTTCTTTGCTTAAAATTATGCCAATATGTTATTTCAGGTGGGTGACTAAGCCAATAGTGCACAAACATATAATACTGGGACAGTAAACTGCCCAAGCCAATTTGAGTTTCAGACCTTAGAGAAAGAATTAAGGAATCAGACTCAATTTTCACTATGTTTCACTTTTTTGTTTGCTTGTTTTGTTTTTTACAGGGGTAATAACTTTTCTATGAGCATAGTCCAGGCTGAAGCCCAGCAGAAGCATTTTTTCTTCTTGTGACAGATTAAGGACAATTCTACAGAGGTCAGCAAATTTGAAGGGACATTAAAGGCTTAAAGTGAGAGCAAATCCAAGCACAGCAGAGTGCAACATTTTTAATAGGCCTTTTCCCCGCTTTTTATAGAAGAACCTTTCCTAGATACAGTATTTTAAAACAAGTTCAAGATGAAAGACATAGGTTTATTGAAGCTGGGTGTGGACTTTAGAAGGATGCAAATTTTCCTTTTGCTTTCAGTTATTGTGGTTGTGACTGGGCAGGAAGAAACAATGTCTATGTTAATACAATTACCGTGTCTTCTGCTTTGCTTCCATTTTGGTTCAGCAGCCTGTTTGACTTATTCAGAAATGCTCTACTTTGGAGGCATTATTGAGTAACAAAGTACAATTTGGAATGGGTTTTGTAGACTTATCAGGAGGTGAAAAGTTATCTCACATTAATTCTTCTTTAATTTAGAGATACACCCAACAGTAAAAGCACCGGTGGGCACTCTCTTATTGATCCACAGATTTGTCTTTCCACAGTGGTTACAAGCCATGTCCTTTGCTGTTAACCCCCTGTCATTTGTGGCTAGAAAATGAAGACACCAAAGTGTGCTATTGTCAGTCTCAGTCCTCAGCCAGACTGTAACATGGGAGCCTGGGGAAGCCTAAGTCTGCAAGCCTCTGACGCCTGGCTCAAAGAGCAACCCCAGTGCCGCCAGGAAGCAAGACGACAAAATTAATTTCTATGATGCAAAAATTAGATTGGATTGATAGGGACCTACTAATAAAATGTCATATCTTATAGATGTGGAAGGACCACAGTGCCAGTGATAAAGTGAGATTGGTTAGGTCTGACAAACGTGTATCGGAGCTGTATTATTGACGGTGGGGGATAGTATTGATTGAGCTGCCAAGCTTATCATATTACACAATTATGATATTAGATTTGCATTTTTAATTCTTTTAGAATAAATTGGCCCAAGGCAATTACAAGAGAGAAATGCTGTGATGGAGCCTTCTGGTCCAGAAAGGAGGAATCAGCCACTGTCAAAGAGAAGTTTTGCCTAGCAGACCCATGACAAGGAAACAATGGAAAAACAAAACTAATAAAGCTTTAAGGGATTTGTTCCCAATAGTGTTGTCTCAAGGGACAATAAGTCAAAACCAGATGACCATTAAACCTGGGCTAATAAAGATGAGATCTATAGGCTATTTACTTTTTACAGATTGCAACCCCCATGGATACGCAGCCTTTAAAGTCCTAGAGAGTTCTTTTTCTTACAGCCAGTCCTTTGCACAGCATGCAAAGGACTCTCCAAATCTTTTAATCCCATGCCTCATCTGTTTGCAGAAGCCACCCAAACTGGGAGATAGAAATGTAGCTCTTTTGCAAGCCAGTGATTAAAGCACAGGAGAATGAATGTGTTGGACATAATCTCTTCTCCTCACATTGCATAAAGTGATTGTAGGAGTCAGTTCTGCTGGGATTCTCCCCTCAAAGAAAATATCTTGAGCATAATCCATTAGTGTAACCCTCTCTTGACCCATTGCATGTTCTGTGAGCTGAATGTCAGACTTCTGCTGCCTTTGCTGTTCTACCAGTGGAAAAGAAACAGGTATTCTTAATTTTCACTACTGTTAAATAGAAAGAATAAGTTTTTTGAAGTGTTTTGAGACTTGCAAATGAAATGTTCTAAGCATTAGGTTCTTGAATATCTATAATCTCCTTTTTGGGGTACCTGATTTTCGAAGAATATTTCTGTGCTGAGGAAGATAATAGATCCAATGTTGTATTAAAGTGTTCCTCCCTCTCCATGGTCCCAGCTTATTTGCACCCAGATAGCTCCTCTTTGACTTGTTAACAGCCAACTTCCTGTGCGATTTGCATTCAGGGGCCACTTTTCATTTTTTTCCTGGAGACAAAAAATATGAGAACCTTACAATCTTGTTTAGGCCTGGAAAATTTCAAGGGTAAATTTTCCTTTCCCTGATCTACAGAAAGGCAGAAAATACTTCTTTGGAAGAACTGTCAAGTCAACAAAATCCTTAAGGCATAAAGGAAAAGGAAGAAGGAGGAAAAAAGTATGCAATTTTGTTTCAGGGCTTGATATACTGTTTTTTAAAGGTCAGATTTGAGCTGCCAACCTGAAACCCAGACGATTTCCATTGCTCAGGGCTAGTGTCCACAGCTGGGTTATGGTTCAGGCCCACCCTTAACATCTCAGAAAACTGGTAGATGTATGTCTTTGTGCATTTAGTGAGTTATCAGTGGTTTGAAACAGAAGCAAGAAGCTGGTTTTGGTATGAGAAAGGGTCAGTCATGTCAGAGGAGTCCCTGACCTCTCTCCAGACCTGTGAAACCCCTGCACTGGGCAGAGGGCCTGCAGGATCCAGCTCCTGTATGCATCAGCCCAGCCAATGGAAACACTTCCAAGCTGCTCAGTGCTTGTCACAGTTAATGTGCTTCTGAGTCATTATGTTGGCATCATACCATATATGTGATTATAATTAGAGGGAGTAGGGGTTCATAGAATAGTTTGGTAGGAAGGAACCTTTAAAGATCATTTAGTTCCAACCCTCCTGCCAAGCACAGGGACACCTTGGGTCGTTGGGACAACTTGAGTTTTTGGTACTGATGAATTGAGGCTTTTTACAGGGTATTTGGTATTTAGTACTGAGATATTGTCCAAAGGGCTGATCAAGGCTTCTGAGATGCACTGGCAATAGTTCTACTCTGCAAGTTACAGGAACTCCTCAAATACTCTGGGAGAAGCTTTTATAAGGATTAAAGGAAAGTTATTACTGAAATACATTATAGTGCTGCACCACTGCTATTACACATACCTGATCAAGATAAGTGGTGAAGTATATATTACAGCAATATGTAGCAGAAGTCATTTAAAAGACGCATCATCAACTTAAAAATCAATCCTCTACCTGTTCAAATTTTATTTGCTGTTATGACAGGAACAAAAAGGAAAGACTTTAGAATACATGCTTTAATACATCTATTTCGTCTTTCACAGATGATCCACAGCAAGCACATAATAAATGGCTACAGAAACCAGCTGCCCAAACAAACAAAAGTATAAACAATATAAATTGAATTCATACACACATGCGTTCATACAGAAGAGCATCAGAACCTATGAAATAAAGCAATTTCATTCAGAATCAGCTCACAAGAAGAGAATTTTTGCTGGAGCTGGACAGAATGTAAAAATTCAGTGTCATGAAAAATTTAAGGTTCCAGGAATGGTTTTGTTCCACACTAGAATGAAAAGAAAACTTTTTGAACATTTTTTGACTTGGAATTTTGTCAAAAATTACTACTTTCAGATTGAAAAGCTTCAGGTTTTGCAACAGGCTTCTTGTCAGAAAACCTGGGCTTCAGAAATCTTTGTCAGAACCAGTATGTCCACACAAGAATATTTCAGCTTTGAAAAACAACATATTTTAATGAAACAACATTTTATTGAAAATATTCCAGCCAGCTCTATCTGTGGCCTTTGTGAGATTGGGCAATTGAGTATTATTAATATTGTTAAAACTTCCTTTTCAAAGGCTACTGTGTCTCTTGATGATCACTGGACACAAGGAATTAATTACTTGGTTAGGGAGGAAGATGGGGAGAGGGTGCAGGGGTTAGTAGTGTGGTTTATTCAACCCAGGCATGGGGCATGGGATAGTAATAAAGCTACCCACAGTTAGTTTGCAAATCTTCTTTTTTTTTTTTTTTTTTATGTATGTNTGTGCTTAAAATAAAGAAGCACCCCACCTCAGCTGGCTGCAAATTCCCATCCTAGATGAGAATTATGGCTTCCTGGGTGAGCACCTGAGCAGCAGGGCTGGGGCAGCCTGCCACTGGCCACAGGTCTGACTCTGCCACTGCTCCAGCAGTGGTTAACCACACAGCAGCCAAGGGTGTTGCATAGCTGTGAAATCCCTGTACACCAGAAGCCTGATCTCTTTGGTTTTGTGTCAATGCTTTGTGGAGCTTCTCAGGATGGAACAGGATCAGATGGTGGCGGAAAGCGTTATCTTGTCTCCGAGTAGATGGATGCATTGCTAATACCCTTTCCAGACTGCCAGTGTTTTGGCAGCAGAGAGCTGCTTTGCTGGATGGAGGGAGGGTATTTGCTTGGAAACAACGCTGTATGTACAGAGAAAGGCTGTTGGGCCCCTAGTGTGTGGAAGCACTCTGAGAGCTGCCCACAGACCTGCAGGTGCATGCAAAGTTCGTGGCGTAATATGTGCAGAGATGGACTGTGTCACATATACTGGCTCAGGGGCCAAGCATGCTACTGAAAATATCTGGGCTGACGTGGTGCTTAATACCTTGAGTCTATAGTGTGATAGGAGTGGGAGATAAGAATTGTGCCATGTTAAACCCAGCCTCCAGTTAACTGCCCCAGGGAGTGCTCTGGTGACCCTGCCCAATCCAGTGAGAAAGCCAAAGCTGCTGAATGTGAGCATAGCAAGAGGAGGAGAGGAAAAATGGAGAGGATGCCCCTGAAGCTTGTCCATCCCCTGAGAAGGCACTGAATATGTGCTCATGGGAGCATGGGTGCACCAGACAGGCTCACTCTCTTGGCAACACTGGAGCCTTTGGTAATGCTATGTAATGGACTTGACTCCCTGTAATATGCTATTGGGCGGAGAAGTTAGATCACATATATTGCCCCTCCAGTTTATGGTTTTGGTCTACGGTGTAGGAGAAATAAGAGAAAAAAACAAGAGTTGTGCACAGCCAACTTGTTGTGTTGCATTTCTTTTCTGGCATACCAATGTCAGCTCTACTGTCCCTGTAGAGCAATCAGTACTGGAGAGACTGTACACTTCAATCCTCTCCCAGGCTGTCACTCACTGGCTCTGGTTACACCACCTCTTGTGCCAACAAATCCTCATGAAATACATTTTTATATATAGAATATCATTGGTCTGTAAAACTTTGATAATGAGTTTACATACTGAGTTCATAGCAAGACATTCTTATTCCATGGCTGTAAAAAAAACAGTGCTACAAGAATAGTGGGATATTTTCCTCTTCAACTTCACTATAAGTTAATTTGTAGGCAATTACTGCATCCTAAAAAACTTTCATTTGTACTGCAGGAAGTAGAAGGGTATTTTAAGATAAATATATATTTATTTATTTTTTTACATTAATTTTTGATGCTTCAGATCAGGAGCCATTTATCGCCTTCTTATTTTACAAAAATAACTGACCAGTTTTGAGTGTAAGATTGTGTATGGTGTCTATCAGTTCACATATACATAGGTAAACTGTTTACTTGGCTAAGAAATCAGCATGAAGGAAGTGGTTCTGACGATTGCACTTTTCATTTTCAAGAGCAGGGGAGATAGGCTATTGTCAAGCCTCATCTGGCTCCAAAGTATGTTATTGTAGTGCTTCTCTTGTTAGATGGAGAACACTTATTTCCTGTTGATAGTATATAGCTGATGGCAGATAATTGCACTGACAGATTTAGAGAGATCAGGCAGAGTTAAAAGTGAGAGTATTATGAAGGAAAAAGGAGGAAGAGCCTGTGGTTTCACTGACAAGCAAAAGCCACAGGGAGACAGCCTTTCACTAGGCCTAGACAGCTAACATCCATTTACGCCTCTGGAAAGCTCCTCCATAATTTGTATTCGTTCACACTTCAACCACAGTGCTCAGTGAAGATCAGAACATGTATCTTCCATAACCAAGTTATTTTATCAATCAGCTTTATAAAGTCATTCTGCCTACAGACTATATGATCTCCCCATGACAAAAGATGACCAACTAGTAAAATCACATCTGTGGCAATCCTCTTTGCTGTTAATTTCTACACCTGAGTATGCAGGAGCACTGGTGAAAAAATAATGGAAAATGGTTGCATTTATGTCACTTGTCTCATGAGATGAGACTGGTGGAATCCACAGTTGCCTCTATTTGTACATTTCAGGTGAAAATGACTTTTAGTGCACATTTTATCTACTCTATGTATAAATGGTTTGGATAAAATAGCTACAGGAAAACCTCGGTACAAAGATGAAGTAAAGAAGTTTTTGGCTAAGGAGGCAGGTTCTGTGTTGGTGTCAAGGTAAGAATCGGTCATTATGAGCTTCTTCTGACAACACTGTAGGGTTACTTGGTTTATTGATAAACTTGGACATTTTGATTTTTACATGAAACTGTACCTGACTTTGGTCTTGTCAGTTATGCAAGAGTGCATTGTTGAGAATGTGGAGTGAGCTTTTCTTATATACACAGTGAGAATTATGGAAAAAATCTGAGCCATTGTGGAGATAGAAAAATATATTTATAAAGTGAAATATTAGACATTTACTTATCCATTATTCCCCTGTGCCAGGCATTTGCAGAAGCATGTTTGTTTAAGGTTGACTTTTTCTGAACGATGCTTGAGTCCTTACACAAATCTGATTTAATATCACTGAAGTAATTTGGGGTGATAAGGTTTTGCCTGAAGTATTACAGACTCTTTTGTTGGTGCCAAAAGAAAACATATAAAATTCAGATTCTTCTTAATTATTTTTTTCTCTGCAAGACAAAGTGACAAAAAGACAAAGAACATAATGCCTTCAGTCATTCAAGTCCTTGAAGTCCCAGTCAATGTTTATAGCCTTTCAGCTCTGCTGTTCTTAACATACCTTAAAAGCGTTGGAGTGAAAAAATAGCCTAACAAGTGCTTGTGCTATAACAAGACTATTAGTTTCATTGATTTTCTAAGAGGAAAATCCCCAACTAAAATTCAAGAAAGAGATTAATACAACTACCTTTTAATAATATTAACTTTCTTGAAATCAATATTTTTTCTCATATTACACTATACTTTGTTACATACCAACCACTATACAAGTAATGATAATCGATACAGGGCCTGTGTATTTGCAAGGACCTTTTCAAAGGCTGGTGTAATGGACAAGGATTACCTAAATCTGACCTGAAAATTCAGAGTGCCAGTCTGATTTCAATCAACAGCAAACTGCTGCTGATGGCTCCAAATTAAGTGGGGTTTTGGTTAGGCTTCTTGTGGTCCTGACAACGAATAATGTGTGATGATGGAATTGATAATCTTGGCCATGGTGGAGTCAGTTGGTGCCATAACAGCACTGTGTTGCAGAGGCCAGATTGTAGACCCCTGTTAAAATCCTGTGATCAAATTGGTAGAAAGTTTGGGGTGATGTCCAGCCTTGAGTAGACTTCACTGGTATCACACAGTATCACAGAAAGACTCAGGTTGGAAGGGATCTCTGAAGGCCTTCTGGTCCAACTTTTCTGCTCAGCCAGAGCCACCTACAGCAGATTTCCCAGGACCATGTCCAGGCAGCTTTTGAGTATCCCACTGGGCCCAAATTGACAGCAAAAAGTGCAACACTTACTTCAGTGTTTAAACAGGGTGGAGATGAGGTGGGTCTGGAGGCAGGGCCACAGGACATGTTTAAGCAGTTATCATATCAATTTGGTGTCCATCTGCAATTCCGCCTCCAGGGTCTGTCTGTTTTTGTTGGAAACTGAGCTTTGAGAAAATGGCTGGAAAACTTCAGATCCAGTAAGATGTGTCCCCTACCTTTTCCAGCAACATAGTCCCTTAATGGATAAAAAACACTTTCTGGGTACCATGGGGCTCCATATATCCTTGCAGCAGACACTACCCACACCTGATTGCAAATAGGTATATATGAAATAAATAAAAGTTGCAGCCTGTCACTGAATCTTATATTGAGCATTTCTATCTCCTCTCCCTCTAAGTCTGAGCTAAATTCAGCTAACACTTTCCCATGGTAAAATATTCCCATCCTGAAACTCAGAAAAGTCCCAGGAATGCTGTGAGAATTGACTGTAGGAGTAATAACAACAAAACTCCCTATTCTCCACACTGTTTTACTTTCCAATTGTTAATGTGTGCAAAATGATGGTACAAAAGTTTTGCCAAAACAGATCTTCTTCAGAAAATAATTCTTTAAAGAAATTTAGATTTTCATGATTATGAGAATGTTTGTGTCAAACTGTGAGAAATTACCTTGTATAGCCTTTAAAACCAATGCATGTAAAGTTTCAGTTTTCTGAGAAAAGAATATTTCTGTTGTGTAATGCTTCTGTTTTGGATGAAAGTCCTGTCAAGCGAAATTTTTGACTTTTGATCAATTCTACTATGAAACTTTGTTAGCTACAGCAGCTAGGACAGAGACTTAAATGTCAAGGCATAAAGAGTAGGAAATGAAAAATTTTCGTTCTCATTTGCAGGCATAAATTGTATGCCTGAAGATAAAAAGTTATTCTGGATATTGTTAGGATATGCCAAGTGTTCCCTCTCCATCTACATAAAACTTACTTTTAGGTATCCTACCTGCTGGAAGAGTGGTATCAGTCTCATTCTATGGTGAATTTCTGTGCACAGGAAAATAACTCTTCTGTGAAGACCATTGCCTGCGTCATCATAAACTGCCATCCAAATAGATGGAGTTGAACTTTAAAAGTTTGAATTTGTGGTTTTGGGAACCTTCTTACATTTTGCTTTACCATTGAGAGAATCTTGAGAATAGGGAGTTAAACAGTGAAACAAGGCACAGAGATTAATATAGTGGGGTAGCTACAGTGCATCCTTCTGTGGTGTGTAATAGATAATGCTGTTTTAATAGATGAGTAAAAGGTGAAGGGAGAACACTGGAGATGGGATTTAGGGCAGGGTTAGGAATCTTGATCTTAATTCATAGTTGCCTCACCTTTCTTGCTTCTTATTCTCAGTCCCACGGGATGTGTGTGTGATGAAATCAGTTAAGAAGAATATAAAACTATTTGTTTCCCAAGTAATTCTGATATACACGCAATGAAAAAGACCCTGTTGGTGTTTTATGTGAGAACATGTGCTTCTTTCACACCTTGCCAAGAAAATCTAAAAAAAAGAAATCAAGATAAGTAGAGACTGTATTAACAGCAGTCTGGGAGCCAGAAATCGTAAATCTCAAGGGCTTTGTTGTTGTTTTCATTAGCATTTTTGTTAATCTTTTTTTTTTTCTGTTTTATCATCAGCATTCCTGTGTTTTTGCCTGCACTGTTCCTACTGCAGCAGCATAGACAAGATTCCAGACTGTGAAACCACAAGGACATGACAGTCCCTTAGACTTTCTTATTTATTAACCTCTTCTAAATGTATCAAAGTAGTTTTCAATTACTCATCCTCACTGTACAGAAGACATGTGCTACAAGAAGCCTACCATCCTGTAGGAGATTGGGAAGCCTGGCTGGGGGCCTAAGTGGTGCTGTGCTATGATGTGCTGTAGGTATCTCCAGTGCCAGCAGGGAAGGCACAAGTCTCACCCAGGAGGTCAGCACGGCTGCCTTTCCCACATTTGCTACAGAGAACAGCGAGAAGGTTAAATCTCTACTGGGCCTCCTTCACAGCCCAAAATCCCAACTTTGCTGCATTGAGGGTAGTTCTGTGTGCAGCAAAATGCGGCTGTGAATGGTGGGAGTTACGGACAGGATGGGTTTGACAGGGCTGGTGGCTATGGCTAAAGAGTGCCTATTTTCAGTGCCTATGAGAACACACACACTTAGAAAAAGTGAAGTTCTCTCTCTGTCCAGCTTAGAAAGACACTGTTCACCAAATGAACGATTAATGCTTGAAAAAAGTCTGAAAAATGGATATCCCTTTGACCTTTCTAAGGTTTGTCATTTAGTTGACATACCCATTACCTCAAAAATCAAATGTGTTTGTCTAAACATTATTCTGATGTTTGGTTTGGGCACCAAAGGTCAGACAGCTGACCACTAACTCGCTGACAGTGATCAATTCAGTCTGAAATCTTGTCACTTTCCCTGTTTATTCTGCTATCCATCTCTGCTTTGCCAGCCTCCACCGCCACTTTCTGCTGTTGAGGCGCTTTTAAACCTAACAATAATCCAATTTAGAATTGATCAATGGGAATGTGTGGTCAGTAAGCAAAATGACAAAGTCTGCATACAACCGCTGACCACAATCTGGTGGTATTTTACATAGGGCTGATTGCAAACTTAATATATGTAAACAGGTCCCAACCACAACTGTTCCAGCAAAGAGGAGGTGGTAGGGACTGAGGTTTTGTATGATCAGGGCTGACACTTGTCTCATACAACAAATCTGTGTGGCCCTATGGTTCCTTATGCTTATGCTCTGTCTGATGCAAATGTTTTTTCCCGCAGGCAGTGATAGTTTTGCTGTGGTGTTTTTCCAACCAAATTCTTCTGTGAAATCCAGTTTTGTTAACGGGAGAAGTTTCTGGCAATTATGAGGAATATCTCAGAAGAAAAAAAAGCCTACCGTCCCATACATTTCTGTAAGCACAAAGTAACTAGGTGAGAGAAGGAATGCTTCTAATTCTCAGTGTTGATAGGTTTTTATTAAAAAAAAAAAAANGATACCTTCATTTTAGTCAGGTAACACAAAATGCTAGTGTAACAAGAAGAAGGAACAACAATTTAAAAGCAACTTCTTGGTCTTGCATGGAGAACAACATAATGCCCAAATAAATTCATCCCAGGTAGATAAAAATGGTATATAGGTAAACAACTGGGCAAAAATCCTCATGACTATGCACGTATCATTATGTGCACGACGGAAGGCTCCAGTCTGGGAAACACTACATGTAAGCCTTGATAGGAAAGACCCATTCACAAAACATGCTCACAGCAGATCTTCAAAATCAGTTTTGAGGTTCTGCTGGATAGGAGAAAAGGATTCTACTTCGAGTAGTTTGTTTTCACACATATTCAAATTTGGAGCATACATATGCCCAAGTGCTCAATATTGAATACGTGTTTTGTCTCACCAATGAATGGAAACTTTATGGCAATGCTTTGTGCAGCCTGCGTTACATGGGGCAGCACATGCTCCCAGACATATATTTCCTCTGCTGAGATTAAGCTTTCCCTGATATGGAATGACTTTTTCTGCCTCCTAAATGCCAGTTTTCATATTTCTGTTCTAATCTGCTCACTGTGTCTGTTAGATAGTGCTCATTTGTGAAAGAATTTATTATTCAACTATGTATCACTCCTTCTTGCAGGATTCAAGTGTCACCTTCCTTGTGAGGTTTGCACGTGCAGTTGGTGTGCTACTTCTGTGCAAGTCACCTGTCAAAGCATTGAATTGCAGCTGCCACACCCCTTCTATCACTGTGGACCTGTAACAATCTGTAAAGGTGCGGAACAGACTCTGTCCACACAGTTTTAATACATCAGCATGTCTCTTGGGATATGCTGTTTGATGTTGCTGGGATGATACCATCTTTTCAGTAAAGGAGCATGGCAAAACCACCATCAGACTACACGGGTCCTCTTTGTTTTGGTTTGGAAATGGGACAGGCTAATGGTATGAGCCTTGGCTGCAGTTTCCATCCTCAGGCCCCTAGGATGCAGGAGATCTGCAGCTGGATGTTGTGATATGCCCCCTCCTTGTAATAAGGAGGGAAAACACAAATCATAATGTAGGCGAGCTTCTCTCCTGGCAGATCTCCAAGGAACATGTGAGAATGTGAGCTCTCGGCAGAGCTGCAGGCCCAAACAGGTCTCTGCTCCAATAGGCATGGCACCATCAATGATAGGAAAATATGGTGCCATTGATGGAATTTTGTCTGCTGCAGTTGGTTTTTGGTGTACTATAGAGTACCTCTCCTGCTTGGGCTATACATCCTTCCAGTATGCTCACTGGCTCTGCAAGAGACCCAAGGCTATTTCACTGACTCCAGACTTGTGCAATGCAGGTCATTCAGGTTTTCAGCATCCTTGTGACTTGATGACACCAGGCTTTTGTTGGTACACTCAGAGATTTTAGATGTCTTGCATCTATGTGATTTTGATAGGACAATTTCTGAAGGATGGTGGGAACAGTTTGGACCCCTGTTGATAAGGGCACCAAAATTCCCCAGGGTGTTGTGGACCCTTGAATCATTCCTTTCTTCTGAAACTGCCTTTTTATTGTGTCTCTGCTTAATCCTGCAAAATTTATTAGGCAGACTTTAGTCTCGGTGCTGCAGCCAAGTTGAGGGACAGAGTTTCAGGCCTGGCAGATTTCCTCTTTCTATTGTTTCTCCATCCTCCTTTATCACAGTGAGGAGCGAAGGGAAAATTACCCTTTCAACAGGCATGGCAAACTAACTTCAAATAAATTGGTCCTTGAGATAATAATTTAAATCCCTTTTATTCAGTTCTTCTTTTTGCTGAGCTCATCTTTCCTCGCTATCCTCAATCCACTTGAGGGAACCATTTCATGACATCTTGCTTTGACAGACTTTTACCTCTGATAGGATAAAATAAAATTATTTTTTGAGCTTCCTCCTAAAATTTAAGTTGCAGATACTCTGGTTGAGTATGCTGGAAAGCAAACCAGTTGAATATCACTTGGTTTGAGTATAGAAATGTAACTTCAATATTTGAGGATAGGAGTAGTCTTTTACTCTGGAATCACTGTACTTCTGAATTATGTGCTATGAAATAAAGTGTTGTGAATTATATGTTACATTCAAATGCTTCAAAATTAACAACAAAAGACATAGTTAGGGAATGTTACAGGATATTTGTAACAAATATTTTAATGAATTTTTAAGATACCTGTTCAATCTGAATTTGTGTGTGTACAGACATCTAAAAAAGCATCTTCACTTATTTTCATAGAAGCTTTCATACTTGTGGATTAGAACCACTGAAAACTCTGTTTACAGACAGGCCTATTGGAGCCCAATGTCTATTGTTAGTACCACAAATGCTACTGAAATTGTTACTTACGTAGTTCTAGTACCCTTCATACACGAGGACTACTGTCTACCTATAAAGCTGACTAGACAACAGCACAAGTAAGCAGTCAGCAGTAAAGAAATTCTCCTTGGACAGTAGTGGAACAACTACTAACCAGATTTGCAGAGAATTATTAAAAATTAGGAGGAAAAAAAATCATGGTATGTGATTAAGAGTTTGTGTCTAGAAAAATATTTATTATGTGTTGCTCCATGTAAATTCTTTATGTGCAAGATCCATTGCTAGTATGAATTTATGTAAATTCATGGAACACAGGGGTGCTATGCTAACAGATAATGATGCTGTGTCTCCAAGCCCAAGCATTTAACCGGCTAATAGGTTCTTTTCCCTGCACACCCTTTTCTGACTTCAAAAAGTTATTTTAAAATTTAATGTTTATTAATTAGGAAAGAACTCATTATTAATTGACAGCATTGCTATGCATATAGCAAAGGCTACATAGACTAGCATTGTCTGAGATGCAGAGATCCAGAGATGGACTATGTGGAAATGATGGCTTTCCAGGTACGATTTCTTTTGCTATTAAGTTTTTCATTTTTCTGATTGGAAATTTCAGATAATGCTGCAGGATAGAAGATTTAGATTCATATCAGCTGTGCTCATTTAAAACTATGCTCAGATCATATTTTCATGCATTCCTCCTACTCAACAGACATTGGTTTGTTGTTAAAATAATAACGTATCTCAGCAATATAATCTTCCTTTGGTAACCTGTTCAATATATATTTAGAATGTAATTAAACCATATCAGTACAGTGACAGCAAATTGATGACCTTTTAATTATTTCAGGATAGCTGAGTGCATAATCATTTCTCATACACATTGAGAAAACAGATAATGCTTTGTAAATGAATTATAAATTTAAATATGGCAAGCTCTTTAGTTTTTCACTTCTAAACATATCTAGTTCTTGCTGTGTGCCAGAGGCATGTGAATAAAAGTATACTCTGTACCAACATTTACTTTACTAGAAAGTCTGTGTAGATGAATCCTTCAAATACTGGAAACAGTGTCAGAAGATTAAGATGTGTATGACCAATGAGGGCATAATTTTTTTTTTCCAGTTCTGGGTCTGTACTGTGGGCTGTGAACCTTTGGATAGTATGTAGTCCTTTATGACTGACCTCCCTGAGCCATCACTGATGAGGGTGTCACCTCCAGCCCAGCTGTAGCACAGCAAGCTGCTCACCCACCGTGTTCTGTAAGTGCATACTTCTCATGGCACAATTTTGGCCACTGCACTTGCACTCAGAATCCAAGAAGTCTGTTCAATTTAGGCAGTAGCTGCCTCTTTTTTTTTTTTTTTTTATAAGCGTGTTTTACTTTGTGTCTCCAGGGG
>VWZY01008956.1:416492-433344 GCA_013399075.1 Chloroceryle aenea
GAGAAGCCTGTTTAATAGTGGATACCCAGGAGGTCAGTAGGTCCAGTTCAAATCAAAGTCCAAAATGAAAGCAATAGAGGCCTGAGCATTTTGTCTTTCTCATCTCAATGGATAAGGACATGGGGAGATGATGTCCATTAGTCTAGTTTTTAGACTGTTACCATTGACGTTGATCTGCACAGCCGGGCCCCAGAAGTCTTGGGAATTCAGTGGGCTCTGTACTAATGTGGGAATTACTACAGTAAGAGTAATAGAACAAGTCTTTTAAACACTTTAGGGAATAACATTCCTTGAAACAGAAGTACTTCTAAAGACTTTACTTCATCAGCCTTTCACCCAATAACCAAGTACAGAGCTGGGACTTGTACAGAACTGAAAAAAGACTGGATGTGGCCTTTTTTTCCTTAATGAAATTTAAGTCAGCCATTTAATCTTTAGCAGGAATTTTAAAGTCATTAATTCAAGCAAGAATTAGGAGTACTTTATAACAAAGCAGCCTGAGTAAGTGATCTTGATTTGTTGCTGTGTATAAGGAATTTACACTGTGTCTTAAGTAGCTTTTTCCTGTTACAGTTTATAACTGAATCAAGCTTATGATCTGCTATCATATAGAACACTTAGTTTTTGTTCTTGCTGAGTATTTTGGTTTTTCTTTCTCTCTTGGCCATTTCCAGAAGTTTGTGTGTTTCCACTTCATTGGTCATGTCAAAGATTTCCGTTAAGGGGCCTTTATGATGATACAGACTTTTAGTTTTCTTTTACATAATGGGAAAAGGGCAATAAAGCTTACATGAAGAATGACAGCCATGCACTTTTATGCATCCAAAAGCCAGGCATAGAGCAGACCCAGAGAAGAACAAGATCAGGGGCTTTCCATATGATTGCAAAGAGCACTACAAGTAAAAGATGGCCATCTTGCTCCACTTATCCTCAATCAAAAAACATTGATTGCAACTTTCTTGAATGCAAACCTAAGCATTTTTTTCAGATGAACATCCTAGTTTGTACCATTAATTTGTACCAGTTAATTCATAGAGTTTCTGCTGCGAGTTAGACCATGAAACATGCTTTTGGCCAATGCAAAGCTGTTAGCTAAAATGGCTATAGAAGGAAAAAAAATTCTTTCCTTTGTTCCAGCAACTTAGCGTTTATTTTCCACCAAAGGCATCAAGCTGCTCACCACAGCTCCTTACCCAAACCAAAGGATCTCTACTTCAAACATTATCAGCTCTGCCCTACAGTGTTACCACAATTCCTAACAGATGGTGGAATGTCTATACACTGTATTGTTTGGATTAAACTGCATGAGGACTATATATGAGTAATATTCCAGTATGACTCGGAACCAGCCAAGCTGGGAAAATTCAACAACAATGCTGAAATCCACAGTTCATGCTACATATTGCAGACTGTACAGTGTGGTACACAATGTGATACACTCATCTGAACACCCCTGAAGCAGGGAAAATGACATGAAAGTATCATAACTTTTTTTTTTCCCAAAACTTCTGGATTTCCTTGCTTTTATTAATTCTTTTTGACCTGAGCTTCTGTGGTTTAATTTCCTGTAGGTATCAAGTAACAGTGAATCAAGCAAAGACCTTAACCTTTAGTCCCTTTTGCATTTAAAGCTGACTTGTCTTGACAGTGTTTAAATTGGTGTTAATTCCCCTCCTTTTCTCCCCACTCCTCACTTAATCCTTGCTCTTTAGTATTGTAGAATACCAACCCACTTCCTATACCAATCTGAGCTGCCTTTATTAATTGAGTAGCTTTTGAACACCACCACCACAGCAGACAAAGTAAGCAGTTTTCTAGCTACAGTTAAATATATCTTGGTTTTGCCCAAGTACTCTGGGACCGCTCTGGGCAAAAGCTTGCACCACACAGAGCAGCAACTGCATTGCCTGACACAGAGGACCTGCAGCACTGTTATTTCAAGCTGTTTTACAGTGATTCTGCAAAAGAAACTAGGCACAACATCAGGGCCCTGCATTTGCAGCAGGTTTACTCTCCTCTGATATAGCTATGCCCCAACTGAGATACCTCAAGCTTACAGCAGCATCCCAGGGTGATCAAAGATGTCACTTCTCTGAGCTGGGGAACTAAGAAACTTCAGACTTCAGAAATCACTAAAAGATGAAAGATTGAATTTATGCTGCAGGAATGAAAAGAATACATAGTAGAGTGCAAACTGCTTTTTTTTTTACTGGTTTTCTCACCTTGCCTTTCCTTACTTCTCTTTCAAATACCTCCCTGTGCATCTGACTGCCTAACCTGTCATCTGTGTTATACTCTAAAATTTTTTATGTTCCTTTCTTTTAAATAGAACCTCTAAAAATCTTAACTTGTATTACACCAATAATAATAAAAAAAAAAAAAATCACCTGCTTGCTTGAATCTAAGGCAAGCACCTCAGGAAAACATATATTGGGTAAAGGCAAGGCTCAGGTAAGGGAGAAACAGCTGCCACGTGCCAATGCCTGTGCTAACAGCACTTAGTTCCTTTCACAATCTTTGATTTAAGGGCTTTATCTGACTCAGAAAAGTTTAGCATGAGTGATTAGAGACAAGGTTCTGAGGAGAATTTGTGCCCTGTAATAGGAAAGACTATTTAGGTGATAGGTTTAACATGTCTTTTAACTTGTATCTGATAAGGTCTTTGGTGCAACCTCTGTGTTCTAGGTCAAAAGCAGGTTGTTTTAAATAAGGTGATAAGAGCTGTGAGGGTTATTAAACATGTACTGTGTGTGCAGTAACTTGTAGACATGCAGGGAGCCTTGTTAAGAGTCTTGTTGCGTGGGTGAATGTATGATAGCATTTTGTTAGCAGAATCCCAAATGCTCTGTCAGAGTTGTCTCCTGAGGCTGGGTAGCTCAGTTCTGGAATGGTTTCCTGGTGCATAAGAGGAGTTAATGGAAGGGACCGTCTGGATGACTGGGCCTTCTTTGGCCTTCTTGCTTTATCCCTGATGCTGTGCAGCACTTTAATGCCATTGCAGCAAAACACCTCCAGATTAGACTGGCTCAGTCTAGTCACAGGCATGTCACCCTTACAGCTCCTTCTTCAGATCTGTGGAGCCTGGAAGGGGACCCAAGGCCTGGGACCAAATCAGGGCAGTACCTACCAGGATTAGTTTCCTGGGATGAGTGGATTTTGAGGAATTTGAGCTTTTTTAAGGCTATGGATTCTGAAATAGCTTGGCATCTTCAGGCTACTCACTTTTGTTTGTGGAGTCTGCAAACCACTGTCATGGTCCCTTTCTACTAACAATGTGTATTTTTACATTTTTTTGCCCCATAAATGTGTGGAGGTTTATTATTGCTATTATTATTTTTTATATATATATACAGTACATTGAAAAAGGTAATTGAGTTCTGTTTTTCTGAAACAGAGTTTATACCTTTCACATTGTTTTGTATCTCTCCCCCTCTTTCCTGCTGTCACACCCATTTTCACTTTGCTGAAGTAGCTCTGCTTTGATTTTTTTGTTACAGGTTTATATATCTGAAAATGTTAAAACTAGCAATTCTCTGAAACTCATGGTGCTTTGACTCAAAATTTAAGGAGTGGGTGAGTAAGATTTCACCATCCCCATCCCTGCACAAGCACCTGTGCATTTTCCTCTACTGTGATGGGCAGAGCAGTGCCAGGCAACATGCACCGAGGCAGCAGAGCCACACTACAGCAGTTGTCCTCTGGCTGGATGTTGCTTTTCCAAAGGAGCTTAGCCCACATTTCTGCCTGCATTTCTTCTCTTGGCCTTTTGGTGTCATTCTGTGATTAACAAGAAACGTACAGAGCCTGGCAACTGCTTCTCCCCTCTTCTTTTCAGAGCAAGACAGAGGTAGTAGCAAAAGATGATACCTACTGAAAAGGCTTTGAGCACGACTAATCTCATAAAAGTTGATATATACTGGTCCCAGTTCCTACTAAGGTCATTGAGAAAGGTATGCTCATCTCTTTCAGTCAGTAAAGGGGCTTCATATTTAGGTCAGGGATGCTCAACTGTAGATGAAATGGGATAAAGGGTTCATCAGACCTCCACTTGTCCCTGCTTTGGATTAGCCTATGCCCTGGAGACCATCTCTGAGGATCATGCTGGACAGACATGGTGGCACAGATGGTGACTTGGTGTAGGCCGGGTGAGGGAAGGAGGGCACAGATGATGCCTGGAGGTGTAGGTCTGGGCTGTAGCAGTATTGCTGAAACCTTGACAGGAAAAAAGTGCAAGACTGTCCATTCAACGTACTGCTGTTAAAAAGGAGAACTCCAAAAATGAAGTCTAAGAATGAGATAGGCATGGGAAGACACTGTGGGATTAGCTGCTGTGGGACTGCATTGTAATGCAAATCTGCAAGCAGAAAAGCATTGTTCTCTGTATCCTCAGAACCCTGGAAAGGCTGTGCTCTGGTACACACTCCTGCATCTGTCTTGTAGAGAGGAGGCACATGACAGGGCTGAGCACACAGGGGAAAGAAAAATGTAGTAGAGTTCTACCAACAACAGATTTTTATTTTTTTTTTAGGTTGCTGGCTGGTCTGGGAGGGAATAGAAATTAGTTGATATGAAGTTTTCCTAGATTGATTTTTTTTATATAAAAAAAAAGTAGGTCAAATGGACCATTTCCTTTTATCTAAAAGAAAATATTCTAGAACTCAGAAGTGTGTGTAGAGAGTAGTGCAGGGATTTTCAGGATTTTACCTCATTAATTGAAGGATTTTTAAAGATTTCTTTAAGTGGTGTAAATGAATAAAGTGCATAGAGTGAGTGTGCTGGAACAGATGTGTCATGGATGTGCGGGTAGACCTGACTGGCCAGTCTCTGCAAATTTGGACTAAAGTCCACTTCATGCCTGCAGAGAAATTGCACAACACTTTGAGTTAGGATGCAACATCTAATAGCTGTTTCAGCATCTACAGAATTGTGAGGCACTTTGGAAATGATAATGCAATCTTTCCAGCCACTTTGAGAGGAATAATAACTTTTCTATGGAGCTATTCTGCAGAAGACAATTTAGTTTGCTATCTTCCTGAAAGTTGCTTTACCAGCTAAAAGCATGGAGGAAAGTATTGCATTTGTGATAAAGCATAAAAAAGTGCTTTTTTCTTTTTCTAATAAGCTCTCTTCAAAAAGTAGGTTTGCTTTCTTTGAGTACAGACAGATATTTATAGCCATTGGTAAGGGCTCTCCTTGAATATGTGTATTAAGTAATACCAGAAAGAGCTTCACTTTCCTTCAGATATTCATTAAACGTTTCTATAAAAATTTGGAATATAATAAAAATTATATCTTTCTTCCTTCTTTTCCCCTTCTCCCTGAATAAGTCTGTCTCTAGTAATAAGAAGTATACTGATACAGTTGGATACCAGGCACCACATTCTGCAACATATCAGAATAAAAATATGCCTTTATTTCACAATCCTGCTGGTTTGTATTCTCATTTTCTTAAAACTCTCACCATGGTGAAAAATACTTATGAAATTCCTTTTAGAAAAAAGGATTTAGCCTTCATTGAATCATCTAGGGAGAGTATCCCAGTGTGTTGGAAAGATTTGATACTTGCTCTTCCTCTGCAATAACCAAGGTGCTGAAGAATAAGGGTGTTGATTCTGATTGCAAAGCATTCTGTGACCCAAGTGTTTGAGCAGAGGGACCACCAATACAAGAAAGTCTCAACCTGCTCCAGAACGTGATTGAAGGTATTTCCAGACATGGGAGTGAGCCAGTCTTTTTATACTTCACAGTAACAGCAGTGAGGTTTGAAAATCACTGCAGAGATTGCTTGCCTTTGCAAGATGCTGCAGGTGATGTCCCTGTCACTGTTTCCTGGAGAAGCCAGTGGATGTGTTTTGGAAAGGAGAGCTGTGGCAGAGGGTGAGGAGAGACGTGGGTTCAGCCCAAGTCTTTTTTCCTCTAGGTCTAGAAAATGCAAGTAATTCAGGATAGTGAACTTAACAGCTCTCATTATATAAAACGTTTTGAATGTTTTTATCTTTTGATTTTGAGTTCTTCAGCCCTTCAGATCTCTCCATGCCAATGACATGCTGACAACTAGTGTCTTCCAGAAGAGATATTTTTTGTTTCTTTTTCAGCCTGTTTTTGATTGATGTTCTGTCAGACTGCATGACGAAAAAAAAAAAAAAAAAAGTAGGTTTTTTTTTTTTAATTTTATTTAGTTCTGTACCAAGGTGCTGGCCTCCTTCCATAAACTCTATTCTTTGCAGAGACAAAGAGCATGAGTACTTTTCTGAACCAATTCTAATCTTAAAGTATAGGGGTTGGTTTGAGGTTTCATGCTGAGGTTTGGAGTGACTCATATTATACAAACAGGTCTACTCAATCTCTCAGAGTTACACCACCTATTTAAGGTAGAAATATGCAAGCTAGTACATAATGCATACTGCCTGCATGCTCCAAACCACAAGTTGCTCAAAAAAGCTGGAGTGGTGAATCCTGCTGGGAAAGTTCAAAATAATGAAAGAACAGCCACTTCTTGCTTTATTGCTGTCTATGACAGCTATATTTGTGATGCCAAGTCACAGGGGGAATATAAAACTAAAATATAGTTAATAAGAGCCTTCAATCAGTGTTGGTTACTCAAATGTTCTGTAAGTACCTCTAATGTGATTTCAGTGTTGTTGGTCTTATAGAAAATATATAGCCTGTTTAGAAAGACAGTAGATATTTTGTATTCTTCTGCTCAGAATATTGTTTTTATTGCTATATGTCTTACACCTTAGGACATTCTTATTCTGCTAGAAATTCACTTTGTCTAAAAGTGAATTAATACATTGTTATTTTTTAGAACAGGTAAAGGATATTTTACCTTAAAAGAGATTTTTTGCTATAGTTCTAGATCTTGCAGAATGATAACAATGAAGCATCAGAAAAACCAACAGAAGAAAGCGTAGTGTTAATGGAAATAGACATATTTTTCCACTCTCCTTAAGAAAAACAAAAGCAGCTGCCACTTTTTGTTGAATGGTATTTCTGATTGGACTGAATCTGTTCTGTGCTATTCTTTTTCTCTAATGGGGGCAAATAAAATATTCTTCTGTTTAACCCAGGGGAGTAGTTAGCCATCTCCTCTTAATTTGAGTGATCTTTAGATTTCTTATGTGAGGTTCTGAATCAGACAAAGTGCTCAGAGTCAGCTCTTATCTCTACATAGTAAATAAGGTTGAAATTTAAAAAAAGGCCATTAGCAATCAATATGGCTGGGAGATTTAATTTCCAGCACATGCTTGTTTTGTTTATTGTTATATACCCTAAGAGTTCCAAGGGATTATTTCCTTATTATTACATTCACAACATTTTTCTATGTAACCTACCCTTCTCTGCTCACAGTTTGCTATGTGACTGATCTTCTCTTGTTTTGTTGCTACCTTACTGAAGGGCTAGAGGATAGTGGTCTTACTGGAGAAGTGACAGGCTATGATATCTTGTGACTAGGATGATGAGGGAATGATGAAAAAGAAGTCTGGCTGGACCCCTCCCTTGAGATAGGAAGTACTCCTGCTGTCTTGGGAGTTAGAGCCAATCCACCAATGGCAGAAAAGCAGAAGCTTTTCCAAATGCATCTCCCTCAAAGGTGTTCTTCAGGATAACAACCAGCTGTTCAATATAATGGTTTAATAATATACTGAATTTTCTGTAACTTACCAGACAAAACACTGTTTGGCCAGACATTGGAACTGCTCAGCCATGTCATTTGCTTCAGGGATAAGAGCATCCTGGATCAAAACAGAGCAAATAAGTCAGAATTTAAAATAAATAAATAAATAAATAATGTAGATAAACCAACAAAACTGTTTGTGACTTTGTGCTGTAAAGTTAGAGGTACAGTTTTCCTGATAGCTGTGACTAGTCTGTATCTGTTGCAATGAGAAAGTGAGTTTGCCATCCCAGGACTAAAAAGCAGACAGATAAGCTAAATGAACCAAAGAGTGAAAGCTGTTTCTTTTCCTCAGAATTACTCAAAATTGCTCATGTAGCATCCCCTGTTAAGCAAGATTTCTATTTCTCCCAGAAAGATCTGAAAGTGATCCCTCACATACAGTCTCTTTGGCTTTATACTGGTGGTCTCACTAATATTCATAAACAGGATTTGTCATTAATGTCAACTTGCCAATGTTAAAACATTTATTTGGAACTAAGTATAAAAGTAGTTACAAAAATTTAGTATGTTACTTATTCTGTATTCTGCAAGAGAATATTATGAAGACTAAACAAAATTACCCCAAACAAGTTTCAGATCATATGCAATTTCTCTTTAAATATGTGAAATGTTTCACATAATCAGAAATAAATATTCTTGCTATATATTGTACATTGGTGTACACAGTAGAAATTTTGATTTAATATATCAAACACTTCTAGGAGTAGTTTTCTTTTAATCGGCACAATTTTGAATGCAAATTATGTCATACAGTCCATAGAAACAGTTTTAGCTCTGTGTGTTCCTAACACAAGAGCACCAACATTTTTCATATAGATTCTACAAGATTTTTGAAGAATAAAGTTCATGCAACCTAGTGTATGAAGTGTCTGTTGTGGTCTGTTTCATTAGACTTATTATAGCAATATCGGTATGGTTTAAGTTTTCTTTTAAAAAAGAAAAGAATAAATCAACTTGTTCATCATCACATCTATTTGTAATACTTTGTCAAGATCTGGTCATTTAAAAAGCCAGCTAAGACTGTGGTCATGCTCTGGTGTAAGCTGGATCTAGGCACTTGCTGTCAGTTATTAATTACAACAGTGTTATGTATTCTGTCATATATTTAGCTGGGAGGTAGGCAGCATGCTCTCTCAGGAAAGATCCTTTAGTGTGTAAACACAAAAAAATGAAGTGTGAAACACCTGCCCTGAAAAAAGTCTTTTTTTAATTGATGTTACTTATTCTGACCTCCAAAGGGTGGGTTTTTTCTATTTGTAAGCAGCAAAGATTGTAAGAGGAGTCCCAGAGCTTTGAATGAAAGACCTGAGCCTATCACAGGCAAGAACAGAATGAAAGGGCAAGATTTCTGTATGCTTGCTTCTTGAAGTGATGATAGCACTGTACATATCAAACAGTTAAAGGACAATGAGAGTTTTAGTTCTGGGTTCATGTAAGTAGTCTTTAAATATGAGCCAGGTAACAGAGAAAAAAAAAAAAAAAAAGGATAAAAGGATTCTTAACCTAATTAATGTTAATGGACCTTAAATAGGCATAAGTATGTAATCAGCCCTAACAGGGATTAAATCTGCAGTTGATAAACTACAAGCACACTTAGAAGTCAGGATTAAAATTGAACATGATCTTGATAAATAATATAAATATTCAGGGAAAAAGAAATTACTATGCTAAGGACAGAGGCAAATACAATAAAATAAAATCCTTCATACAAGTGCAAGAAGGGTATGGCCGCCTGGGCAGCAGTAAGACCAAGCAGCACCCGGGCACTTGGCGACAATCACAAAATGAATACATGGGTGACTCAGCTCCAGCCTTGCCTTGCTCTCTCATCACGGGAACTGTCAGGGTCCCAGAAAATTACCTTGTATTTTGTCTTCTTTCCCAAGGACACATGGGAAACCTGTGGCAGTATGTGGGATGCAAGCTCTTTCTCAGGTCTGAGCAAAGAGCTGCTTTCAGAGAGTACTGCTTGGGCATCTGGGGATATGGACGCTGATATTTTAATGGTTATGAGATATAGCTGTTTTGTTCTTTTAAATGAAACATGTTGCTGAGCTGGAATGAAGTGTTAGCTTCAGTTTGGACCCTTTTCCTGAGTATAAATGATATAAAATTCCTGGGTTAAAACATTTGCTTGTATTCTTGTTTTCAGCCTCTTCAATGATAAAGTGAATCTTCCTGTCCAATCTTACCTCCTCAGACTTAGGAGTACAACCAAGGCCAGCTGTCAGCAACATTTCAACTGTGCACCATCTTGCAAGTCTGATGTTTGAAACAGGCAAGGCAAACAAATCTTTCAACACAATTAGATTCATAATTCCTTATTCTCTCCAGTCTCTGCAATTTCACGAATCAAAATTGTTAATGTTGCTGTTATTCTACTACATTTTCTTGCAAAAACAAGTCCTATATTTCTGATTTACTGTTTATCTTGAAAGTTTGACAGCTATCAAGAATTTTGATTAGTATTTCACAGCTTTCTCAACTTCACTTTATTACCAAGGTACATTAGCACAGACACCAGTGCTAATACCTGACTTCAGCAAAGTGTTGTAATATTTTTGAAAGGAATAAGGTGATAATGCCAATGGCAATGTGATAAATTTCTATTCCAAGACAAAATACCTTTTTTAGGCAGAATTTTCATTGATGAAAGAACCTGCAGGGTGAGACTTCAGTGTAGAATAAATGGTAAGAACACAGCTTTCAAAAGTGGTTATAATAATCATACCTTTCAGTCTAATGCTATTTTTCAGTGTTTTGGAGGGTGTTGAAAGAGATGTACAACTTTTTAGAAGGATAAAGATGCAGCTTCATCCTGGAAACTTAGAGATATTCTCCCAAAGCCTTTGTTTGCCCTAATATTCCATAATGTTAGGCTTTTAGAGTCAATAACCCATTAGTAATCAAGAGATGTATCATTTATTAATTATGCACCATATAAATATTTAATCTTTTGGGTTGCTGAGCATATTTCTAAATCTACTTTTTAATTACATTAAAAAAAAATAAATCTTCAAGCCAACCATTAGAAAAGTCATTTTTCTGCACATTATGACTTCAATTACTTTGAAACAGCTGTCTATGAACTCTTTGTGATGCTACAGTACTTGGTAAAATGGCCATCTCAGCTCATCCACGCTCTTCACTCGTTTGAAAGCTAATTGAATATTAGAGCAAAGGGAATGTTACAAAGAATTTCCTATGAGCACTAAAGTACTCTGGAATTAGACCTGGAAATGTGGTGCCAACTGCCTGCCACCACCCACTTGGCAGGAGAATGCTGGCTGTTGATAAACAACCATCCGCCTTGAGCCTGAGCTGAGATTTCTGGCTCAGAGCAATGGTGAAGCAGGGGTATTAAAGAGCTTTTCTGCCCCTGGGGTCAGGAAGCGCACTGCACAGACTCAGATTCCCTGGCTTGGAGGAGCTGGGGGCAGTCAGGTAGTCTGGTCAGCTCCTCAGAGTCACCCAGATGCCAGACCTGCCTCAGCCTCATCACACACAGGGTGTGATCACTCAGAGGAGAGCCCACTCAGGAGGTCTTGGTCACTCCTTGTAGTTCTCTGAGGTGAGTGCAGAGAGTGAGCTACAATCCAGGGTCCTGAGTCCTGTGCAACCTGCCTGGGAAAGCAGAACTTTGCTACGTGGCTTTGCATGGATGTACTATTAATAATGGTAAATACATTATGGTAGATCAGTGCCCCATCATAAGCATCTCTGGAGACAAAACATAACGTACTTTACTTCCCAAAAGATGAAGATGATAAGAAGTTCCACTTAGGTGCCATTTTTATCTTTACAGTCCTTGAACCTGTCAGTGGAAGTGTCAGTTGCAAGCTGCTCACCAGCAGGTCTCTTATGGTTTCCATTGTCAAAATTTGAGTTTTAAAATGTAATAGAGGAAATGTTTCCTACTCCCCTCTCTTTTACCTCACATCTTCTAGTTACAAAGCATTTGCCTGTATATGATAACGGGACTTTTATTCTTTGGGTATCAATAAAGGAGAGAGTTTGTTTGAAAGCTGTAGATTTTGGAAGAAAATTTTCTATACTCATACAATAACTTCAGAAACAGCCTCTAGAAATAAATCCCTTCAGTCATAGAAGAGTAAGTTCTCTATGGAGAAAATGGTATAATTTTTCTGAACACTCTGTTTATTGGAGTACCTACCTGAATAAGGAAGGACAACCAAGGAAGTTAAGATGAATTACCTGCAGGGTTGAAGTCAGTCTGCCTAAAGAATATACATAAAATACCAAATGGCATAGTCTCACTAAGAGCATAATGACCTTAGTTCAGTGAAACTTTTTCTGTTTATATTCCAAAACAAGAAAAAGAAGTTCTGAACATGTTTAAATTAGGTGAACATGCTCTTGAAATAAAAAGGTGTCTGGAGCCTGACTCATTGCGTATGACCCTGGCAGCATTTAATAATGAACTGAAAATAAAACAGAAATTACAACAAAGAATCTATCATCTAATTCTCTGAAATTTTTTACATTGAAATCCTAAACTGATGATTATTTTCTCTACTTTAAACCTCGATTCTGTAATTTCTTCAAAGGAGATATTACTTGCTTAGAAATGTCTTTATAATGATATCTGAAGTGCTTGCCACATGTGTCACTAAAAGAAAAATATTTTTCTTTTACAAACACATTCTTGTGTCATCTACATAAACAAAATTCAGAAATAAGGAGGAACTGTATGCCTGTTGCTTACATATTATTAAAACACCTGCTTTTAAAACTACATATGTATGTAGCTTGAACCTCTCAGATGGTATAGCTTGTCAAAGCTGGATCACACCACAGGCCCTGAAAAGGGATGATATTTGTGGATTCCAGTCCTCCTGGGTTCAATTCTCTTCTCCCAACCATCGATGCTCTTTATTGCTCCCAACAACTTCTCTTTCCCTCCATTTTCCCATGTGGGCCTATTAATTTAAGAAGTGATGGTGAGTCACTTAATGATGCTGATGATGGGAAGAGTGTCATGGAAATAGCCAAGCATGTTTTCCCTGGAGAGGAGATCAGAATGGGGAGTAGGGGATGCTTCTGCCAGTGGACTGGGAAGACTTTGTCCCAGTGAGTGATCCTGGCAATGCAGTGCTCAGGGAGAGCATCTTCCCAGAGCCCATCAGGGAAAGCAGTTCCTTAGGATTGTTAACTTGTCTCCTGACTGGTCCTCTTTTGTCTCCATGTTAATGCTGTGCATAGCTGACAGAGGAAAAAATATTAATACTTATTCTCCATTAAATACCTGATAAAAATGAAAGCTGAATTTTTCCATTAAGCTATGCAATAGACCGTTCCTTGAGTTTTCATAAGACATTAAAGGAATGAAGCATTATAAAAAGAGACATTCTGTTACAAAAGAACACTAATCAATGCTGAGAACATTGGTCATAAATTATTCAGATTTCGTCATAAACTACTCAGGTCTTAAAAAAACCCAAACCTCAAGGCCTTGTGGTGTGTAGCACTGGCAGATGGATATCACAGAGTGACAGCCTCACCTGGGAAGTTCCAGTATAATACACTGCATCTTGCAGCATCCAAATAGATGCAGCACAGAAATGCTTGTTTCAGTGGATTAGAAAGGATAAATCACTGAGTGGTCTTGCCCCCAACAGAAGCTTATCACTGTAACTTGCATTCTTTCTTCACCACACATTAATTTTTAATGAAACCATTTCAAAATAAAGTCATAATGTGAGTCATAAATCACAAAACTGTGGTAATAAACCACTTTGGTTTATATTAGCTGTGTGCAGATGATACTTAAGCATTTCTACCATTAGCAGGGCATATGTGAGCATTCTCCACACAACATTTCCTCTATTGCTTCCATCTTAAATTGTAGAAATGTGGGAAGCAAAGCCAGTTCCAATCAACCTCTGGGTCACCATTTATTTTCTTAATTGAATGATCATATGCTAACGAGTGAAGATTTTTAGCACTTTTCTGACCGCTGCTAAGTATTTTTTTTGTGACTTAAAGTTATACAAATAATGCTGACAGGTACAGCTGAGATGGAAAACAGAAAGAGAAGGGGGGTAGGAGTGCAGAGAAAGGAATGGTTAACAGAAGCGAGGACTAGGTGAGGGTGAATATTACTGGTTTATTATCATGTAGTTTACAGGCAGATCAACTCACCCTAAAGGGCCACCACTTGGAGATCTATAAAACAGAAAAGAAATATTTATTTAGATGGTTGGTTTTGTTGGTTTTGGGTTGGTTTATTTTTTTTTGGTGGTGGTGGTTTGTTTGTTTGGGTTGTTGTTTTGGGTTTAGTTTGTATTTTTTTGATACCTGTGATTGCTTTTAAGTTGTTCTTCCTTCTGGTCTCTTCCCTGTACTGTAGACCTTATCAAGACATATAATACATAGCAATCGGAAGTAATTTGAAAGAAAACCTAGACTCTGAATGCCAACGCCAGTGCCAAGTATGTGGGGTCCCAGATGTCTGGACACTTGCACAGAACTGTCTTTCATTTCTGGACTGGCTTTTTGGACACAGACCTGTCTGCCGTACATGTAAACAGTCTGCACATGGCCAGCAATGTAGGGCTGATCTGACCATAGCAGGGAATTATAAAACACTACTTTAGACTATAAATAAGATAACTTGTAGCCACCACCTAGCACTTTATTAATTCACAGGTTTCAAAAATTTACATGATAATTCCCTTGGCAACTCTCACAAATGTTTTCTTCTCTACTCTGAAGCATGCAAGAATCCTGGGGCCCATAACGCATGATTATCTCTTAACTGGGTAAAATGTAATTTCCAATTAAATTTATCCTTGTGTGTTTCATGACTCTAAGTAATACAAAGTTTGCATTCACACCTGCATTCGTAAGCTTCTGAGGGACTTTGGGAATACTGAAGAATAAAATAACATGAACAATAAGCAGATATATAATTTCTGGGTTTGGAGAGGGAGTCGGCATCAGTATCTAGAAAAAAGAACAAATAATATGGTTGAATACAGTCCGAGGCATTATGATTGAAGTTTTTCATAGAAGTTTTGGTTACATGCATTAATTCTGAATATAGTTATACCTTGATAAAACAATGTTTTTGATACCTTAAGAATGTGTCTAACAACCACATCTAGAAAACACCTTAAAGGCTGAGTTAAATAAAGAAGCAACTGAGGAGTTGTAGGTGTTTAAGACACTTAAATAGCCTGTCTGCTCTAGTCCAGTGGAGAAAAGCTCATTTCTGCACATGGAGAGCTCAGCCCAGAGGAGCTTTGTCTGTCAGACTGATGACTGCCCTTCCGCCTCTACTGGGTCCCCTTTTCTGCTGTCAGGTCTGGCCCCACCAAGCACTGTCTCTACAGAGGTCATGTCCTCTCCAGGCAGGAGCCACAGCAAATGAATGCTATTGGACAGCAGCTTCTCTCAGATGTCCCTCTCCAGTCAGCTGCAGGGCGTGAGCTTGCTAACTAATCACTTAGGAGAAAAAAAAGAAGAAACTGTCATAGTGATTTTATGACAAGCACTAAATACAAAGATTGACAGAAAACAGGCTACTCAGTGAAGGAGTTTGGCCATAAGGACAAACATTTCCTTTCATGAAATGAAGACAGAGAGACAGGAAGATGTCATTGGAAGGTCTCTTAGGAAGCCATAGAAGCTATCAATCCCACTGTTCAGGTGGTATCACCTTTTGTAGTATCTCCTTTGAGTGCTAAGTTTTTGTCATTCACAATTTAAAATGAAGAGTTATGTTCAAGAATCTCAGGTGCTTGGACTCAATCAGTCACTATGCAAACCTTGTATCTTCAGCTCTACAAGTGCCTCCCTAGCTTGTGCTAGGTTGGTGTCCCTACCCATCCTCACATAAAGGTTTCTTTAAGACAGCATTGACCGTAGGGATTGAAGGAGTAACTTTCCAAAGCACGGTGAGTAGGTCTGTTTGCAATTTTGAGAGCACCCAGTTGGTAGGTGTAGCTCCAAATAGCCCACTTCAGTCCATTCAGGCCTTTCCTTAATGGCACGGGATTAGGTTATTCTGTGAGGAGGCAGCTCCAGCTCATGGACCAGCTCTTCCTGCCAGGCAGTGACATGGGTTTTCTCTGCACTCTGCAACAGGGCAATCCAGATTACAGGGTTCCTCTAGTAATAAAGGAAAGAAACAGACTCAACAGAGAAAAGAAGGCTAGGCTAAAGCAAGAGCTGAAATTGGTTTATGTTTACCTTAGGACAACAAAGTAGAAGGATGAGACTGTTGAAGTTCTTGGTTAAAATTACAGAACTTGGTGCTTCCTCCAAGCACTTACTGTCACTGGACTAGGAAAGGAAAAGCCATACCTGTATTTTGCTTTTTTACCTCATTCACCATCCTTGAGAAGAAGGGCCAATGACATATCCATCCCAGGCATTGGCAAGAACCAAACATGGTATTCCTCTTTGCCTTCTTGTCTTGGATTTCTTGTTGCAACAGAAACTTAGTCCAAAGACAACTTTGATGTCAAGCTATAGGTTCTATTTGGTTTAGAATCAGGCATACATAGTGGTATTTTATTGTGTATTATAAAGTTATCAAATGAAAATCACTTATTTTTTAGATGATGATCTGGAACCATTAACAAGTTGTCATTTACCTCAGTGTAAACATTAATTTACTGTTTTCAAAGCTAAGGAGTGTATACATAGTTTAGAAAATTTCAAAGGTTCTTATAAGCTAGATGAACACAGTCAGATTTCTTTCAATGTATTTTACCTGCCTCTTCCAGATTTGTGTAAAATGTTCGACACTGTCCCACATGACTGTCCTGGTGTCTAAATTGGAAATAAAGGATTTGATGGATGGACCACTTGATGGATAAACAATTGGCTGGATGGTCGCACTCAGAGTGTTGCAGTCGATGGTTCCATGTCCAGATGGAGACTAGTGATGAGTGGTGTTCCATAGGAATTGGACCAGTGCTGTTTAACATCTTTGCTGGTGATATGGACAATAGGATTAAGTGCACCCTCAGCAAGTTTGTGGACAACACTGAGCTGTGTGGTGCGTTTGACACACTGGAGGGAAGGGATGCCATCCAGAGGGACCTTGACAGACTGGAGAGGTGGGCCCATGATGACCACATGAAGCTCAACAAGGCCAAGGGCAAGCTCCTGCACCAGCGTCAGGACAATCCCAAGCACAAA
>VWZY01008957.1:4067-23910 GCA_013399075.1 Chloroceryle aenea
CTGATGAATGTATTGAACAGTACTGGTCCCAGTACCGACCCCCGAGGGACTCCACTAGATACAGGCCTCCAACTGGACTCTGCCCCATTGACCACAGCTCTCTGCCTTCCATCCTTCAACCAGTTCCACCCCATCACCCAGATGACACCTCCTCAGTTTAGCTGCGAGGATGCTGGGGGGGATGGGGTCACATGCCTTACTGAAATCCAGATAAACCACTCCCACTGCTCTGCCATCATCTAGCCACCGGTTCTGTCCTCATAAGAGGCTGTCAGGTTGGTAAAAGCACAGTGACTGCTCTTGATGACTCTCTTATCCGTGGTATGCCTAGAGACTGAGGATAAGTTGTTCCATCACCTTTCCAGGGATGGAGGTGAGGCTGACTGTGGTGACACAGGTAACCTAGGTCGTGATGTAATGTAAAACAGACACAAAAGAGACCCGAGACTCCTCAGTGACAGGACCCCAGGAGCTGGGGACTTGAGAAAAGCATCAGCCTGAGTCTTTAAAAGGAAAAAAGCTGGCAACATTGATCTCAAATCCACCAGTTTTACAGCCATTGAGGAAAAAAAACCCCACAACAAAACAAAACAAAAAACCCCAAACAACCCAAAAAAAGTCTCTGGAGACTTTCCAACCCCTCTGGATCTGTTGCTGTGTGGGCTACCCTGGGTGACCCTGCTCTGGCAGGGGGGTTGGACTCAATCTCCAGAGGTCCCTTCCAACCCCATCATTCTAGGGTTCTATGATCGATTCTATGAACAAGAGTTCAGCACCCAACAGGTTTCTTATGGTTTTAGCACCGAGGGATGATTTCACCGCTGGAAATCACATCCAGAAGAGGCTGACCCTTGCCTGCAGAGCAGAATCTGTCCTCCCTAACAAGGCATCAATTGCAAGTGAAGATTTTTTTCTAGACTTGGGGCATTCAAAACATCTCACCCTTGTGTGGATTCTTAAGCATCCAGTAAGGGCAGGGCTCCCGGCACAGCCTTTCCCTCACCAGGAGCATGAAAAGGCTCTTTCCTCATTTTCATCAGAGGAGGGGGGGAAGCTGGTATCTCAGTTACTCAAAGGTAACATGCCATCGCCTGACTCCTTCCCGAGGCCATTGAGGGAGCCTCCGCCCTCCCACACAATGGAGTTTATCTCGGAGGCTGTTCCTGCCCCTCCCTCTGTCTACACCTTCAGGGATCCCATTAGGGAGGCTCTGATACCCAAACCCAGTAGGAAAGCATCCAGCTCCCTCAGCCTCCGCACATGCAGCGAGCCAGGCGCAACCCGGCAGCGGTGCCGTGATCCCAGGGAGCAGCCGGAGGTGCGTGGGCACCTGGACCAGCTCAGCCACCGTGGCCCAGCGAGGGGAACCACAACTCGAGGTAGGACAGGGACACCTCTGGGATCGCATCTGCTTTCCCTGGAGCACACGGTACTAGCACAATCCACTGCTTTTCCTTCTGATGGGATTCTCCTTTATGCACCAGCAAGTCCTTCCCTGTCCTCACTCCCTACCAGCTTCCTAGAATACAGAGGGTATTATTCTTGGCAGGATTTGCCCCCTGCTTCTCTTCCTCCTGCATAAAACAGGCATAATAACACCTTACCTTCCAGGGCTGCTGAAAGCCTCAATTAAACAAACTGCTCTGAGATTTGTGCGAGAGGAAAATTAAATCAACATCCTATTGTAAAGCTGGAGTTACTGCATGCAGATTTCTGTTCAGAATGTTCAGCCTCTGTGTGAACGTCTGTAAATACACACCGACCTTCACTAAAAGCCTCCTCTCAGTAGGGAAGTCACTTGAAGTTGAGAAAAAGCCAGATTTAGTTTTCTATGCAACCTTGATTGACCTCTTCACATCCACCCTTGGCATTGAGTGGGGAAAAAACCCCTGTGTGGCTGTGTAATTAAAGACTCAGCATCATGGACCTGCCTAGGTGGCTCTCCCCAGATGAGGGGCACTCAGCACCATGCCTCGAGCTTCGTCACGTGGCTGAAGTAGTCTGAGAGGAGATCAGCCAATTTTCTCTCTAAATGAGGAAAGCCAGATCCAGATTGGCCACAATGCCCCAGGCCTCCCCAACCCCCAAATAACACGAAAATTCAAAAGCTACAAGGGTCCTTTGGACTACAAAACATTAAAACAACCCACATACAGCAGTCATGCTCACACTCCACCCCAAAATCAAGTTGCTGTTTACATGCTGCATTGGCAAATCCAGTGAAGACTCTTTGGGGTTATTCAGAACCAGGGCAGCTTAGAGCAGCAGGGTCCAAACCTCTCCAGGGTGTTCATGCAACAGCCACAGGCCATCAGGTTGTGAGCTCCAGGCAACTTAGACTGGCTAATGATCTTTGCCATTAGTGTTTTCCAACTACAACCAGTTCCCACTCATCCAATGGCGGGTCCAAGACTGTGTTTTCAAGAGTAAAAGCCTTCAGCAGCATGACACCTCCTGTCACACCACGCAGCCTTTGGGCAGGAGGTAAAAGCAGAGGCACACCTCTGAGATTCTCTTGCCCGTGTTCCAGCCAAGCTGCCGGGCTCTGTCTCTCCCTAACAAAGGTAGCTGCATCCTAACTAGTTCAGATGAGCACTCGCTGTTGCCCACACAGGTAATTTCCCGTGCTGTGTCCCACTTTCTCAGCAATCCAAACTCCCATCCAGCAAGGCACTTACGCACAGGAGCTCACTGCCTTCAGCAAGAGCTAAGCACAAGCTCCAGAGCTTTGCTGATTAAGCACAGAGATGATGATTCCTTTTCCTTACTCTGCAGGAGAGTCCTCAAAAAAATCCCTCCCTCCTCCTCACCTCGATAGCAATTTCTGTCTTTCCCTGAGAACATCCATGACAAGGCTGCTAGAATCCGAATCCTGCGGACACCGTGTGAAGAGACGCGTGCCAAGCACACACCCCTGGCAAGGGAGGCAAACAGCTACACCAAACACTACCCTGATCCTGTCTCTTCTCTTCTGGACTAACTGTCCCCAATCTGGCACCAAACCAAAAGTGGTGTCTCTGCTCTGATTGACAAATCTGATCCAGTTGGCTGATTGGGAAAACTGCCTGACTCAGTTTCCCTCCATCTGTCCTTACAGAGCTGGAAGGATGCTCCCCAAATCCCTTAACAACTTGATCCTTGCAGCCTCACCTGAATCCATGCCCTCATGTCTAGGCACTGAAACCTGTGCATCTCTCATCTGTCCTTGGGAAAACCAGTTTGGGTCTGTGATTCCTGTAGGAAATCCAACTGGGGACCCAGTTGCTCATCCCAACGCCAATGACAAAAGGCAGCTCTTTCAGCTTTAGTTATGACACAGTGTCAGAAGCTTCTGGCACTCACACGGGGAGGTTCCATCTGCTCACACCTCTGTCGTATTGAAAATAATCAGGTCTCATTTTTTTCTGGAGCTCTACAACTCACTACAGAATTAGAAATGATGATGACATACTCCGAGAAGGTGGAGCTGAAGTATTTGGGAGAAGATGATTGTGTCTGGTCTCACACGCTTCTGGTCAGAAGCGTTTGATGATTCCTGCTGTAAGAATACAAATCACTAACGATGGCTGCTGTTCCCATTCCCACTTTCCTGTGCTGTCAGGAAGAGCCTGAGAAAGCTCCAGTTTTCAGTGGCATTTACAATTTATCTATTTTTGAAGTGACAGTATCAGAAATACTCCCCAGTCTCTTGGTCTCTTTACCTCCCCCGTTCCCTTCCTGCCTGCCAGTTTCTAGCTGATCTGTGAAACCAGGACGCTGTGAGAGGAGCAGTGCACGTGGGGAGCAAAGGGCTCCTTGCTGTTCACCGGAGCCCTCGGCACCGTGGCTGGATCGAGAGCCTTCCTGAAGGACCAGTTCTGGCTCAGTCCGAGTCGCAGGCTGGATGCCGTAATCCCTCCACGAAAGGGTTATGCAAAGGGTCAGAATAGGTGATGATAAAGTTCCCTTCCAGCCAAAACAATCTACCAACCTCCAAGGAAATCCACCATCCTCTGGCAAGAGCCGGGACCAGACTTTCCGAAGTGTAACAATGTCTGGCTCCAGCATCGCAGGGGCAGTGCCTCTGAAGAGCTATGAAATCATCTCTTCTGCTTGGGAGGTTCAAAAAGCTACATTGGCATTGCCTGTAAGCCACAGACCACAAGACTGGAATGCTGGGAACAAAAGCAGAGCAGATATGTTCAGAAGGGCTTTAAAGCTAACATTACACTGCCAAAAAGGAAAAAGGGGGGTGGGGGAAAGGCAAAAAATAAAGGCTCTTGACATGGCTTTTCAGTCTAGTAAAAGTCAATTGGGAGATTTCCTTTGAACGTGCTAGAAAGTCATTGTGCAACCCAGCCTGCTCGGCAGGCCCGAGGTGGGAATGGCAGGAGCTGCTGCAAGTCAGGACCAAGGTACCTGAGCAGAGCTGTGTGGGAGGCGAGGCCTGGAGTGGCAGGAGAGCAGCAGCTTCAGAGAGGAGGGGAGCTGGTGGAGAGTAACAAAGGAAGCTCAGACAGTATCTGTCTGTAGGAGGCCTGGCTCAATTCAAGGCCGTTAACTTGTTGCTTTCTGAACACCATCACCAGGACTGGAAACAAATCATGTCTGCCCAGCATGGCTCAGGTTGAGCGATTGCTTAAACACTCCAGCAGAAGGAAGAGCATTAAGGAAGGCAAAGAGCCACTTTGATGGCTGCGGGCTCACAGGGCTGCAAGTTTTTGCATGAAGCCCAAGTCAAAACCAGGCGGGCAACTGGGATGTAGCCTTGGAAGTAGAAACAAATAAATTACTAGCCTTCTTTTTCTCCCATTCAGGAGCTTAAATTTAAAGGGGAGTCCATCAACTTTAAATAAATCATGTTTATAATTAAAAACATATTTTCCTGCACTGCTTACAAGCCTTTGGATGATTAATAAGGCATTTTCCAAATTACTTTAATTCACAGTAATTATGCTGCTTGTTTACTCCAGTCAGTAATTTTTTCTTCCAGGGAGATAAAGCTATCCCAGGAGGAGGCCTCCCTTTGGGGACCAAGAGGAAAAGGACCTCAGGGAACTGCCTCAGGCACCAGTAACACATGGGAGGTCTTGCACTGAAAGTGACAGAGCTGGTTACATGAGCCACCTCTCATCCAACAGTCACAGGACTTCTTTTGCTAAGCCTTGCTCTTTGCCAGGGTAAGATGGGGAGACAGGAGCTTGCTCAGCTCCCGGAGGCCTCAAGCTGTGCTTTGCCTAGACCTTGCCTGGGGTACCAACCTTGCCAGGGAACCAGGCTTTGTAGGGTTAGCAGGAAAACACAGCAGCGACTGCACAGCTTCTGAGCTGGCTGAGGCGTGTGCCCTGCAGAAGCCAAATGTGCTTAGAAAGAAAGAATCCTTCATCTGCAGATGTTGCAAAGTCTCCTAGCCCTTTAGAAAACACAGGACAATAAACTGCTCAAGAATTCACTTCCCGGTTCTTTGATACCTTTCAATGTTCTGTAAAAGAACCAGATAGATGAAAAGAACCCCAACGGTGCTTTTCCATTCCCACCCCAGCACGGCCACCTGCCTTTGTGGTGTGGGTGGATCTGCTGGGCCACCTTCCCACAGAAAGGGCTGGAGCATCCTGACCCAGAAGCCTTCGGGCAGCAGAGCCAGGAACACCCGCAGGGTGACCAGGGACTTGGAAGGCACGAACTGATCACGCTCCACACTCCCAGCAGAGACCTTGCTGCAGCCCCTGCTGACACTTCACAAACCAGGATGCTCCTGGTTTGACTCTCCAGGAGTCCTGCAGACTCCAGAGGTAGCAATGCCACTTCCTCATCTTTTCACTCTTTCTCCTCTGTTTGAAGACAGCAGTTATTTCATAACCCACGTGTCTCTATAGCTGACAGTTATTCTTAGGCAATTGTAAGCTACAAAGATGAGCCCAGCTACCAAAACACACATGCTTTGTGTAGCATGAACTGCTCTTCAGCCAGCAGTGTGCACACAATCACCTTACTGCTTCGTGAGCTAGAACAAGGTAGGAGATACTCACTCAGGTTTTCCCTTCTTGAGAGACAAGAGCAGGCACCGGTGAGACTCATGATAACAGAAGAATTAAAACCCCTGCAGTTACCTAATGGTGGCCCAAATGCTTCAGATCAGGCGTGCAGGAGCATGTGAGTTTCTGCAGAAGCCTGATGAATATTAACCAAAGCAGCAGTGAAAAGCATTACCACAACATTTATTCTAATACCTGTAGTACCACACCTGAAAAATAACAAAAGAAAACAAGGGGAGAGAAAAAGGCATCTGCTGTCAAAGGTAGGGAAATACCTTCAGAAAGCCACGAAGTTGGCTTCCTCTGTGAAATTAGACAAGAGTGGTAGACATTCTTCAGATTTCTTATCAAAGACAGGTGTCTTGTCTGCTTGGGTGCAGCACACCACCATGATAGAGCAGTGCAGTTTGTGGCTTGGGGGCTGCAGCCTCCAGTTGCTCACAGATCAAGCAGAAAAAGCAGGTAATTGTGTAAACCCTGGTCCCGTGAGCTGCTTGTGAGCCTCTGCACCCTGGACGTGCCCCAGAACTGGCATCAGCCCCAAACCTTTGAAAACCTGAACCCTGCCTGACATGAATTTTGGACAGGGTGAGAGAGTTGGGCTTGTTGAGCCTGGAGAAGGCTCCAGGGAGACCTTATTACAGCCTACCAGTATCTGAAGGGGGCTACAGGAAACTGGGGAGGGACTTTTTACAAAGGCCTTTAGTGACAGGATGAGGGGTGATGGTTTGTAGCTGGAAGAGGGGAGATTTAGACTGGAAATAGGAAGAAAATTCTTCGCTCTGAGTGTGGTGAGACATTGGCACATGTTACCCCAGGAAGCTGTAGATGCTTCATCACTCAATGTGTTCATATCCAAGCTGGATGGGGCTCTGAGCAGCCTGCTCTAGTGGGCCAACCCCACCCATGGCAGGGGGTTGGAACTGGATATCTTTAAGGTCCCTTCCAAGGCAAACCATTCTATGATTCCATGATGTTGTAGCACCCGAGCTATAGTGTGCTAGCTCCATAGATGGACATCCTTGGGGACAGGAGGGCAAGGCAGAGCAGTCTGCTTTCTCCACAGGTTATCTGCACACCATGAAGCATCCACGGAGAAGGTGGCACAGAAACTCACGTGCTCTTAGTTCCTGCCCTCGATCGGTGTATTTGAACTTGTGGATTTGTACAAAACCTGACCAACCAGAGGAGAGCTGCACGAGATAAGCTGGCAAATGGACTCATATGAGGCCTAGTGGGTTGTTGCAGAGAGAAGCAGATTTACCTTTTGTATGGTTTTTGTTCCCAAGACAAGAGTACACGACACAGAGGTAAGGTCTAAAGTCTCCTTCTGTTTCACATGGAAATCCAGAGTCAGAGCGACTCGCTACTCAACTTGCTCAGCTGCTGCAAGGCAGCGTGACCACTTCTTAAGTTGTTAAAACCATAAAACAGTTTTAAAACCTCAGAGCAGTACCAAGACATAGAAAACACTGCTCAGTCTCCTCTTAGAGCATCCGGCATTAGCAAAAACTCACTTGAAGTGATGCTAGGCACTGGAAAAGGCACCGAGGTGCTGCGTGTGCTGAAGTCCATAAAACCACAGAGCTCACAGGAGGGGACACTGCACGTGGCCACAGACTGGCTCCTGCCTGAGGAGCCAGCCCCGTCCCTCACAGCCGGGGGGTGGCGGGTTTGCGGTACTTGCACTGGATCCAGACGCGGTACATCGTCATCTGCTTCCCCCGGTTCACCTGCAGTCGCCGATCAGCCACATTCTGCACCTTCTCCAGCCCAGCCGTTGTGAAGAGGTCATCTAATTCGTCTGGAGGCAGAGAGGAGGAGGCTGAAGCTTTCATTTCCCAGCTACCTGCTCACACTGAGGGCTGAACTACACTGAAAGACAGGCCAGAGGCAGCTCGCGGTCTCACTCCGGCAGGGAAACGTAAAGGTCTGGCAGGACTTAACTGCAGGGGGACGAAGATCACGCTTTCTCGAGCTTCCCTCGAGCTTACTTCCTAGCAAGGAAGGGAAGAATTATCTGGAGGACAACTAGAATCCCAGAGCCTTGACAAAGAGAACACAGCAGCAGTTTCAGGCAGGGGTATTGCCTCTAGTAACCGATTAAGGGAGCATCTTCTGGCAAGTAGGGACAGATCCATCCCTTCTCCCTCCCTCTCTCTCCAGAGAAATTTCTGAGCTTGCAAGACCAAAGAACGGGATCAGACCTACGTTTTTACATGGTGGCAATAAGCTCTGTGCTGTATAGGCTGGAGGGGAGGAGGATTCATTAAGGTTAAGTTTTTTGGGAAAAAAAAAATCCTTAAAAAAAACCACTCCCTGTTGGGGCCCAATCAAAGCACTAAGAACCCCCGAGGCTGCAGCACTCACACTGGCAGGTATTCCTGACCCAGCAAATCAGGATGGCAGTGCCTCAGCACACTGGCCGTGGGCAAAGCCAGGCTGAGTGCTGCTGAGCAGCAGAGAGCTTGTTCAACTGCAGCCTGGGAGCACGTGAGTTGTGGGGAGTTTCTGCAGAAAAGGGCTAACAGGTCCCAGCTTGTGCTCTTTTATCAGCTGCTTGCCATCGTGCAGCATTTGCCAAACACGTGTTAAACATTCATTTTGTTGTGACAAACAGGACTTGTGCAGTGGGGAAGGGAATAGGTCATGGCAGCTGTGCTGCTGCTTTAAAACTGACTGCAGAGGGGCCTGTGGTGGAAGTGACTGGAGGTGCAGTTGGTGATAAGCAGGGAGAGCACAACCCCTGCTGAACACCGAGCAGCAGAACTGGAGAGGCTGCCTCAGCTCTGTGCTGAACCACACCCTTCTTATTTCCTCCTAAGAGAGCAGTAAAGAGCAGATCCTTCAAAAGGTGTCCATCTCACTCCACACTCGGCAGGCAACAAGATTCAAGCAGAACTCCTCCAATCCCACCCCTCCCAGTGCAGCAAACACACTAGGATTTCTCTAAAAGGGTTTCCCACTAAGGAATTCCCCATCAGCGAGTGACAACCCAGGTCCCTGTGCACTTCACACTTCACACGGCTCCAAGAAGCACAGGCTGGAAAGTGCTAGTGACAGAACTTGAAGGCCCAGGGACAAGAAGAGGTGAGGAGAGTCAGAGGGATGTTTTCTAGCCTCCTACCTTGCGTGAAGAAGTAGACTCTGGTGCCATCACCTCTCACATAGAAGTTATCAGACAGACATTGACCTAAGGGCAAGAGGGATTTAAACAGTTACCAGCTATCATTTAAAAATCAACAACCACCATCCCCCAAGAGGCACTTCTCCCAGCACAGGCCGTGCTTCAGGGGAATTAACGCGCCGCCTCCTAAACAGGGTAGACACCGCTCAGAGAAGCATCATCAGTTAGTGAGCTGGCAAAACTCCCCAGGGAAAAGACAATACCTTTCTTAAACCGGAGCTGGGCCAGATCATAACGGCCATAATCTCGTAACAAGATCATTCCTCCTGGTTTCAGAAGGCGACTCAGTCTGTTCAGGACGCACTGCATCCTGAGGAGCGAGCAAAACAGAAGCGTTCAACATTCTGCAAACCCATGCTTGTTTCCTCTGCTTGCTTTCCAAAAAAAGAAGGTAGGAAGTTTGACATGTTTCTGAGCTCTGGGTTGATTTTATTTGGCTGCCTTATTTCTGACATTCCCTGATTCTGCCTTATTTTTTTTCCCCTGACATTGATAACTGAGACGGCTGCTGCAGGGATGAACTGCTCCATAGAATCACAGGGTGTTTGGGGTGGAAGGGACCTCTGGAGATCATCGAGTCCAACCCCCCTGCCAGAGCAGGGTCACCCAGGGCAGCCCACACAGGAACAGATCCAGGGGGGTTGGAAAGTCTCCAGAGCAGGAGATTCCACAGCCTCTCTGGGCAGCCTGGGCCAGGCTCTGTCACCCTCATCCTGAAAAAGTTTCTCCTGCTGTTCCCCGGCCCCTCCTGTGTTCCAGCTGCACGCGCTGCCCCCGGCCTGGCACTGCCATCCCTGAGCAGAGCCTGGCTCCAGCCTCTGACACTGACTCACTCTCCCTGTCTGTGCTGACCCTTTCTCAGTCCCATCCACTGTCCCAATGGAAACCCACGGACATACTGGTCACAGTCATGAGCTCACCCCTCAGTCTCCTCTTCTCCCAGCTCAAGAGCCCCAGCTCCCTCAGCCTGCCCTCAGCAGGGAGATGTTCTACTGCATCATCCACTCCTCTCTCTTACTAAGTACAAAAGTATTTCCACTGGTTACTGTAAAACAAGTTATAAATGAACTCGAAGAAAAATGCTGTGAAACAAAACCAAAGGGAACAAAAAAGAGAGCCTAGTGCAGGCTGTAAGACTGTCACACTAAGGTCACAGCACTTTTCCTAACTGTTTTCTGAACCTGTCCACTCCCTTCTTGCCACTTCCCACACGAGAAATTAATCTAGCCTTTGAGCCTTAACATTTAGCAGCTCACTGTCCAGAAACGGGTGCTGAGTGCTCGGTGTGGCTGGGCTTCAGAACATGGTGAGCAGCTGTGACTGCAGCAAGAGGCACCTCCTGCCACTCCAAAATCACACCTCTCCTGGGCCAGCAGCTGTTACAGCAGAAAGCATCTGCAAATCTCATTTTCAGATGAAAACCAAACCAGACACTACAAACTTTCACTTTCCTTGATCCGAGGGGATCTATTATTAAAAGAACTCCAGCTCTCTAAGCATTATCTTCTGGAATGAGAAGGAATTATTCCAACTTACTTCTCTGGGAGAATTGCTGAGAGGACAAAGATAAGAATAACAATGTCAAGACTCTCCTCTGGCATGGGGAAGGGACTTTGGTCACTGCACAGGTCGTGGACAAAGGCAAAGCAGCGAGAAGAATCATACTCTGCATTGTTCTGTATTTACGGGGAGGGAAAGAAGAGCATTAGTAGCAGACCCTGATCTCAATATTATCTGGACATGGGAGCATTTTCATTTTCACATAAGAAACTGGTGTGTCCTGAGATCTGTGTCAGCCTCACTGCATTAAGGCAGGAGGGGTCAGGCAGGTGAGATTTTCCACTAGCAGTGGTCAGGGGTGAGGGATTTCCACCGTTAAGCTGGAAATCTTCACAAAAGTGAGAGCATCAGGGCATCTCTCTGCATCACTGAAACCAATATTCATTCCAGCTGCAGACTACTCCACATACCCCTAAAATCAAACCTGGCTGCCTAAAGTTATGCTCTTAAAAATCACATTTAGGACTTCTCAAAGTACTTCTACGTTTTTCTAAAGCTGCTACCACGGATTGCAGTAGCCTCTAGAAAGAGTGCTCGTGTCACCTTAAGAGGATGAAGAGGCATGCTGCCTCTGCTGCTGTGCTCCCCATCTCAGCTCATGAAGTGATTGATTACATTTGATACTTGATAAATTCGCAGTTCTGTTCTGACCTGAAATTTTTCAGTGATATTTGTCCTCAGGCTGAATTCCAGCCTCCTGCTCCACAGACAACAGTATCCCTCCTCAGCTGCCTGTGCAGGAGCAAGCAGACCACGTTCCCAGAACTGCAGTGACAGCTACACACACCCCCCCAAAACCAGCTTCAGTTCCTGCTGAAAAACAGCCCAAGTGTTTTCAGGGTTCAGCAGTTACTCAGCCCTGGATTTAGAAAAGTACTGCCAACCTCAGGGGAAAGAAAACCTGTCTGACTTCTCTGCTGCCAAGGTGACATTTTGAGAGCTCCTACTTCCCTCTTTCCTATGACCTTTAGTGTGTCATTTTCCTGATTTCCCACTCCAAGGGTCAGCACTGGGTTGAGCTGAAAACAGAAAGCTGCCAACACAGCAAGACAGGCAGGGGCAGCTCTGCTGTGTGTGTGCTAACGTGCGATTGGCAACAGGTCCTTCCCACCTACCTCACCACCCAGTTTACCTGGACAAGATCCACAGCTGTTGTAGAAAAATCACAGCAATAAACAAAAAGGCCTGGGTCACTGAAATAAAGATGAGAAACAATCATCATTTGCATGAAGGTACTCCACAGGAAATACAGAAGTGTCTCAAATGCACTCAAATTGGGAGCCAGAAATTCTGCTATGGTTTGTCGATCTCTGCCAACAATGCTTTGTGCAAATCTGGTGGATTGTGTTGCTCCTCTATGACTCAGATACTCTCACATGGAACTGGCTCTTACTTTCCCTTCTGGAAAAGGAGACACTAGGGCCTGGATGGAAATGTTTTAGAGTAAGATCTGCAAACCTGCATCGTGTTTCGCTGATTGCGTTCTAGGGCAAAGATTTCCAAGCTCCAAACAGAATCACCTGAAGTCCCAGATGGCAAATGTACCATTTGCACCTGGCTTTTCTCTGACATTATCTAAGCTAAGGACAGGGCAAGGCTGTTCCAGTTGTTTTTCAGAGGCTGGTAAATCACCCAGGGAAACACCTGCTGGGAGACACTTACTTGTTGGTTTGTAAAATGGGGAAGACTGTATTTCCAGCACCACAGCCAACCTGCACAAACACAGCAGATGTACACATAGTGAAAACAGTTCCTTCAGCACGTCCCACACAGCTCATTTCAAACCATCTCTCTACAGCCATGGCACAAAGAGCAACTGGTGAGTAACAACTGAGCAGAGCAGTGACCATTTGCACATCTCACTGCGGGATCTGAAGACGCTCAGCTCTGAGCAGCAGGCTTACAGATCACCACCACAAAACCAGTTCCTGGTAGAACTCTTACTGACAAGCTCTACACTGATACTCTTGAAAACTGATTGCTGGAATCCCAAGCAAAACAACCAGTACGAGTCACTGAAGCACTGGCAAAGGCCATGGATTAGTGGCTTTCTCTTCCCCAGAAAATGAGAGCAATGGAGAAGGAAGTTTGCTCTGCTGTAATGACACCCTGCTGTTTCAGACTTTCCTTCACTAGATGGCTCTTCCTCAACTTACAGCCAGGCCCATAAAGATTCTGCCTCATTATTCCTTCTGCTTGTTCCCATTTAAGAGAATACAGCTCACACAGTGGGGCTTGGGGAATTTACCTCTGAATGTTTCAGGAATCAGTAACATTGAAATAGCCTGAGCAGAAGCCATCGCTGCTGGCTCACAGTGACAGATAGCACTGAAAGGACTCAGGTCAGACAGGAAAACCACAATGACCCCAGAACATTGAAGTCTGAGGAAGCCTCAAAGCCTGAGCCTGATAAAATGGAAAGAATGGTTCACACTGAGTCTCCCTGGAGGGCAGGACTTCCAGAGAACATGAAGCATTCAGCAAAACCAGCGATACCTAAAGTGAAAAAAACCCCAAGAGGTGGCAGAGCAAAAGGTCATTGCCAGCTGTTAGAGTCTGATGGTTCTCAGTCCTGCAGACTCTTCTGGGACAAACCCTCTATCAGACTGAGCTCTCCTGTTGTTACCCGGGCTGTAAGGAGCAAATCAAACAGCATCTTTAGGTTCCTGGTTTCGTTCTTTGTTTCACACCTCCCAAGGCAAACGAGTCAGCAAAAACATGCAACACATAAATGACAAGAAAAAGTTTTATAGAGACAAGTAAAAGAATTGGCTTCTTCAAAAGATGACTTTTAAATGCTTGTTTCAACATCTGATAGTAATAGTTTGTCTTTTCAACTTGGAAACCTCTTAGGGTCCTTGTGCTCTGCCAATTCAGTCTGAACCAAAAGAATCCCAACAGATTTAACTCAGTTCTAAGCTGCCCTCTGGTTTTAGCATTTTACTGACTTAAGGAAGTCATCCCACTGCCTGCCTGTTCACCAGAGATACACCTTTTTCTGTCCCAGCCACACTAGCACTGATACAAGGGACTGTCTGATGTGTGACTCTCTTCCAGCTGTTACCTCTAACAGACGGTAAGACGCCGACGATCCCGGGTAATCTCCACCACTATCCTCCCGTGCAGCCAGCTCCTCTGGGCTGATCTTGGGTGTGCTTTTTATCAGGTTCAACTGATTTTCTGCCCTGGTTTCCAGTGAACAATGTCCATTTTCACAGCTTCCCAGCCCTTCGTTGTTGGATCCTTCTTCTCTGTTACTACATCCACGCACAGAATCCCCGTTCTGACTCGGGTTCCTGTTTGGTGCCAGCTCAGGGAATTCAGTGAAGAGCCAGTGCCTGTCCTTGAAGAAGCCATTTTCATGGATTTTATAAAAGTCATCCCAGTACCTCTTAGCATTCACCTCATACTCCTCTGCGAAGACAAACAAACACAGCAGCAGCAGTCAGATCAGGTCTCAGTTACCCAGTGCAGTGAGGGATCACTGCAGACATCCATTCAGCAATCTGCTTGAATAAGTAAGGTTTGAATTGTGCCATCCCACATGAACACTCAGCCTGCCTCCTCATGGGCACTTTCTTAGGACTGAAAAAGGGAAATGAGATAGAAAACCCTCCTGGTAGGATTTAAAAGAAGTTGGCAACAGAAAAGGCCCCTCTGAAGGACAATGGAATGAAGAAATCCAGGTTTCACTTCCATCTCTAACACCGACTTCTTTCAGTTCACTGGAACAATTCCTTTACAGCCTCATGATGCTGTGTCAGGCACTCACAACTTCTAAGGAATTCTGAGAGCTGCCTGGAGCTGAAGAGCTCCTGTCCAACACACCACCCCTTTTTTTTTTTTTCAGAAGAGGAAACAGAAAAATTAGTCAACTAGAGAGGCCTGGCAAAAAGCTCAGCTGGCCTCTGTGCAACACTCCACGATGACACAACAGCATGTTTTACACCAGCCTTCCTCAAGCCCAGTCTACAGCACTTTGCTTTCCTTAGTTCTGTGCACATCAGAGCATCAGGCATTCATTAAATTAAAACAAAAGAGGGGAATCAACACAAGTGACCACTGTTCTTGAGGTAACAGTGGAGAGGTGGTCAGAATTAACCTGAGCCTTCTCGTTTGCACACCACGTGGATGCCTTCCAGCAGCAAGAGGAGCACTACAGAAAGCTGGAAGACTCTTGCAAAGCAACAATCTAATGCAATTGGAGTCACCCATAGAATTGTTTCCACACACCTTCACAGATTTCAGAGCAAGGACCATTCCAGGGGAACTATTTTTTGCCACGGGAAGTTACAAATCCAGCCAGCTTCCTGAGTTCTCATCCATGTGAGGAGTTCTCTGTCCCGGGAAATAACAGCTAATGAGAGCATCCTAGGTTTGTAATCACCTCGAGGTGTGATTAACTTCCACAGACAGAGATCCTGACTGCACTTCAACAACATCCAGCTCCTCAGCCACCTCTGCACAGCAACCAGTGGCATTACTGAACACAGAGGATTCTCCCACAACTACAGAGAGAGAGAAGAGACAACTTCCCTCCAATGTCTGCTAAGACAAGGGGGCAAGAGAAGAAGCAAGCATCTCAGAAGTGGAGATTGATAACAGAACTGCAGTTGATTTATTAGTCTTTCTGAAAAGCATACAAATGTTTAGAAGAAGGGAGCCAGTAAAATGAACCCAGAATTCCTGGGAAAATATGTAGCCTCAGCCAAATATAGAAAAATGGCTTTAATAAAGAACCCAAATCAGTCGTGTGTATATTTTTAGTAGGATCTATCCCTGCAGCACAAAGAGCTACATATAAAAATAATCTCTTCACCTCAAGTATGAGGATTCTCTCCTTTTAAGAAACCTTGTCCTTGAACCCCAAGCTGAAAGAAATTTTCATGTCTGATACTCGAGTGGAGCAGCAAGTCTGTGCCAGGATCTCACCACAGCTCAAAGGAGCAGGGTCAGGGCAGTTTACCATTTGCACAGGAGAACTCAGTGACTGCTCATGTCCCAGGAGAAATGCTACTGATTCACACCCTGGCACACTCCTTCCTCAACTGTCTCCTCTGCCGTGTATGAGTAGGGATATGCAAGGCTGCTGGGGCTGGAAATGCTCCTTCACCTCACAAAAACATAAAGTGCTGATTCCTGCTGGTCCCAAACAGTCCCGTGACAGCCTGCCTGGAATGGGATGTTTACCTGAGGTGCTGGGCCCAGCCAGTTTGGATTACCCACTTTTTTCCTTTTTTTTTTTGCCACAGTGTAACACTGAACAAGACAGTGTGCTCCTCCTCTGTGAAATTATTGTGAAATTCTGTTGGAAGCCATCGAGCAGCTGTTACACTCCAACCCACATGTGTGGAAGTTTTATTTAAAGTTCGTTTACCTCACAGCTTAGTGGTTTCAAGGCACTGGAATAAAGGCTCAGTAACAATATCAATGCAAGAAATCGAGGGCCAGCTGACAAAATCATGCAAGAAACAGATTTAAAGAAAGAAAAATAAAACAAACAAACAAAAAAAAAAACCAAAACCCCAAACAAACAAAAAACCCCCAAAATCTGACCATATTCATTTCTCAGTCTGACTTCCTGCACAGCCTGTGCCAGAGAATTTCACACAGCATTGCTTCAAGATCTTTTTTGTGGCTTTAGCTGACGGGGGCATTGGTGCACGAGCCAGATTCTTCCAGAGAGTTTCTTGATAAGGACTCGTGATTATTATTATTTGTAAGGACACCCCAAAGCCAAGCCCATACTCACCCTCTCTCACTGCAGAAGAAGGGCAAACAAAAGGAACTGTTCACAAAAGACAGGAAGAGAACCAGAGCCCCCCTGAATCGCATGGGGGCTAATTATGGAGTTTCCAAAAGAAACCAAGAAACTCTTCCACTTCTTTCTTTGTCCTCAGCCAGAAGACAAATCTTCGACATACCCCACAGAACTCTCCTTCTTCAGAACAACTTCTGACAGCCCCAAGAAGTCCACAGAATAATACAGCCATAATGACCAATAGTCTGCCTTTGTTCTCCTGCTTGGACATCACCAGTTCTCAAAATACTCGACCCTTCGGGCACATTTGGCTGGGCTGGCTTCCCTAGGTCTCAGCCATCCCATTGTCTCCACACGCTTCCCACTGAATAGCAACCATCAAAATTTGACTGGCCTCCATTGTTCAGTCTGGGAAATACATCATGAGGACCTGACAAACTGCTCTAATGGCAAATTGCTCCACAATTTCCTAGTTGTATATAGGTTCTCAAAGCGTGACAGACAGCAGCCTTTAATATTAACCAGATTTGGAAATGAACTCGACACAATGGGCACCACAATAGAAACTGCTGGATACTTCTGGGAATCCAAGAAATTAGGAGGGTTGCTCTTTGGTATAATTACATTTGCTATTGTGAACACAACTGGAAGCTATATGGGAACTGCCTCAACAGCTCCAGTAGTGTTCAGCATCCTCTTACAGATGACACATTCAATTTAATTTGAACAAAAGGAGCGGAGTCATCGAGAGCTCGGCGGGGTATAACAAGATCATCATCAAATAAAACCTCTTATCATGCCACAGAACAGGAAGCCATTTCAGGATCATTTCAGGGATCAGATGATACCAAACAGACGTGGAGGAAAGAGGCACATTAACCACCAGCTTCCAGCCTGTTACCTGACTGGAGAGCTGTGCACTCTTCGCTGATTTAGATTAGGGTATGCTCTGCCTTTGGGATGTATCAATATCCCTTAAGCCAAGTCTGGAAATAAAACCCCTGGAATGCCTTTTCTGCCTCCAATGATGAGCACTTTAATCAGGAGAAAATAATTTTTTCCTTGTCTCCAAATTAATGCTGTTTGTTAACTCGGTAGAGACAGATACAGACACTACTTTATCAGAAACTCAGAGAAACTGAGCTTGAATTCAGGGCAGCTCTGTGGCATGCAAGCAAACAAGAGATTGACCGTTAGAAGTTAAGCTTTAGAGAGCAAAAGCAAGCAGAGGCAATAAGGCTACAATGAAAGAAGTTTGTTGCCAAGGAACATGAAGTATTTAAACATTCACAAGATGAACAAAGAAGCTCAACCCAAGAGGACTCCTCCCAACCAAGACCATTTCTGTTCCAGGAGGATGAGTCTCTGGAGAAGGTAGAAAAGGCACAAAGGGGTAAATTACAGAATCACAGAATGCTTGGGGTTGGAAGGGACCTCAGAAGATCATTTGAGTCCAACCCCCCTGCCAGAGAAGGACCAAAACCAGGGCAGATCAGTTATGAACAGAAAGATCCCTCCTCCTTCATTTTTCATGATCTACAACTAGAAGTTGTATTTGGAATGATTCAGGAGAGGGAGGAATAAACCACGGTGCATATGTAGCTCTGGCCAGACCGTGCTGCTCTTGATGGACAAGCCTCAGCACTGGGAGACTCCCCCAAAGTACCTTGTTTATCTCGTGGCAATAGCTGTGAGCTGTTCTCTTCAACTTTACTCCTGGCGCTGGCCTCCTGCTCTTCTGACCATTCCACATTATCCCTGTTGTGAAAAACAAGATGAACCACTCAGCTGAGAATGGCAGGGCAAAGGCAGAGAAGAAACAGAAAGGTCTCCAGATCCCTCTGGAGCGACAGCTGTGGAGCTTCTCCACCATCCCAACCGCAGCCCCACGGCCACCGCGCGCACGCTGCCCTGTTCTGAATGAACGGCGCTCGCAGCGCTGCTGGAAAGGATCCCAAAAGACACCAAATCTGTCCCCTGTTTCCTTTCCCTCTTTGATGCTCTGCCAAGTTGAGGGGAAATAAATCCTTCTTACAAAACCACAAAGGCACTCAGCACGAACAGACCTCCTCAGAGAGAAACCACCATTCTCACATGGAGAAAAGCCCAGGCGACTGACAGACAGACAGACAGACAGGCACTTGTCTGCTTTCACTCAGGCAGGTCATCAACAGGGAATCACAGAATGGCTTGAATTGGAAGGGACCTTAAAAATCATCTCCTTCCACCCCCCCCGGGCAGGGACACCTCCCACTAGAGCAGGTTGCTCGTGGGCCATTTGATTAAGCAGCCTTGGATTTCTTAAGTTCAAACTAAACAAAAAGCAGCAGAGCTATGTGAAAGGTATTAATATTAAATCCAATTATGAGAAAAATAAGCAGGAAGCTTTAAAGCATTAAGAAGTATTAATAACTTCAATGTGCAGTCACGGTCGTTTAGTCATTAAAGTGATTCACTTGGCCTTTTTTCATCAAGGTCTCTTCCATCCCAAAGCATTCTGTGATTCAAACAAGTGAATGAAAAGCAGAATACAAGGACCACGAAGCACTGTTCTGGCCTGAGGAGGAAATAATCTTTTAATATTAACTCACAAAACAAAGACTGAAATGTTGTCTGTGAAAAACTAGATTATTAGGAGCTTCTGCAGGAAAATACTGCTGAGGATAGGTGTTCATAACATGCCTTTGGTGTAGCCAGTCCCAAAAGGAATGACAAGCCGAGACGTGCACAGATTAGTTTATTACAAATTAAAACTTACCCTATTCTTAAAAAGATATAGCAGCCAGAGACCAAAAAGGGACATATTTACTTCAAAAGTGCAAAACACCTGTTCCCAGGAGATTTGAGAATTTGGGTGCTTAACATATGGTAAAACAACAGCTGTCTCTACCCAAAGACCTCCTGCTCCAAGCCAACACCACCTCGCAGTCACAGCAGCGCGTGGCAGACGAGTGAAATGATCTTTGTTCAGTTTATCCATTGATCACTGATGCAGCCAGATGGAGAAGGGTTACAGAATTCTGAGAGGGGATCACTCAGCTTTATTGACTGCAGCAATGGAACAACTGCTACAAACCAACACGACACCTTCTCCTGAAACATCAAATGAGCCTGAAGGATTCTGACTGCTTTGGAAAGAACCCGACCACTTTGGGAGGAGCTGAGAAAGGCTCAGGAGGCTGAGGCAGCCCCAGGGATCAGCATCCCCGAGCACCGGCAACACAGGACAGGGCACAGACCCCCCCCCCTCAAAGGCCTCACGGCAACGCCTGCCACGCTGGCAGTGCCCCAGACGGGGGGTGCCCGGCCCCCGCCCCAGGT
>VWZY01008957.1:54687-107612 GCA_013399075.1 Chloroceryle aenea
GGTCCGGGAGGGATCCAGGAGTGAGCCATCCCTCGGCTGCACAATTGGCTTCCCACCTGCTCGCAGCCTTGAGGAAGTTTCCTCTCCTTCCGAGGTGTTTCGAGAAGAAAGGCAGGAGGTGGCTCGGCCACTGGCACCCAGCCCTGGCATGTGAGGGGTGGGTAGAGGGACAGCACCCTGGACCCAGACCATGAACGGATCCTTTTTCAACCAGACTCTCCTAGAGCAGGGAGCTTACCCCAACAGGACCCAGGGCTTGGGGATGCTCATGGCCTGCTGCAATGGGACCAGCTCGGTGCTGGCGACCGACGGCGGCTCCTCGGTCCTGGCGCCCGACGAGAGGAGCCTTTACATCACACGAGTGGTGCAGATCGCTGTCCTCTGCGTCCTCTCCTTGACTGTCATCTTCGGCATCTTCTTTTTGGGCTGCAACTTGCTCATCAAGTCGGAGAGCATGATTAACTTTCTGGTGAAGGACCGAAGACCTTCCAAGGATGTGGGAGCTGCAATCATGGGACTTTACTGAAGCCACCGGGCATTTCTAGGCAAGTGAACTGTCTGGAACCGGTGCTGAGATGCACATTCCCGTGTGTTCGGGGCAACTGGGGAGGAGTGGAAAGGAAGGGAGGGGTCTTTTTATCTGTCTGTGTCCATGGGAAAGCAAACCCGTGCTTCCCAGTCAACAAACTGTCGTGGTGAATGGGGAAACCTCCCCAGAGTCGTATGAAGCACAATAAATGACCAGCATCGTGTTTGCATGCAGAAATGGCTTAAGTTTTGCATGAAACTTGCAGAAACAGTGATAATGTGCAGATCTAGACCCTTTTCTGCTGTTACCTTGGATACTGCTACCTGGGATTTAGGGTTAAAGAAAAAAAAAACNTTCATAAAGATGCAGAGAGGGGGACGGACCCAGCTCTCATCTGGAGGCACAGTGCAGGCATTACTGAGCAGAACTGGGGGTGGACTGGGCTGGATTGGGCCACTGCTGCTCTGAGAAGGAGTGGGTGGCACAGAGCAGCAACTGGGATCGGCGAGAGCAGCACTGACCTGAGGCTNGAAAGCAAAATGCCGTGGCATGGACCACATCTTTGATGTGGGCAGGGGATGGGAAGTGCCATGTGGGTCGTACAACAAAGTCTCTATGCTACAAAACGTGTCAGTCTGTTTGTATTTTGGACCTCAAGCATGCATCTGCTGGTAGAGTTTTGTAACGGGGAAAGCATGTTCTTCCTGATTTCCCAAAGCTATCCTGTTGAATACGCTGGTACTTTCTTCTTTCACGTTATGCTGAAGGAAGAAAAGAACCCGGAGAGATACAAAACCCCACTCCAACCCCAAGACAATAGCATGCTTGGTTTTGTACACCACAGCCTTTTTTTCAAGTGCTCTATTGTTACAGTCCTTGAGGTTTTTGTAGTTTTTTGAGAACTGGTGAGTATTCAGGAAAAAAAAAACACAAAAAAAAGAACCTGTTTCAAAAGAATTTTGTGGTGTTGTCATTTTCTTTCTCTGGGTGTGCAGAATTCAGATGTTTCAATCCTGATTCCAGGTATAATCACCTCACTTTCCAACAGAACCCTAGTTAGAGGTGTTTCTTTGCAGCAGAGGTTACCATTCATTTTCCACAGGCAAGTGCAGTTTCCACTAGCAAAGAATATTTCCAGGACCTGCGTATTTCAGGCTTGTGTTCAGGTTTGTAAAGATGCACAGAGTGCCTCTTGCAAAGCAAGATTTCAGCCTCCCAGTTAAAATCTCTGGCTTCTTTGATCCTGATGAGCTGTCAAAACTAAATTATGTGAGAGGAGGAGGACTCCTGACCTTTGTTCTGTGATCGAATTACAGCTCTGTCTGTGGGTGTGAGATGGAAGTGATTTGAGTTTTGTTGCACCAACAATATTCCTGCTGGGTGCACGTCTGTACTGGGAAAGCAATCCTGGATACTGAAGGAGCTGATGATCTGATCTATTTGGAGGTAAATCCAGAAGAACAGCTCCCTGCCTTTCCCAGAAGGAGGAACAGGAGTAGAGTGTCTTTTGTAATTAATCAGTATTTGCTGGGCACCTTCTTCGTGGTTCCCAGAGGGTACTGGTGGACAAAACCCGATGTAGAGCAGGACTAATGCAGCACTGGGTGCTCCCATTAACCAACCTGTTGTCTGTAACACCTTAAGAGCTCAAGACAACGTGGCAGCAGAACCAGAAATTGGGATTCAAAGCTCTGAAATGTCCTGCTGGTGGCAGTGAAATGGCTGAACAGGCAGGGCTCTGGTTGTTACGAGCAGCCTGTAGGTCTGGTACCTGAGCAGCCTTCTCATCACAGAGGGTTTGCTGCCTTGCTGGCAGATGTGGAAGTGGCTTCATGCAGCAGCGTGGATGGATTTTAGTCCCTGCAGCTGGAGGGGTTTTGTGGCCGTTGATCCGTTCCCTCTGCGGGAGCAGAGCCTGGTCACCACACCAGGGGGAGATGTGAATAGCGACAGCGTGTGCTGGGACCCAGCTCTGCAAACACGTAGGGCTGTGCCTGCGTGCACAACCTGAACATGTGACTGCGTCTTCAGGTGGCTGTGCTAGCAGAGGCCAGTCCAGATGTAATCACTAAACTCCCACCCAGCTTCTGCTTCAAGCTGGTCCCTCTTGCCAATCCATCCACCAGCCGTGCCCCAGCACAAAGGGAGAATTCAGAGGTGACAGAAGAAACCTTCCAGTGCTCGCAGTGCAAACGGGGCACAGGAAAAGCTGCCAATCCAAAGAAAGCATCCAAAACACCTTAACTCTGACCTGCAGCAGTGCCCTGCATGAAGAACCTGGTCAAATTATCTCAGCTTCTTTACCTTCCTTACTCTGCCAGGGGCCATGAGAGCTGGTGTGTGTTGAGGGGTCCTGCTGCCCAGGGGAGAAACATGGCTCTGCAGTCCCACACAGCCACCAGCTCACCAAGTGTCCTTAGAGGTCAGACCCGGGAGTGGGTTGTAGGCATCTTTGTCCCTTTTGTACTGTGGAGTCTTCCAGAGGAAAGAATAAAAGTCAACTGCAGTACATGAGGTGGAAGAACAATGTAATGCCCCAGAAAGCAGAGCTGGGCACCTGCTAAGATAGATGGAACTTGCTCAGGAGTCAATTAGGAGAGCGAAGACTTTCTACAGGGCCATTTGGGGTGAGAACCCAACTTACCATTGGCTGAATCATCCTTAGTTGTGCTGCCTCTCCTTCCTGACCACAAGGGCTCCATCTGCATTACCAGGTTGAGTGGACCACCAGAAGAGGGTCTGCGGAGGGAAGCGGTTGATGGCACCATCCACATTTGCTGTACTGCACAGCACATGTCCCAGGGGCATTACTGGGCTCCTCTCTTCCTTGCAGCGGGTTTAAGACAGGGGCACACAAGCCCCCATCCTGTTAGATTCCCAGTAAAAGTCTGATTGCCTCACCAAGAGGGGGGAAAGAAGATCACTGGAGAATTGATGCCAGCACTGAGTGGCAAGGGGAGACCAGAAGTTAAGCAACAAAAGGCTGGCATGGGGAGGGAACCCCTTGGGTTAGAGATGTGAGGTCTAAAGCCCCTCTTGAGGTAAAGTCATGGTTGCTGGTTTAACTGCCCTGATTCCTCCCCAGCCCATTCACACAGAGCAGATGCCAGAGCAGGTCATGGCTGGTGGAAGGGAGGGTGCTGAGGGCACCGTGATGCTCCCCAGATCTCAGGGAAGAGCTGCCACCTCAGATCCCTGAACACCCAGCTGCCCTGCCCCCGAGGCACGAGTCCTGCAGCCAGAGGATGGGGTGGCTACTCCAGGGCTTGCGTGACAAATCAAACCATAATGGCTCTTACTGCTGCCTTTCCCCACAAATAGCTGCATTTTTTTCATCTCACACCTACTCATTTAGCTCAAGCTTGCAAGTGGGTACTGTCTCCAAAGAAAATGTAAGCAGCTTTTTTTTCTGAACGAGGCTGGCTTAATGTTATTTTGAATTTTTTATTTTTATTTTTTTAATTTTTGCTTTTAGCACATTAGCTTCCAGAATATCTCTAGGTTGTCAGGAGCTGTACAAGTGTGACTGAGAGACACTGCTGGCTATAAAGCACAGCAGGGAGACAGGGAGAGAAGGGACATCCTTAGGTAGAACTACATCAATAGCAGAGGGAGGACCAGACTTTGAGTCCCTTGCTAGCAGTGGAATAAAAGATACCAATGCAGTCCTATGGGACTGGCCACACTGGTCTGAGCCACTGGTCCACCTAGTCTGCATCCCTCCTCGGAAAACAATCACCATTTTAGGCAGTACATGGTCAGTCAAATTATCCTACTACTGGGGAACTGCTTCTTGACCCCCACCAAGAGCAATCTGCACTGGACCCTCACAATGCCCCTCTGGGAACAGCTCCCTCTCTCTGGGCTGGTTCCCCACTCACCACAGTTTTGTTCCTTCTAGACAGGCAGTGGGGACACAGCAGAGAAAAGCAAGAGTGAGAGCATCTCCCCCTGCTGAGCAGCCTCCATGCAAAGAGAAATCCTCTGCCTCTGTAATCACTGAATTCACCATGGGACGAATAAAGAGGTGACTTGACCTGCCTGAGGAAACCCAGCAACTCTGCTCACACAGCCCTGCCTGCGGTGGGGAAAAACCCAAACCAAGTCCCAAATGATGCCCACCTCCTTCTCCCTGCCCTGGCACTCTGGGCTGAAGGTAATGAAAGAGTTAAACAAGATGAGACAGACAAACAGATTTGGGTGGAGGGAGGATCCCAACCTGAGCCTGGCACCAGATGTACTGGAGCGCGTGAACCAAACATGCACAGTATTTAATAATTCCTGAGAATTGCCATGGTAATGAAGTGCAGAGTCAGGTTGTTATGGTAACAGCCATTTTTTTTAGGCAGGGAGGCATTACCCAGGTTGTAACCTCAATCCAGACTGAACACATTTCTGAGAGGCCAGAAAATAAACAAAGAAGTAAAATAAAATCAAATTAGATTAAGTAGCAGTTTCCTGTCTCACATCTGGCAGTTCTGGGCTTCTTCTTTAGGTAGGTGGAAGGGACTGGGATGGCTGAGACACATCCATTGCCTTGGAAAGCCTGGGGAATGGCTGGAGTAGATCTCCACCATGGTCTGAAAGCATGTGCTGGTGGGGGTGAGGGGCTGGACAGCTCTCCTGGGTGGGTCTGGGATGCTCCACGGCCACCTGTTTTCCCTGCCACACCTCTGGTTTGTCCCCAGCTGGCTAGCAGGAAGGACACATGCCTGTCTCCAAGTGTATATGCACCAGAGAGGTCACGGACAAGTCCTCATCCCAGACGAGCCCACAGGAGGATACTGTCACCCCAGGTCACAGCCTACCTACAGTTACCTGCATCCCAAATGATGAAGGTCCCAAAGCTGGTGTCCAAGATAAATCAACAGTTTGGGGGATGGAGAGGAGGTACCAGACCACTTTTCCTAACACCATGTGACAGACCTAAGAAGAAAACACAGGTTTCTTGAGTTCTGGCAAGGTGTCCAGGGTGCTGTGCTCCCCACAGGGGCACCCATCAAACCATACCCGTCTACCTCCTGCCCTCCCATCAGTGGGCAAGAAAGCCACTTCCATCTCCCCTCACAAGCCCCCCCCTCCAGCAAGCGTGTCAGGTTTGTCCAGCTGAGCCTCGTATTGAATTTTAATTTAGTGCTGGTTAAATCAGCAGCTTTGTGAGCCCATTTTCTGTTAAGGATGCCGAGGCAGAGCATGCAGGGGTCCACTTAGCAGAGAGGTGGCTTGAAATACACAGAGCAATTACTCAAGAACATCGCTCCATAAATCCCCACTGCAGCTCAGCGTGGTTCTCCTGTATCAGCTGAGTGAGAGCCATTAGCCTTCAGATAAAACCTCTGTAGTCCATTAGCTCTGCCAGAGAGGCACAAATTGATGCCATGAGAGTCAGGCACTCGAGGGGGAACTGAGGCCAAAGCATAACAGAATTCAAGAGCCAGAATTGCCTCACAGCTTTGAGACTTTACCTACCAGTTTCTCTGTTTGAAAGGGAAATGTTTCCCAGTTTCTGTGCCTTCCCAGCTGCTTTGCTGCTGTGGCTGCTGATGGCATTTTGGCCTGGAATTCCTCAGATCCCCTGTCCTGCCCTGGCCCCGTGCTTGAGCCTGCCTGGAGTTGCTAACCTGGCACAGGGCTTGCTCCCTACAGAGGTGTGCAGAGCATCTGGCACCCATCACAAAACAGGGCATAGAAAGCTCCTCACTTCTCAATAAATGCGGGTTGTCCCTCTTGCTCTTTGCCAAATCAGAGCTGTTAGGGGGCTGCATGAGCATTTAGAGTCCTCAGCATAAAACACAGATCTTACAGCTTCGTCTGCACAAGGAAAAGGAACAGCACCAGGAGGGTTCCTGGGCACTGGAACTTGACTGATGATACTGTTACCTCGTGAGAATGGTTCTTGGTATGGTACAGACCTGTGCCAACCAACAGCCTGACCCGAACAGGCCCTGGGCAGTGGCAAAATGACAGAGTTAAAAGACTGTGGTGCTTTCAAGGATGTTACTTTGGATGTGCTGTCTGTGCAGGGTGAGTATCTCGTTAGCTCTGATGGATTTACGTGCAAGTGTCGATGTCTTTAAAGCAGCTGTTTGGCTTTCTGAATCCAGCTTGATTCTCTCAAGGGTGAATGTGGGATTGGAACCCCCTGAGTTTAGTCCTGGAGGATACTGTCTTTGGAAAACCAGTGAACACAGGGAAGCACAAAACATCTGCAACAGCCTCGACAGCTGCCCGTTCCATGGTGTTGGATACATCTTTGGGTTCACACCAGCTCCCCCGTTAAGATGACTGAGCCAAGCAATTCCCCAGCAGCCTGGGCACATTTGCAGTTCTCTGATTTTAGAGACGGGCAATTTCTTGGACTTGTTTGTTCCGTGAGCACATGATTATGGAAAATTCAGTCTGGTTTGGCACATCCCTGAAGATACTGCTGGCAATGTGCTGGAAAGTGGTGGGGGCACTGGCAACGCTCAAAGACACGAACATGTATCTCTAGTGACTGTCTCTGATCTGAAACATGCTGCTCATCTGCATGTATTTCGGGTTGCAAGTATTACAGAAGTCTAACTTCAGAGACACTTTTGCAGCTTTCATCCTTCCCAGAAGCTCATTAGTGTGGATGACATTTTCACATCATTAATTTAAGGCAGGGTAGTCAACAACAGAGCAAAAATGTCTTTTTAGTGACAAAAATGTGAGGACAGTAGTGCAAGAAGCTGGGAGATGGGTCTGCGTGGCAATCTTGGCAGGTCACAGGTGACTTCAAGGTGAAAGTGGCAGCTTTGCCACCCTGGCAGCCTGAGGTATTCAGCTGGTCAGGATCTTGAGTCCCGGCCGTGGTGAAGTGCTCTCTGTTGGGGTGCAGTCAGGGAGCAGCTATTAAATCAAACAATTTTCCTCTTTTTGATTAATGAGACCTGTCTGAACATTGCTTCACAGACTAAATGGGCTTCTCCTGGCCCTGTGCAGCCTTTGAAGATACCACCTCTGCAGGTGGGTTTAGTCTCCTAGCAAGGAGCTGTGAGATCACAGGGTACAGCACCAGAATCCCTTGTTGGATCTCCCTGTCCCTTCCAGGTGGGGTCACTGGCTTTTGGTTTATGATTTATGCAGCACCAGCTGTGCCTTGCTGAGATGTGCCTTCGGTGACCACCACTTTTGGCTTTGCTATAGAGTGACTCTAAGGGGAAAGGAGACATGATCAATCCTTCCCATGATGCAACAGTGTCCTAGTTTGAGTTAGAACAGAACTAATTGGCTTCAGTGATTAGGCCCAGCCCTAAACCTTGACATCCAGTTCTTCTGAAAGGGTCCAAGACTGTGAAGACAAGAGTTATCACCTCCTTCTAACCAAATGTGACATGGGAAGTGGAGATGATCAAGACAATAATCAATAAAAGGCTGGAGAGATATCTACACTGTGGCAGGAAGGAACCAGAGTGACCTTTCTAGAAAAGGAGCAGGAATTGCAGAGCTCAACAACTCTGCTGCTTCATTAAAGAGCCTGTTTAGTTGCCTTAGTGTGTCTGTTGGTGTCGTATGAAGCTGGTACACGAGCATGGGTGTGAGGATGGATGCAGGTGCTTGTTCAGAACACTGCACCTTCCAGGAAAACAAGGTGTGCATGAAAACAAGCTCAGGGCACCCTTCCCTTTCCATGCCAGCTGCCTGCCTGGTGCTGGATGCTGCTTTCTACCCTGGCGTGGCTCAAGCTCTCCTGCATGTGGGGTTAAACCCAGAGTTGTCCTTTCTGGCAGGTCCCACAAGCGTTCCCATCTTACAGGTTTCTGTGCAGCTGCAAGTACACTGCTCTTGCCTCACTGAGTCCCAAAATGTAGGTTTAATAGGACAAGACAGCTGAAGAAGCAGGCAAAATGTAATTAGGCTTTAATTAGTTAAGTTTGTTCTCTCACATAATTGAAAATTGGACTAATTGGTTGCAATGAATTCCCAGTACAGCCATCCAGCCTGGTGTGCGCCGTGCCAGCTGCCACACCACTGCACGGGGACCAGCCTGGGAACTGAACAAACACCACCACCCACTGACCTGCAGCTCCTCATCTCCAGATAGAAGATACAACCCCTACGCCCCCCCCAGGTCTGCAGCGAGGCGGGGTTTACCGACCCAAGGGCAAGGCTCATTGTTCTTCATCCCACGCTTCACAAACCAGGGAGCCAGTGGGCCACTAAACCTCACACCCCCAGGCAGGAGCATGCCAACAATCCCAGCATGATGGGGGCTACCCTGGGCCATTTGCAGCGTGCAGCCAGAAGGTTACTGCTGGAAAGGACAGCAGGCTTAGATCTCCTCTTGTCTCCAGCATGATTACAGCGTGCAAGCAGCTGGCTGGCCTCAGTCTGGCTGCGGATGGTCAGTGCTGAGTCAGCTGTGCTGGTTGCCTCTTCTGTCTCAGCTGATGTGTGTCTAGAAGCTCTGCTCATGATTAGGGGTGATGGAACCTTCTAGGGTACAACTGGGAGTAGGCAGAGACACTTCTAGATCTGCTTTGGCAATGGTTCCTGGTAGAAAAATAAACCCAGTAGCCTCTGGCTGTACTGGAGCTCCCTTCTACCTGGACCAAACTGAACATCTCCATCGTGAGACCCTGGCTGAGGAGCTTCAGGAAATAGGTTCCTTTGCCCAGCTGTACACAAACATCCCTGTTCCATGAGCAAAGACTTGCTCTTTGGTACAGATGGCAGTTTCCCAGTGGCCAGAGAGCTCGCACAGGTAGGAACAAATACTGCGTTGCTCTTTTCATTGCGGCACTTGAAGAGCTGTGCCCAGGAAAATGCTGGACTTATTCTGCCTCCTTGGCTGAAGTTTCCCTCCTGTCTCACTGCTCGGCAGCGTGCTGTGTGCCAGGTGGCTGCATTTCATTACAGAGTTTATAAAGTGCCTGGGGAAACAAGGCAGGGGGTGGGGGTGGGGATGAAAAATTACGCACATATTTCAGTCAGGACTGACTGTTCGTCATCTCGTTGTACAGAAATGTAATAATCACTGGGGTGAGCAGAGGGTGCAGAAGGGAGGTACTAATCACATTTACACCATTCTGCTAGTTTGTGTTGGTTTTGTTTTTGTTTGGTTTGTTTGTTTTTTTTTTTCCCACACTTCCATCTGCTTGGGCTGTCTCAGTAGGGGTACTTCTTTTGCTTTGGGGTTAAAATCTTTTCCAGCTTTATGTGCTCCTCAAATGAATGGGAAGGAAAAAAAAGCAAGAAGGCAGCTCTGCAGTGGCAGGAAGCTCTGGATGTTGCTCCCATTTCAAGTCAAGACCTGCCACCTTGTTTTTCCCTTGGGCTGCAAAGTGATTCCAAAGTACTCCTCTGCACTGACCACATTTCACAGAATGGCTCTGCCCACTCCTGTCCTTTTGTGTTTAAGGTGATGATTCCAAAGCACTTTGTGCTAGAGAAGAAGTCCCTGGCACTGCTTGATGAGCCACAACACACCCAGCTCCTTCCCTTTGGCTCTAGGTGGAGCACCAAAGGCTGACAGAGAGAGGTTATTAAGAACCATGGCTGCTTAGGAATTTGCCACATGCACAGTTACTTTAAATGGCTCTGGCCTGCTGCCTGCAGGTGTCTTCTTTCAGGGCTTTAGGATGAGTAACAGCTCCATTATTCTCGGGAGGAATATACCAGGTTAGCCTTTAACAGACAGGAGGGAACAACACCTGGCAACACAACACAAAGAAACGCAGCCGGCCCATATGGATGCACTGGGCCAAAGGCCCTTTTTATAGCTCCCTCCTCGTGTGCAGGGGTTTGTGGGATGAAGAGATTGCAGAACAGCACTGCCAAATCTCAGTGTCAGCACTGCCCTCTTTGTTATGGTGGCAAAGCCCAGCAGAGCCTCGCGGTTATGGCCATTTCTGGAGGAGGGGATTGGTTAGAACTGTGCTTTTGTGTGCTAAAGCTTGTGGCAGAGATGGCTTTGAGCATCCCCAGCTCCTTGCATCCTGGCTGTCTCCTCATTCCTCCCCACTTCACACACACGGCAGCCATGCTGTGAGCCAGACAGCAAACCTGGAAACCCTCCCATTGTTTCAACACCGACTGTATGTTTCCACGTGGGTCTGTTCATTCTCTGGTTCACCACGCAGGCCCCAGGCAATGCTGCTCCAACCATGTCCCGCTACAGGGAAGAGGAGGAAAGGGCTGTTGCTGTGAAAGGTATTTCTCAAGCTTCCCAAAAAAACAACTTTAAAAGAGTTCTCCATCAGCTTTGGATGCACTAAAACCCCAGGACCATTCCTGCTGCCTCCACTGTTTGTGCAGCTGCTGATCAAGGCAGGTTTGCTGACTGCTGCATTTGTTTCTAGTGAACCCCATCACAGGGGCTATTTCAGCACCATTTCTGTGTTTACTGGGCCCCCTTCAAAGTCTCATCTTGTCTTGCATTATTCCCACCTCCCGGTGTGAGGCATCTGCAAACTCACTACACATCTCAGTCTCCTTTTTCGAGCTGCCAAACAGGCTCGTGCAGAAAGCCCCTTGTTTTCTAGTAGCTTCTCCCTTGCTTTGCTTTTCTGTGTGTGATGAGGCATTTTTGGGACACACGGGTAGCACGGCACCGGGTCTGCCATCAGGGATGAATGTCTTGCCCAAAATAACTTACATGGGACCTGTTGCTCCCTTACTCAATGTCGAGTCTTCAGTGTAGATCAGTTCCCTGCAGTGGAGCCGGGAAGTTCAGCTCCTGTTTTGAATTTGGATCACAATGCAGAGATGGTGGGCGTATGTGGCACCGGTTTCCTGCTGATGGGTAATTTTGACGCTTGGGAAATAAACAGAAAGAGACAAAACATTAAAATCTCGTGCTAAAACTTGGCTTGCTTTGCCTTGGTCCAGCTGCCACACATTGTTGCTATCTCTCAGGCTTTTTCTCTTTTCTTTTAGTCTCCATTTTATTGCAATCTGACAAGTAAATAACTTACTACAAAACAGTCCTTTGTCCCTTTGCCAGTGTTAAAATGCTTTAACCTCACCTTCTTGCCACTCTCCCATTCCCCCCCAGCCCAGCATTTTCCTTCACATTTGCTCCCTTTGCCCAGATGAGACAATCTCCCTGTGACTCGAGGCTACTCCAAGGAAATAATTCCAGCTAAAAATATCCTAGGGTAACCAATTGTAAGTCATTCTTGTCATGGTTTGTTTTGTGAGGGTCCCCTGGAAGCGATTTCCTGCTGAAATCCCAACCTCAATGTAGAAGAATTACCTGTCTTATTAATCAAGAAATAATTGCAGCTGAGTAATGAATTGCTTGAGAAATGAATACAGAAGGAGCTGGAGCCCTCCAACAGAACAGCCTCCAGTTTTGTGCTATTAATGCTCCTTAAGAAATGTGTCAAAACTCCACCAGCCCTTACTGTGTCTGCTCTGGGGTCTCTGCCTCGTGACTGGGAAAATGAGAAGACAGTGGGGGAAGAGTGCCCAGAGCAGGGCTTGAGGAAAACATCTGAAGGCCAGAGAGCTCTGGCATTGTGGCTGTGTTCAGTCTGAACACAGGGAGCCCATTGTGCTGTGCTGGGGCTGAAGCTGGCCCTGAACATCTCACTGCTTTGTCTGCAGGCTGCCAGAAACCTGCTGAGCTGCTGAAAGAGGCTCTGAGTATCCTGGGTCCCTCGTGAGCAGCCCTCCTCAGGTCAGTCAGGTCCTGTGCTGTCTGCACACTCACACCAGCTGAAATCTCAGCTTCTTGGTTGCACACCAGTGCAGGCAGCCACCAGGGAAGGGGGGGTCCCTCCTCCTGTCCCCTCTCCTGTGCCCATCAGTGAGGCAGAGCAGGGAGCTAATCTGGCTGACTACTGGGAGATTTTTGTCTTCTATTCTCCTTGACCTGACTCCCAGCGAGGATCCATTTGCTGCCAGTGCCAACATCACAGGGGAGACAAGCAGGAACACAGGATCCTTCATCTGGCAGTGACCTGCAGCTCCCTGACCACAACCTCAAGACCGTGGCCAAATCTTCAGACAAATCAACTCTCCATCATGAAGGTCACTGAGGCAGCAGAAGGAGCCCTGCAGCTGGAGAGAACACAGAGAGCAAAGATACTGGTGGACAGTCCTGAAGGGATCGAACCCCACCGGTGGCTCAGGGTGCAGAAGGTGCCATTTCCTACACCAGCAATGAAGCCAGAGGTCCTGACACCCACCACTGCCTGCCCGCTTGCTGTGTGGGATTTATCGACCTGCTCCTGCTCCTGCTGGGTGCTGGATGCTGATGAACAAAAATAACTCCCTGTTTTTCCCAGCCAGCGCTGAGCTGGGATGTGTTTGGGAAGGCAACTGCGACACCGTGACAGATGGCCAAGAAAGCAAACGCTGTTTTTTATGTCACCTCCGTGTTTCCTCCTCTGCTGTCTCCTGCGCTGGAGGCGGTGTTTGGAGATGGTGTGTGCTGCCGGCACGCGGCTGGCACCAGCGCCGAGGAGACAGCAGAAGGCTGGAGCAAGGTGCTGGCCACCTTGTCCACATTTCTCCCTCATCTCATGCTTTGTGACCTAGGCCTTCTCCTTCAGGAATCTGTGCCAAAGATGGGGCTTGGAAGTGGACTGGTCCTTGAGGTGGAGTGGTTGCATTTGCAGAGCCACTGAACAGTGCACACACACACACACACACACAGCTTGCAATAACCACTGGCCCCGTCTGTTTTCTTTTGCTCTGAAGGGCCAGGAAAACTAGGCCAGGGTCATCTTTTGCCAGCTACGGTCCAACACTGGCCCTTCCTCTTACAGACCAAACACTAAATGCACAGAGAGGATGCTGGACAAGCCAAAGCTTTGATAAAAGCCAGTTTCTGAATCTCCTTGATGTGCTGCTGCCTATCCTGTCTTTGCACATGTCACTCAGTATCTTTGGGCAAGGGACTACTCAACCCCCCTCCTGAGGCACGAACATCGTGTCAGTGTTCAAGGAGGGCTGGGGTACTGAGAGATGGAGTCCTCAATCCCTGACGGACAGAGGAAGCTCAGCAGGGAGAGAACATTTCAGCAAGAGATGTGGAGCACAGAGAAGCCGGTGACTGTAAACTGCTGTCACTCGGGTAAGGAAGAAAGGCTGAGGGAGTTGGGGTTGTTCAATCTGGAGAAGGTGCCAGGAAGACCTTAACTGTGGTGTTTGAATATATAAAGGGGGCTTGTAAGAAAGATAAAGACTCTTTATCAGGGCCTGTAGTAACAGGACATGGGCAATATTTTTTTCACAAAGAGGGAGGTGAGATACTTCAGCAAGTTGCCCAGAGAAGTTGTCATCATTGGAAGTGTTGAAGGCCAGGATGGACAGGGCTTTGAGCAACGTGGTCTAGTGGGAGGGGGCAGCAAGTGTTGGAACCATGTGATTTTTGAAGCTCCTTTCCAACCCAAAGGACCCTGTGATACCCTGGAGGAAGCAGGAACGGCCCCACGCAGGGACAGAGGCACAGACCACACCAGCCCATGCAGGTGGCTGCCGATCCCCGCTGTGGGCTCTGTTTCCATGGCAGGAGAGAGTGGTTTCTGCTGCACTGCTTGGCTGCCAGGACACCAGCTCCTTTTGCAGCCTGCCTGGTGCGGAAGGAGTGACTGACATCTCTGTTTGGCACAGCGTCTATCTGCCTCCTGCTTCTGCCTTGTTGCTCTTGGCAATTCTCCCCCTTCTCCCTCTGTTTTTCCACTAGGAGATCTCACACTCCTCTGCCTTGGCAGCGGGTAGACAGATGAGAAGGGGTGGACAGATATAGGGACAGCTCAGCAAAGGTTCTTCTGTCTCTCCCTGAGTGTGGTGAAGAAAGAGTCTCCCTGAACTCAAGGATGTCTGAATTCAAGGATCTGGCACTGAGCAGTGGGGATCGTTGCTGTTTAAGGCAGCCAGAGCCTCTTTTCCTAAGATTGTACAATTTTTTTTGGTGGGAAGGGACCTTTCAAGGTCATCTAGCTCACCCCCCCTGCAGGGATCAGGGACATCTGCAACTACAGCAAGTTGCTCAGAGCCCCATCTGACCTGACCTGGAATGGTTCCAAGGATGGGGCATCAACCACCTCTCTGGGAAACCTGGGCCAGGCCAGTCATTTCCATAGTGTAAAGAAAAAAAAAAGGAGAAACTGAGAGGCTGGGGAAAGATCAGTGTCACACCAGGTGACAGAGCTATGAACTGTATGAACTGCAGTCATTTCCATTGTGAGCTGGGAACCTTCGTAGCTGGGAAGCCTCAAAGGGCTTTGCTTGGCAGCTTGCAGCCCTGAGGACCAGGAGACCAGACGTGATGGATGAGCAGCTGGCTGCAGGTCTTTGGGCTAGAGTTGCATCGAGTTCTCTGCCTCAACACCACCTCAAAGCCCTGGGCAGGGTAACTCGAGCCCCATCTAAAGATGGTTCAGCAGAATAAAAGAAAAGAGGTAGGGGTGAGCAGATATGAAGGTGAGGGAACAGGGCAGATACAGTGACAGGAAAATTCTGTGGAGAAGCAGCACAAGCTGGTCTGCACCCACACACCCAGGCCTAGCCTTTCCCTGCAGCAGGAGCATTGAAATGGAAATGACTTGCTATTTACAGTACCAGCATCCTTCCTGCTTGGGAACAAGGCGAGGTGGGAGACACAGCAGCTGGGCAGAGCCAGCAGAAGAGGCCATTTCAGACCTCCCAAGGAAGCCCCAGTCATTATTCCACAGCATTATTCTGTTATTCAGGGAGACACACGTGAGAGAGCCAAAAAGCAATGCCAGCCCATGACCCGGCTTCATCTACCCCCAGCATTGGCAGCAGCAGAAGAACCTGATGCCCTGCTGCTGCTCCCTGCTGTGGCTGCACCCACCTGGCCCCAGGGGAACTGGTGTAGGAGTCGGGCACCCAACCAACTCCTCAGGGCCAGAATCTGCTGACAAGTGCCACTGAGCAAGAGCAGAGGCTGAGCTGTGCCTGGAGCCAGCATCCTCCCTCCAAGCTGTAGAGGAGTAGCTTGTGGTTGTGGAGACATTCCACCTCTCAGTGGGAGGTCCGCTTACCTGGAGTGTGGAGCAACATCAAGGTCAGGACTGTCACAGGGATGAGCCTCCAGTGCACAAGGCAGGTGATGGGTCCTTTGAGAGCAGGGCTGTGAGGACACAGAGCCTCAGGACAGCACTCAGGTCTTCATCTCTCTCCACAGTGCCACACACCAAGGACCCAGACCTGGAAATGGGTCTGTGAAGAGGCAGCAAAAGTCTAGGAGGGGTGGCCTGTGACTCTGGTGGCCCATGGGATGGTGGGATTCAGCCCACCCTGCAGAGCACTGAGCTGCAGAGGTCCCTGCTATTTCCCATTCTATGCCTACTTTGAGCGGCACTTCCAAAGCGCAGGACTCTGCAGACTGGATGATGACAGAGTTCACTGTCCCCCTGGGGAGGGGCTGAGGCTGACAGCAAAGCAACTGCAAAGTCAGTTGTGCAGAAAACTCCTCCAGCTACTCCAGGTCCCTCCCTCTCTGCTCTTTCCCACTAGTAACAGGGCTGGAGGATGGAGGCAGAAGGAGGAAGCTAAGGACTCAGTGCTGACATTGCCTCCCTGGGCACAGCAGGAGAGCACCTCCTACAACTCCTTTGGGAGAGAAAAAAAAACAACACAAACCCAAAACAGAAGCACTGAAGCTACAGACCTGGAAAAGGCTTTTCAGCCAGTACTTGGGTCCCTACATGGCACAGCCCAACCACCTCCTCTCTCTTCTGCCCTTCCTACCTGCTCCCAAGCATCCAAACCAAACAGCTCCTGCCAGCACTAGCCCTGTGCCAGCCTGCAGACCTGCGGGTTGTTCTCTAACTGGGCTGTCTCAGGCCAGAGGTCAGAGGCTGGCTGATAGGCAGTGGGTGTGCTGCTCAGCATGATAACTTGAAGGGCTGGCCAGCTGGAGAACGTCTGGGCTCAGAGGATGGCAGGACAACAATCTTTCACACTCCTGCCTCCTGTTTCAGCAGAGCTGGCTGGAAGGGTTCTCAGGGGGTGGCCTCTTGGCTCCTCTAGGAGAGGTAGACCTGCTCTGTCCTCCTCTTCCCTCCTGCATGGAACCCACATTCATTCAAGTCAGGCACTTGTCTGTTTTCCAGCTTTCCTTGGCCTTTCTGAAGGAGCTGCTGCCTACACAACTCCTGTGCTGCAGCGCAGAGCTGACCACATGACATGAAGGGCACAAGCCTCTGCAGGAAGACAAGTGCCAGTTACTTGGCCAACTTCAGCATCTCAGGGGCTGATCCTGCAGCACCCTGAATGAAATGGAGCCAGTTTTTTACACAGGACCAAGGACTGTTTAAAAAGGAAGATGTGTTTTGAAGGAATGCAGTTGTCCATCAGAGCAAGGCTCTTTCACAATTTTCTGGGGCAGCTGGAGTCCAGTCCTGGTTAAACAATATGACAGCCTGGGCTGGAGAGAGCTCAGGGTTTTTTCCAGCTGGCTCTGAACTGCTTGTTTCAGTCAGGCAGTGTGCCTTGGTCTCCCCATCTATAGTCAGTGATGCTCAGCTTCTGTGGAAGCTCTGCAGAACTGTGTTACAGACCTGGGTCTGATCCTGCTGTCACTCCATTCCCCTCACCAGTCTTTATCAGACTTTCTGCCTGTTGTACTATTACAAGGAAACAAAAAGCCAAGATTTTTGATGGCAGCAATACACACTGCCCTCTCCCATGGCAGAGAAGGGGTTGCCCGTTTCCTTGCATAAGGCTCCTGAGAAGTTAGACTTGTACCAGAGGTCTGTCAAACGGTGTTTGGGATGAAGACACTGCAAATGAGTCCCCACCTGCCAGCCAGTAGCCCCATTAACGTAGGACTCCTCGCAACACAGCACAGGCAGGAAGGGCATAAGATGGTCCCTATGTATTGGGAATTCCCCCAGGAAAACGAGAGCACATGATGGATATTGATCTGTACACACAAAAGTTCTGATGCTTCTGGGCTCTCTCGGGTCTTGTCAGGCACAAGCAGCCACTGTCCTCTGCATGAACCTTCCTAGAAGCCTCTGTGCAGCATGGCTATAGTCCCTGTTCGAGATTTCTGCTGCCTCTTCCTTCCTGGATGAGTTGGGCCTGTGTCCATAGAAGATGCTCAGGATTTGCTGGCAGAGGAACGTTACAATTTCAGCCTTTCTCTCCCATGGTGGTACAAGAAGTGCTGGGGGGAACTGATGTGGTGGCTGTGTTGCAGCTTTTAACAGAATTAGAAGAAATCAAAGATGGGAAGTGTGGAACAGCTCCTCTGCAGGGAAGGACTAACCTAGAAATCATCAGCCTGGAGGAGATTTTGGTGACAGGAAAGAAATGGCTGAAGTTTGCAAGATCTTCAGATGGTGACCAGGGAGTAAATACAGCTCGTTCTTTACTCTTCAAGAACTAGAAAAGTGGAACTCAAACCAAATGAAAAATCAGCAGGTGCAAAAGAAATCCACAGCAGTGCTTTCGCACACTGCAGGATTCACACTGGTTTGCAGGAGCCAAAGCCACCGACAAGCTCTGCGTGGGGTGAGATGCACTCACTGAAATCTCCTCACCAGGACGTTAAGCCATAAAACAAGCCCTAATCTGCTCTTTGCGGAGGAATACGCACAGAGCCAGACTGTCAATCTCTGCCCTCTTATTCTGGTGCTTCGAGAAACCGCAGAGCCTACAGGCAGCTGGCCGGCTGTGTGCCCTCTGGGCTGCCCCAGCACGCCTGTTCTCACCCCCCACGTGCTGCTCGGCTCCACGGCTGGCGAGAGAAGACACATTCCACGCGTGCCTGCCTTGGCTGACGCAGGGCAGGCTCAGTGTTATTTCAGGACAAGGCTTCCATGAATAACTCCCCTCATCTGCCAAACGCAAATTAAAGTTTGCTGCCAACAGCCATGAGTCCTCTCTCCCCCCATTCCTCCCTCTCTTTATTTTTTTGGATAATTTCCTGCATTAAGATAAACCAGTGATGAATGCAGATTGTACATTTAACACTGGCCCATGCGGTCTGTGAAACAAAGAGCAGGATGGAACACCACGATTCAAACTGTTGCTGTCCCATACTCATCTGGGCATCTCAGCTTTGAATGGATCTTCTCAGAACAATACTTTCAAATTTCCTAATGAGTTTGTAAGAGGAGAAGCCTTTATAGGAAAAGCCCTATAGCCTGTGACCCCCAGCCCCCGAGATGTCCTTTAAGGCCTGGTATTGATGCCATGTGCAGGGAAGAAGTCTGGTTCAGGACTGGAAAAGCCCTAGTGCAAGCTCTGCGTGAAGCTGTAGGATTCCTGCTCACCTTGTTTTGGACATCTTTAGGAGGCTCCCAGGCTACTTCCCAGGGTAAAAAGGTGCTTGCTTTCTCTAGCCATACTTGGCACTTCCTTCAGAGTGCTGGCGTGCCTGGCAAAAAAAGTCTGGTATTTTATCTGATGGAGATTTCTCTCTTTTCCTGCTCCTTGGAATTTTATAGGAGCCCTGTCCAGTGACACAAAACCTCTTGCTTTTGCCAGTGGAATTCTACAGCACTACACAGAGCAGAGCAGCGTAGCATGTAACTCCACAGCAGCCAGGTTCAGTGTAGCTCAGGCAACACCTTCACTCACTACAGCACTGGTAGTAGCTTGTGTGTGAATGCAAGTGTCTGAAACTAAAGGAGTGACGGAGAGGGTACCAGTGAGGCAGGCAAGTGGGGGAAGAAACCTTCTGGAAGAAACCAGACCCAGGCACTTGTGTGTCTCACACCCCAACCCCTGGCAGCTCAGCCTGAAGGGAGCATGACCAGGGCATTCATTTCCCTTCTTCTCCACATGGTCTGTTCTAGGATAGCCTGCCTAGAGTTCATCCACCCGATGTGTCACACTTCACAGCTCAGCTCACCCAGCAGCCTGCTTCCTAGCTCTGAATAAACACTGCTCTCCTGCCTGCCCTGCACTCCCCAGCCAGGCTGCACTGCCTGTGTGCCCTGCCCCAACAGCAGTCGGGGTACCTGCCTCCCACACTCCAGGGAGGACGTGGTCAGCCTAATCCTCCACACGGCTCCTGGGCAGTGGTGTCCTCTGTGTCCCACTTCCCACCAAGGGCAGGAAGAATGGGTAGGGCTAAAAACTACATCAGGGTCTCTGGTTTCTGTTTCCAGCCAAGGCAAGCAGAGGCAGATGCTCCCAGGTGGTAACAGCAAAAGTTTCAGTGCTCAGGGACAAGCTGGTCATCTGCTTCCAACCCACCTCTCAGAATCACTCTGGGATTAGGCTACAGGCAAATGCTTGTTCTGAGGACAGCAGAAGGTTTGCGGCTTCCTGGAGAGAAGAAGAGTCCCAACTCCTCTCTGGCTTCTCGATGCAAAGAGAGCTGGCAGTGCCCAAACACCCTTGGTTGCTGTGGCTTTTGATCCAGGTCCTTCCTACAGTAGAATGCATTAGCTTTCCTGAAAGCTCCCTGTCAGCAGTTACCACCCAGCCCAAGGGCGAGAGGCTGAGTGAACCACTGCTGTCCTGGGACATCTCAGAGCAACCACAGCCAGAAGCTAAGAGAGCAAGTTTAGAATCTCACCTGCTCTTGGGACTCAGGCCAGCGCTCATTAATGAAGGAAACATGCTGACCCAGAACACTGTCCTACTCTGGAAGGATACGTTCAAGCAAGCAAAGACTCAGTAATTTGGCTGTGGAATATGCAGAACAAGTTTTGCAGGAAATACAGCAAGGATTGCTTTGGTGGGGGCTGATAACACGGGATGTGAAAATCCAGAGAAAAGGAGAGGACTGGCCTTTGGGGAGCACACACAGAGAAAGCCCAGCAAGCCCAGATACAGAAGATGACAGGCAGTGACATTGCCACCACTTAGAACAGACTTAGGTGGTGGGATAGTGAACACTTCTACACCATTTCAATCTCTTGCAGTAGTCTGCAAAACGCAGAACCTCCAATGAGCCCCATGTTCAAGCCTCACAAATGAAAACATCCAACATGCTGCCTTCTCCCAGGACTTCATTTATGAAAGATTCATAAAGAACCAAATTCAGCATTTCACCCACTTGTAGCAACCAGCTTCACCTCAGCCTGACAGCAGGGCAGACAACGGCTGGTATTCCTATATCTGTTATTTTTATAACATTTAATCCTTCCCATTTTAACCCCCTCTGGCCTGAGTATTGTCTGTGACAGTGGCCACAGGCAGATACTTGTATAACCAGGAATGACAAGTTCCTCATCTCCCTTCTGTCAATTATTTTCAGACTTCTAGACCTGGCTGTGTTTCACTGAGTAACTGTAGATCTCCCTTCCAGGAATTCACCTATTTTCTTTTTGACATCATATAAACTTCTGCCACCCTAACAAGACAAAAAACTTCCACATGCCAACTCCTCTCATATGTAACATTTCCCAAAACCTGAGTCCTCCTGTTGCCCCTCAGCTTTGGTTCCAAAGGATGCTCTGCCACTGCTGCAATTTTATAAAAGAACCCAACACACCATGCTCTGCTAGATGGTCTGGCCCAGAGTTTCTGGCAGGTGCTCACTGAGGCAGCTGTAATCACTCATTTAAATATCTAATTTATTTTTATTTTAGAAAGCTCCCTAACAACACAAAAGATTCCTTTCCTGCACCTCGCTGGAATGGTGTGCATATTGCCATGGCAACGATACCAGAGATTTTTGTGGTCCCAGACCCGTTTTATTGGTTATTAGATATCTGTGCAATAAATAGATCTATAGAGCTCTGTTCTCCCATCTGTCTCTTCCTTCTGCTTATTTCCAAATGCAATACAACCATTTGGCTCAGCCACAGCTTTCTCTCCTTCCTCTTGGGATCGACTGAAGGAAACAGGGGTGTATCTGCTGGTGGTTGTGGAAGTGGTGAAGGGAAGGAGGAGGAGTTAAAGACATTGCCATAGACATGAACCTGACCACGACACACGTGGAAAAACCTATCAACTGTGCTGACAACACCTACAGGGTTAAACCAAGTCCTCTGCACAGCCCAGGTCTACGATAGGTGGCCTTCCCACTACCCATTATCTCCCAGGTGTGAAGGGGAAGAGAAGCTCAAGAGGACTCTGGCCAACACAAACCTCATTTGCTCCCGGTGGAACTGCTGCAGCTCAACCCCAGCTGGTTGGTTTCCTGTCACTGGGGAAGTTGAGTCAAATGTTATGTCACCAGTCAGCGAACAGGAAACTCATCAAGCTGAGCTGCATCCATTAAGAGACCTTTCCACCTTCTCAAAAGAGGAGAGAATCCTCACCCATCCCCATACACATTGTTCCATGGAACAGGGAAAACACCAGTAATGAGACCTCTGTGCCAAACTGCTGGTGTTCCTCCTACAGTCATCTGCCTCAGATCAGAACCCACAGCGAAAGCTATTTGACATGCCCCATCAAGGGACTAATCCCTTCTGGCACTGTCTGCCTTGCCTGCCCACCCCCGCAGCCTCCACTGGGAGAGTGGACGTGTTCCCAGCCTCCTGGCTCCTGTGCATTCTTTAAGCTGTCTGTTGTTAATTATAGCGCTGCATTTCAACTTGATGCTTCCCAGGGGGCCAAACCACACTAACAGACCAAAAGTGGTTCCCAGCTGAATAGTTTGGGAGCCTCCACTAGAACAGAGCCTGACTCCATCGGCCAAGGTGAGACATTCCCACCACCCTGACTGCTCCCACGAGACTGGAACTGCACCTTGTGCTGTCCCCACATCTGCACTTCCTTACCCTACAGAACCAACATTTCCACTCGCCAGATGGGAGCCACGGTGTTGCAGGGGGTGTCAAATTGGCCCCAAGCTTTCTCAGTGTAAACCTCCTCACCTGCCTCCCTGTCAGCTCTGGATCTCTCGTGCAGATAGAATGGGCAGGGAGGACACAAGCCTTGTCTAGTTGGGGATGCCTCAAGAGTTCAAAGCAAAGAGTAACCCTCATGGCAGCCTCTCCCACTTGCCCAGAGAGGTGGTTGCTGCCCCATCACTGGAAACACTCCAGGTGATGTTGGCTGGGGCTCTGAGCAACCTGCTCTAGCTGTAGATGTCCCTGCTCCCTGCAGGGAGTTGGACTATATTAAAAGGTCCCTTCCAACCCAAAGCATTCCGTGATTCTGTGCTCCACCCTGCTTTCACCTGAGCTGCAGAGCAAGACCAGGATGACTCCGTCCATTTCTCACAGGCTGGAAAAACTCTGCTGCCCTTCTGCTGAAGCAAATCAAGTCTCTCAGTCACACGACCACCAAGCCTAGGGGACCTGCACACCCCTCTCAAGGAAGAAGGTGTTGCTAAGCAAGTGGACAGGTCAAGTGAGAAGAAGCAAATGAGAAACTGATGTGATGCTGACACTTTCTATCTTGTAGCAATATCCTCCAGCAAGGCTGCTCCTTTGCCTCATGTGGCCACTGAAACTTCTGCTTCACATGCAGAAACAAGTGCATCATCAAGCCATCAACTTGCTCAGGGAAAGAGCATGGGAGAAAAAAAAAAGTGGGAGTAGATAGTAGTGTGGGGAAAGGCTTGAGGATCCAAGCCTGCCAGCTCCCGAGCCAAAAGCATCCATTTCCCTCCACTATGTTAAGGAAGATGTTGCTTTGTGGGGGTTTGTTTCCAGGAGAATCAGATCTAATGGGTCCAATGTGCCAGAGGAAACTCAAAAGCTGTTTGAAGAGTGCTTTGGAAAACACCTGCTGCTGGCACCACCTTCCACAAGTCCCTGTTCTGATGGATGAGCACCAAGAAAAACAGCCTAGCCCAGCAACTAAAGCCAATGGAGGTCCAGCTATGTTTGCCCCTCTTGCCTGGTTGGAAGTGTTTTTCTCAACACATAGTGAGCAATCACAGACTCACAGAATGGTGGGGTGGGAAAGGAACTNGGGGAAGGAGAATCTCCCTTGCCCTGCTGCCCACACTCTTCTTTATACACCCCAAGATACCAATTGCCTTGCCCCCACAGGGGCCCATTGCTGTTCCATGGAGAACATTGCCCACCAGTACACCAAGGTTCCTCTCCATGGGGCTGCTTTCCAGTGGGTCTACCCCTCACCTGTACCACAATCACTGCACGAGAGAGTTCACAGCATGCTCAGCAGGATACAACTCTTCCAAGAAAAAGCAGAAAAGAGGCAATAAATCAAAGAAAAACAGAAAGGTGAAAATCATATTGATTTGAGCTCTGATTATAGCTGAGAACAGCCTTTCGTCCAGAAGATTTGGGGCTGATGTTCAGCTCTCATGTGCTTTGTGAAATTTGCATGAAACAAACAACAGCAATTATAGTTTCATCTTGAATAGGTATTAATTTAATTGCGACTGCTTTGCCTGCTCAGCACTAATGGGAGAAATCACAACAGAACACTGAGGCAGAGTCCAGCAGAGGCTGGCAGAGCCCTGGAGAGCTCGGCAGAACCCCGAAGTAATTAGAGCCCCTAAGTGGCTGTGCAATGAAACCAAGGACTTTGCTGCTGGGGACAGCTCTAGCTTTCCGAAAAGCTGCCTTAGAACATGCTCCAAATTACAGACCCTCTTTGGCACTTGGTGGGATAAGCAACTTGAGTTCCAGGTCATTTGCCCTTAGTATCTTAGAATTACAGCATCGGTTTGGTTGGAAGAGACCTCTCAGCTCTTGGGAGTCTAACCACTGCCCCAGCACTACCAGGGCACCACTGACCCCTGGCCCTCAGCACCACAGTTCCACGGGGGGCTTGGAAACGCCTCCCGGGCTCACGGGGACTCCCCCCCTGCCCTGGGCAGCCTGGGACAGCCCTGGACAGCCCTACAGGGGCTGCAAGAAATTGTTCCTCAGCTCCAACCTCACCCTCCCCTGGGGCAGCTGGAGGCCGGTTCCTCTTGTGCTGTCCCTTGGGAGCAGAGCCCGACCCCCCTGGCTCCAGCCTCCTGTCAGGAGCTGTCAGAACCAGAAGGGCTCCCCTGAGCCTCCTCTCCAGGCTCAACAAGCCCAGGTCTCTTAAGCTGTGCCTCACCAGACTTTTGCTCCAGCCCGTTCCCCAGCTTCGTGTCTGCTCAGACAAAGCGCTGTGGTTCTCAGGGAGCTCTTTCCCGCAGAAGCCCCCTCAGAGACAAACCCCCCGCCCCTCCTCGCAGCAGCCCCCTCTGAGTCACCCCCCGCAGCAGCCCCTTCTCCCCTCCCGCAGGAGCCAAAGAGCCACAGGAGGATCCTTATATACCCTCGGTGAGGCGTGGCCAAAGGGGATTGGCTGAGAGCTCCAGCGGCGGCGCCTGATTGGTCAGCGCTCAGACGCAGCCTCGCGCTCCCCTGAGGGGCAGCCTCGCGGGTGCGGAGGGGCCGAGGCGGGATCGTCAGAGGCCGAGGCTCCCGTAGAGCCTCTGGCGCAGAGCGACAGCGGGGAGCTTGGTTCTCTCGGGGGGCTGGAGGTGTTCGAGGAAAGCTGGGAACACCAGGACGAGTGGCTTCTGTGTAACTTTGTTTCCCGAGTTACTTCTGGAAGGCTTCTATTACCTAGACACAGAATTGCCCTGGTTTAACACAAGGCCTTTTTGGATCCAGTGAGACTGAAATCTCACATGAACCAAAAAAAGGAGCATTTTTAGGAGAATGGCTTGCATATGTAAGCATCAATTACTTACATCCGTCTGGTGAAGTATCAGTGTGGGCAGATGATTACAAATGATTCCATTGCTGCCACTTGCAGCCTTATCCCTGGGTGCCAAAAATCCCTTTGGTTTTTCAGAAACCCTTTGACCTTGGCCTTGCTCAGATCCCAGTCCAGGGAAGCATGTGAACATCTGCTCCCACCTCTGAACATTGCCTCCCACCTCTGAACATTGCCTTCCACCTCTGACCATCCCCAGATGCTGAAAATAACACCAGCACTTAACAGACTTCAGAATTAAACCCAGAATGGGGGGAAAACCAATTTTTTTTCTTGTCATGTTCACATGGAACAGCAGCAGGACATTAAACTCTGACATCTTGTAGGAAATAATGAGGAACCAACAAAACATCATGAACTGAAGCAGACCTTTGACTGACCCTATCACAGGGTGTTGCCGGGTGCATACACCAGACCCATGCTTGCTTGCAGCCATGGCATCAGCTGGACACCAGCTGCCTGTCTCCAGGCTACCAGCCCTGCTCTGCCCAAACTCCTTCCATTACCCGGTTCTTTGAACCCTCCTGGAGGAGACTGACTTGGGTGTAGTGACTTTCACTGCCAGGCTCTTTGCTCAGCCTTTTATCACAGTGGCAAACCAGCCTGTGCTGAAAACCAGCTTCCCCACTCCTTCCCCCCAGCTCCCAGTACAACCCATGCAACCAGGGCTGGGGACAGCCATAACTCCCACCCACAGCCCCCACCGTAGGTCTGCTAATTACACTTGTCTCAAGTTCAGTCAGAGGGAATCTGTTCCCTCCAAGGCGGGCTCTGGAGCTGAGTTGGGCAGCAGCTGCCACTGCCTCCTCATCCCAGCCGATGCCGAGCAAGCAGCCTCATTACATGCTGCTGGATCTCTCTGGCATGGACACAGCCTCCTCAAGGCAGTGGGGCAGGGCATTAGCTTTGCATCCTTACTGTGGCTGTGGTTTGGGCTCCAGCCCTGCTGACATGCAAATTCACTCAAAAGGGGTTTTTGCAGCCGCCTTTAGTGTTTTGCAGGGGGGAGAAGGTTGAGCACATCCCAGCTGCACAGCAGAAGAACCTCAGTGCACCTCACTTCCCATGCTCAGTCCCTATGTCACAGGAAGCTATGCACAGTCTTCCCCAAGGGACTTCATCTGCCTAGCAGAGCAACTTTGAAGTGATGGATCTAGAACTGACCTGCAAGTTTCCACCATCTCCGTTCCTCTGGCTTTACTCCAGGTCTCCACTCTTCCTGGAGCCAGTACTCCCAGCACTAACTTTTCCCCTACCTTCAGTTTGCTGATGCCAAAGCTGAGTTTTGTCACCTGCAGCAGTCCCTCAGAAGAACCTTGTGAGCTGGAGAAAAGCTATAAGGAGCAGCATAAGGATGGAGCTTTATAGCTAGCCAGTGGCCCTCCTGCCATCCTCTGCCTGTACCTCCCACCACTCACAGCCCCCTCCCCTCCCACACCAGCTACATCTGCCCCCAATCTGCCTCTTCTCCACTTCACTTTTCTCCCTCCTCTCATCTCCAAGGCAGCTTCTAGCATTCTTGCCTGGGGACTGGCTATTGTTGGGTTGCCTGGTCTGCAGGCAATGGATGAATTGCACCATTTCTTCCCTCATCGGGACTCAGCAGTTGCCAGCTCACACTTTCTGCTGAGTTTTTGGGACCTCTTAGTACCCCTTAAACTACCACACTGAACACAAGCCCTGGAGCCGGGCCAATGGCCCTGCTCTGCGTTTGCTTCTTCTATGCCAAGAAGCAGAACAAGCCTCTTCTCTTGCTTGCATTTGAGATCCAGAGCCCATTTCTGCTGGGAATCGGCAGTTCTGTGCTGGAGCGGTGCCTCTTGCGCTGCATTGCTGCCCTCTCCTGGACTCTCCAGCAGCCGCCGGGCTCGGGAACGTTTCTCCTACAGGTACTGTTCTTTTCTTCGAAACCACGAAGGTGGGAATACTTCCCTGTGCCCTGTGCCCCTCGCGTAGCAAATTCTGACTCTGAAACTGAAGAGATTTGAAGCTGAACTTTTTCCTACCCGGTTCTAACCTTGGCGTAACCTTGACCCCGGCAGATGCTCTGGCTTAAGTCCTTTCCAGGGGCTGCTTTTTCAGGAGTATGTAAAAAAAGTGCCATAGGAAGGAAATCAAATCATTCCTCAGCTCAAAACCGACTGGGAACGATGCCTTCCACAACCTGTATGATAGACCTCCTCATAACTACCAAGTCCCACCGTGTCTGGAGACGCCAGCATTGCAGATAGATGCAAACAGAAGCTGATCTTTGTTAGCAAAAGGAGTGGTTGTAGTCAGAGTTATTTGGGAAGAGAGATAGAGGATAAGAAGGATATCCCTCTTCTCCGTTCCTGGATATTTCAGTCAGTGTGAGGTGTCTGGGGACACAAACCAAATGGGACAGCGGTGGCTGGTGGGATGCTGTTCCTCATGCTGTTTGTTGTGCACTTGGAGGGAATCTCAAAAATTGCCCTTCCTCTCCTCCAGAGTCAGTGTGAGAGTCGTCTCGTCAGTCCCAGTAGCAAGGTTTGGGGTCACAGCAAGAGCTGGTGCTCTGTGAGTGTGCTTCTCATCACCCTGAGATGCACTGGTGTCCAGGTGACTGGTGTCACTGGCAGGCCCAGCATCGAGGCCAGCCTTGGAATCCTGCCTGGGGATCTTGGAGAAACTGGTCACCACCTCCATCCTTGTGGTGCTTTCTGTCTTCCTGGAAGCCGTTGGGGATGACATTCGGTACTCTCGACAGAACCAGTAACAAGAGCAGCTACAGAGAGACAGGAACCCATAGTGAAAACTGGGAACTTAGTGCCAGGAACCAGCACCAGAGCCCTGCAGCCACCCAGCACCAGCCCTCAGAACCAGGATTCCCCAGGGTTGTTCCCAACCACAGCCTATATGACCATATCAGCTATCACCAGGGATTATCCCAGCTGTTGATGTCCTGCACCCTTATTCTGTCATGCCAGCTCCTGCTGGTGTCACAGAGAAAGGTTCAGGTTTTCCTCTATCTCCTGTTGCAAGGAGGAGTGTAGAGCTGGGGGACTCAACTCCAAGATACTGCCCCCAAAATGTCCCATGTTGGGAGAAGGAGCTCAGACTTACAGGATGAAGAGAAGGTTCATGGCTAGTAATGCTGGCAAGATGATGGCAATCAGCTCCGGGATCCTGTGCACGATCAAGAGAACTGAGGAGACAGAAATGGGTGGGATGCGCTCAAAGGGAAAAGTCCCACTGCTGAAGACCCTGGAGATAATCCTGGTGCTGATTCTCCCCAGCCCCAGAAACAGGTAGGGATCTCGTGACCTATGTTACTCTTTGCAGTGAGGCTGTCGGAGCAAGTTGGGGACACTAAGGTGAAGAGAGAAAAATCAGATTGTTCAGCATTGGCCTGGTGTGAGGAGCAGTGAGGGAGCTATGATCTCTTCAGGGATGGTGATGGAAGATATGAGAGCTACCAGTCTGCAGAGGGATCCTCAAGGACTGTAGAAGTTGCCACAACCAATGCATTTGGGGCAGCTGCTCTGGGGTCCCACTGTAGCACCTGCCCTCTCTTAAGAGTCCCCCAGTTCCCTCCCTGCTTCAGTAGCAGATGATCTGCATACCCTGCTTGGTCCTTTCCATCTTGACACAGTCCGTCATGGAGCTGGCACCTGGCACCTTGGTGATCATGCCATCCTTGCAGGGAGTGCAAAATGCCACCCCGTAGATCGGGCTGTAGGTTCCGACAGGGCATGGGGAGCACTGGTTGTTCTTAGGAGGGCTGAACGTCCCTGGTGGGCATACAACTGAGGAGAGGACACATAGAAAGGCCTTTCTAAGCAACGGCACTGGCCACTTGATGAAGCTGTGTTCAACAAAGAGTCAGGGAAACTGAGTCCTAATGCTTAAGGGCTCAGAATGATCCTGACCACTACATTCCCTGGGCTGGGTAGAAGAGCAGCAAGGGCCTGGAAACACAGAGCTGTGCACGGGGAGGGGAAACACAAGCCAAGGGAAAGAAGAGGGGGGACCAAAGGGCTGTGGTGGACTCCTGGCTCACTGCAACAGCTGAGACATCTTTGGAACTGCTCGGTCTGCCCATAGCCCCCGCTGCACTCCTTGGTCTTTAAGATGCCAACAAACTCATTGGTGAAGTCGATGCTGGGGATATCAGCCCCAGTGACGTGGAAGGACTTGTGCTCCTTGAAGAACCTGGTAAGGGCAAGCTGGACCTAAGGAGAGCAGAGCAGGCAGAGTTCAGCAGGGCAGTGTTGGGGCCTAAGAGGGAAGATGAGACCTTGTTGTACAGAACATGTCCTCCCAGCACCACAGTGCAGGAGCTGTGGCGTGTGAGCCAAGGGGGACAGGCACTGCTCACCAGTCTGAGTGGGAGCTCTGGCAGGGCTCCAGGGAGACTGAGCAAACCCTCAGGGGTGCTCCTTTTCATTCCAGCACTGCTGAAAATACCTGGACCCAGAGGAGTATCCCCGTTCCACACCTGTCCTGTGCCATGCTCCCTCCTTTGCTGGTACGTTGGCCCCAGGGCTTACCTGCCTGAGGTTGTGCTGGACTGTATGGTGGTAGCAGTCTGTGACTGTCTCCAGTTCCAGAGGGTTGCAGTTGTCATCCCAGTGGGGTCCAAAGAGGGACACTAGAATATGGAGAGTCACCAATGCAGCTCAGGTGTCCCCAGCTCCACCGGGAGATGGGCAAAGCCCTGAACTGGTCTAGTCATTAAACACAACTGTCTTCTAAGAGCCCCTAATTTCAGTACACCCCCTTCAGCCTTGTGCTGCCTCCCTCTCCCTGCTGCAAGCGTAAATTCAATGACTGAACTCCTCTCTCCCCACCTCAATGCCAGTTGTCCACTGGGGACTGTACTGTGGTGCTTCTGCCCAGAGCTTTTACCTTTTAGCTGTACTTGGATGATGAACTGATCTGAAACATTGGTGAGTGAGGGGAAGCAGAAGGTGTCAGTGAGCTGGACTTTGCAGTGCTGCTCTCTCTCCAGCTGCCTCAGCTTCTTCTGTAGATCCCACAGGAATCTTTTGGTCCACTCATCCTTACAGAACTTGCCATGGAAGAGCAGCACAGTGTCCAGGCCTCCGAGAACATGGTAGCCTGTGGGAGAAAATCTCGAAAGGTGCCATGTTCTTCCCCCTTGCCAAGAGAGAGCTACCTTGTCCAGAGAGCTGAGTATGGTCCCAACCCTACTCTCACCCCCTGGTCTTTCCACCCTTCCTGCCTTTGTTGCCCCCCCTGCTTGGTAGCATGGCACTAGACTCACCAAAGATGTGGTAGTGAAACATTTGGGATGCAGGGACCCCATGCTTCGTGTAGGAGACAATGCACGAGTACTTCCCACTGTCACCTGCTTGGAAGTGTTGGAAGAGGAGATGTCCCTCTTTGGTGACTGACAACAGCTTGGGAGCTAGAGCAAGAGACATAAGGATTGATGGTGATTGCTGGGAGATGGCTGTCCTGTGCCGAGCTGACCCAGTTCCTGGGTGGCTGCATCATGCTTTCCTGGACTACCCTGCATTTGGTCTCCTTAAACCACTGCTGAGACTCTACAAGGACTCCCAAAGCTGCTTCTCCCCTCCCTTCTCTGATAAGTTATTGAGAGAGAGGGAAGAAGAAATTAAGAAACCCAGTGTCCTCTGCCAGGAATGTCACTGTCTGCAAAGGAACCATCAAAATGCCTGAGAACTTTCTTAACAAAGCCTCTCAGAACTTACTAGTAGAGAGAAAGGGGTAAGTATGACCCCATACAGTATTACCCCATAATCTCTCAACCTTTTTGCAGTTCAGCACCCCCCAACACATGCAATCTCATGACATCCCTGTCTTCATGTGCCCCTCACCTGCTACACAGACCTGCTCCTTCCTTGGGTGGCTGTTTCCCCTCCTACCCCCCTCTTTCCTTATGGTAGCAGAGCACATCACAGCTGCTTGCTCCTAACTGCAGCTGAGAGGAGCCAGGACCTTACCTGCCTTGTCCTGAACCCAGTGGTAGGTGGGATCAGCCACCTTCAGCTCAGCAGGGCTGCAGGGCAGTGAATATGAGCTGCTCTCCACGTGGATGAAGACAAAGTCTAGGCCAGAGAAAGAGAGACAAAATCTGGGGGCAAGTTTCAGGAGTTTCAGGGCATTGTGAAAAACAGGCCTGGAGCTAAGAAGAGGGTTGTGAAGCCACTGGAGCAGGCTGGGAACTTGTGTGGCATGTGGATGGACCCAGCCCCACCAGGGACTATCCTATAGGAAGATCTGATGTTGTTTATATGCTTAGAGGAGAGAAAATGCCAGGAGCTGTAGGAATAAGTGGGAAGGAGTGAAGCTGTGGTGAGCAGGGCTGGTGGAGATCCCAGAGTTAGATGGGAGCCACGTCCTCTGCCCAGGTCATTGGCAGAGTGGGCAGCAAGGAGAGGGTCCTCTCACCACCACCTGGACCCAGGCTGGATGGAGAGACTACTTCACCCAGGGAAGGGTGGTTCAGCAGGAGAACTTTGCAGATCTTACCCCCTTGGTGTTCCTGGCTGGAGATGGCTGTCGGGTCCCAAAGCGGGGACACTGGCTCTCCTAGGAGGAAAGCAGAGGGGCAGTGCTCAGGCTCTGCTCGGAGGGTACTCATCTCACTCTGGTCTCCTCTCCAAAGCTTCTGTCAGTCCTCCAAGAAGTCAGAGCAGAATATATCCCCCTCCATACTGATCTTTTACCTGAGCAGCTACAAAGCACCACAGCCAGCATCCCCATGGTCCCCAATGTCCTTGTGATCCCCATGGGTCCCCCAAGGTCTGTCCAGATGCCTGGAGCACACAGCACGTTGACCTGTTGCACAGTGTGGAACATCTTGTTACCATGGCAATGAGGAATGTGCTTCTTCACATTAGTGAGGGCTCACAGGCTGTGCAGGGACAGAGTCATGTCTCCTCTCCAGCGTGGTCACACTCACTAGGTTTGGACTTCGTGGGAAACACAGCCCTTCTTCTGGTGACCATTAAGGCAGGACACACTAGAGGAAATAAAGCTGGGGACATCCTAGTAGAGTAACATGGTAGGAGAGATGATCAGGTGGAAGGAGGAGGAGATAGCTGATGAGAGTGCTATGCAAGAGTTTCTTTTGTGGAAATCCTAGCAGACCAAGAGGCAGGGAAAACCCAGAAAGCTTAGACTGAGAGTGAGTTTGCCCCAGAACTCAACAGGGAGACTTCAGGGTCTCCAGCTAGAAAGGGTACCTAGAGCTGGCTGTGGAGGATATCTGAAAGAAACTCAGAATGTGTTGAAGAAAATAGGAAATTGTGGTTTTGAGGGGAAATTACAGGCAGCAAAAGTCTCAGAGGGAGAAATGACAGCAGCTGCTAAGTAAAGGAGAGCAAGATGTGGCCACATGCTGGGAGGACTTTCTGCCAGCCTGGGTGCATCCTAAGCCAGAGCTCAGTCCACAGCTTCCAGCAGGACATTTGGATTCAAGCCTGGGATGCTTCTTAATGTCCCTGTTTGTCCTGAAAATGAGATTTAGGTTCCTATGATTGTCCAGTGAGAGCTAAAAGCGAGCGGTTAAAATATACAGACAGCCAGAAACTTAGGAAGAGTAAAGCTACAAACTCCTTCTCACTTGTACCAGGGTTTCTGGAGGTGAAGTGTAAGGGGGTGGGAGAAGTGCTTTTAGGGTAAAGGTGTTCAAATCATCCTACTGGCTCATGAAAAAAAATGTGAACATGAGAAAACAACACAAGTTAAAAAAGAAACCCAAGAGAAATCAGAAAACACCCACCACTTCAGTTGAGATACAACAGAAATACAGAACATGCAACAACTTAGAATAAACCAGCAGCCATTATTCTCGGGGGAAATCATGGCAAGCAAAGGTGGCTCTCCCTCCCCTCCTCCTAGAATGATGAAATCAGGAGAAAATCGGTGAAAAACTTTACACTGCACAGCTTGGTGGCCAGGAGGTGCCCAGATCCTCTGTCCCAGTGAGAGCCAAAGGAAAGGGCAGGGCTGAGCAAACGTCTCTGGAGGCTGTTTGTTTTCAGGCTCTGCCCATGGAGAAACCATCACCCTGGTGAATAACGGGATGCTCGAATCTTTAGTGTTCCTTTAAAAAGAATGAAAAAAGTAATTCCCCTACACCCCAACTCTCAAATTTCTCTGACAATTTTAGCATAAATAAAACAGATCTGGCCTGAAATTGCTTGGGATAAAACCCCAGACTTGTGTGAGCAGCAGAACAACTGCTGGCTTCCTTTCAGTGTAGGGTATGGGATTGTGTGTTGCCTCCTGCCTGGTGCAGGCTGGGTCAGGGCACAGCCGTGGCTTTTCTCCGTGATCACCTCTTTGTACTAAACAGGGAGTAACTTGATAGTATCTTTGAGATCTTCACTCTGTCAAATTTGGGTGAAACTTGTGTTCAAAAGTTATTATGAAGAGGGCAGGCAGGCAGGCTCTGAATGACTCCGTGGATCTCATGGCCTGAGAGAACCAGGATAAAAATATATACGGTCTGAGGGAGGGGTGACACCTCAGAAATTTGCCAGGTTTGCTTCATTTTACCTCATTAGCTCATTAAGGGATTTCTTTCTGAGTTCTCAGAAGATGTGTTTAGCAGTCAGTGAATGCGTGCTGCAGCACTGGGTGAAAAGATACCCTTCTTACATAGCAAAGGTCTCCCATCCCTGTCTGAAATGCAAAAACTCAAGCTCATGTGTGAAGCTGAAGTCAACTCATTGTAGTAAAATGCTAAGAATACAGATTCACTTTCTTACCACCTTACAGTATTGTTATTCATTTGCTTCTCTTGGAGAGAGCACAAGCTCTGCTTCAGTAAGTGCACAGAAAGAGCATTCCCTGTATTATTCTGACCAGGAATTAACCTTCCTTCCTTCCCAAAGAGCAATGCGTGTTACACTCCCGTGCAAACTCCATCCCTAAATCAGAACTGATGCAGGATTCTCTCAGTCACTGCATCCCTGCATGGCTGGAAAGGGGATGCCTGGGATTTGTGGGTGTTTTGCATCAAGGTTTCATTTTCCCTTGGTTCGTATGAAATGCAGCAATGCCCAGGGCTGGAGGAACATCCTGTGGTGCTGGACAGACACAGACCTGCTTTCTGCCTCTGCCACTGTCCCTCCCTGCTCCCTGCTGGCAGATGTCACAGGTTCTCAGCCTCTTTGTCCTCACATCGGTCCCTAAAATTGCCTGGGGAGACCTGGATTCACAGAAATTAAGTCAAAACCAGCTAAGGCCAGGATACATCTAAACCCAGATTCACAAGGAGATAGAGGTGTCCAAGTTTGATCTCTGGTGGAGATTAAACTTGTCAAACAAGTCACCAGCTTCAGCACTGAATGAGAAGGTGCCCTGGTCCCTTGGGGTCTCCCCAAAGGCACCCAGGGAACTACTGCAGGGCTACAAGAGGAACAAGTGCTTTGTGGCCATGGCTGGCTCCTAGCCATGAGATCCTGACCCGTCCTGTTTAGCACAAGGGGAGCATGCCCCTTTCTGCAGCCCTTGAACTCCCATGGAAGACAGAGGTGGATCTCTTGGGATCATGATGCCTCCTAAAGATGTCCTTTGGGTTCCCACTGCTTCAGAGCGACACCTAGAACGACTCCAAGCAGCACCACCTAGAGATGTCACCCTAGCTGCTATGACTCTTGGTTCCAGACTTGGGACCAATGATTTGGTGACTATATTCTTCTCTGGGAGCTCTCTCTGCTAAAGACAGCAACAGTGGTTATAGCAGGCAATCAACAAGTGGTGTCAGCACGGCAGGGTTGCATTTATCTCCTGTGAAACCCTCAGCTCTTGGGACAGACATCATCATGTGGCTTTCCCCAGGGAGAATGGCAGAGCAAGGGATTCCACACTTCAAATCCTATCAGGAGCCAGCTGAACATGGCTCATTAGGAAGGAATTATGCTCTGATCTCTCTACCTGTGACAAACAAAACATTGGTGGTGATAAATATTCAACATGAGCACCAAAGCAACAAGGCTGGCATTTATTTCTTGGCTCATTTTCCTCTGTGAAGGGTCAAGGGTTGCTAATAAAGGCAGGAGCTGCTCTGATACCACCTCTGAATTAACCCTGGTGTTGCCAGGCTGTTCTCTGAGACCTGAAGCAGGGCTTTCAGTGCTTGGCAGGTCAGAGTCCAGCCCTTCCATGAGCTGTTTCATATCTGTGAGCAATGCGGAGGAAGGAGCAGCACAAGGGTAGGGTTAGAGGCAGGGGGGACCATCTGAGCAGCAGAAAGGACAGTGTGAAAAAGCAGGCTGGGGGATGGAGGGAAGCAAATTACTCTGCGTGTAGAGATGGGTCTGAGTGGTTTGGGGGAGCAGATGGTTGAGGGGGGTAGCATGCTCAGCCCCAGAGGCACCCGGAAAGGCTCAGTGGCTTCTAATGTGAAAGATGATGATGCCTCTTTGGCAGGTGACATAGGGACATAGAAGAGAAAGGAAAACAGCGGTAGCCTCTGCTAGAAGGAGGTGAAATAGCAGGAGGAGGACAGCAGAGGGTAGCAAATGCCTGAATTCCTCTCCTGGCCTTGCAGGGCTGGGTGATGCAGCCTGGTGTGAATTCCCAGCGCACATCGGGGTAGATTTTGATTAAAAATATAATTGGGAACAAGACGTTTAGATAAGATAAGTTTTTATCGCAAAAGGCTTGTTTTGAAAGACAGTTCCTTTAGAAATTTCCTGCTGAGATATCCCCAGTGACCCTCTCACTGCCAGGGAGATGGCAAGGCAGAAAGTGATGCTTTGATTATAATCAGAGTGGAAGGTTTTGACCAAATGGAAAGAAACTTCTCCATGTGAGGATTTCATTTCCCAGGAAGGGTAGCAACTTTGTGTCTTGGTTGCTGTTTGGGAAGATTTTTCAGGTCTGCTGTTTGCCCAGCTCTGCTGTGGTGTTGTACCTGTGGACTGAGAGGATAGAGATCCCCAATCCTTTCCCTGGGTAGCCTCCAAAGGCCACATCTGGTCTCACTGATTCAGAGGGGAAGCAGATTTCCTTCATGCTTCTGGAAGAAAGCCAGCCAAGCAAAAATCAAAAGCACAGCAGTAATTAGCACTCGTATTGGGAGACCCAAAGCCATCCCCTGTGCCTTAATCCAGCTCACAGTCCTGCCACTGCAAACCAACCCAGCTGATCCTGCTGAGACTTCACCTCTTGCATGTCAAAGTCTCCTGCTGCCCTTCGCATGCTGTGGCTTCCCTGTTCAACACCAGGCACTGGGCCCGGGATGGTTGTAAATGCTCTAAGTGCCCTGCAGATGCAGACAATGCCTTATTCTCTGTATCAGACTCAATGCTTTTCTCTGACCTTAACACAGCTGGGAGACGGTCCCAGCTACTGGCTCATGTCATCACATCAGACAGGTTCATTCATCTTCATGAGAGGGCTGGCCGAGCAGGGCCGTGGGGAGGACACAGAGCCCCAGGAACTGGGAGGGAACAGCTGCAGCAGCTGGTCCTGCTGTGGTGGCACCTGGGGTATCCCAGGGCAGAGTTAAGGCTGTTCCCTGCTCTTCACAGAAAATCATTTAGATCCTCACCGAGTTATTTTTATGACTGTAGATGATTCTGCCAAGTATGAAGGAGCGGAGCTTTCTCATTGCGGCATATTTAGTTTGGTGTAATCAGTTTTCAGGCTCATGTCATCTGCCAAAAGAGGCTCTTGCAGAGATACAAGAGCAGTATCTTCAGCATTCTTAGGTGGCACTTAATGAGATCCCCACGGCTTATTGCTACGATGAGTCTGTATTACACTAAGTGGGTTACAGACAGCACAGGAGCATTTGTGAGGAAACCTCTTACGTGCTGCTTGCATGGCTACAAGACTCTGCTTGACTGTTGGCCTATGGCCACGGGATTTGGTGTGTCAGGCACATGGAGCAGAATAGAAGTCACAAACTGGAGAGCAACTGGGAGATGCATTTTTGGGCTTATAAGGGTCCACATTCCCCTTTTACACTCGACACCTACCCTCCTTGCACTGGAACCCACAATCCAAACACACTCCCCCAGCCAGGGGATACAACCTGACTGGAAAAGTGGCAGCTTGAAGCATCACTTGATGCAGGAAAGTGACAGTGTGCAGGTGATCTTCAGAGCTGATTTGTCTGGCTCTTCAGTGACTGACACACCACATTTGACACCCCTCTGCTGTGGGTAACAGGACCAGGTATGAACAGTTAGAGGGAGACTGCGATAGGACTGGGACCAGGTACTCGGAAGTATTTCCTCTGCAGTTTTTGTTCTGAGTTCAATGTAATATTGCAGAGCTTTCAGTTCTGTTTTAAGAACGATACAACTACTTTTTTTCTCCTTGAACAAAGGAAGAGATTTTCCTCTTGGTTTTGTATTTCTGAGTCATTCCACATTATAGCAAATTGCTGGCAAAGTTGCAGTTATGGCTAAATGGTCACTTCAAATTTAAGACTCTTTTTCCAGCATCTTTATACCTTTCTAAAGCAAACAATTGCTCTTCTCAGCTGAAAATTTCTCCTCACTTGGTCTCACACTGATGTCAAAATATTCTGGAAAATGGGGAGAAAAATTGATCTGAATCCCTGACATAGCTGATAGCATCTTTTCTTTTCCAGCTGGTTTTCCCTGTGCTGAGGGCAGAATAAGACATAGTTCTCCTAATTTGAATTGTAATTAGGGGTAATTTAACCTCTCTCTGAAACCGAGGGCAAACAAAATACAGTGGTTTACAAACATGGTGGGATGTTGGGTCTGTGGACTGGGTTATTTGCTCAGAGCTGCAAAGAATGGTTTTCCATCTCGGCTTGAGATGACCTGGGTGAATCCAGCCAAACACAGAACCACAGAACAGTGGGCACTGAAAAGGACATCTGGAGATTATCTGGTCCAACCCCCCTGCTCCAGCAGGGTCACCCAGAGCAGGGAGCCCATGGTCACAGTGTCCAGGTGGGTTCAGAATCTCTCCAGAGGAGACTCCACAACCTCTCTGGGCAGCCTGGGCCAGGCTCTGGCACCTGATACAGTTCCCTTAACAGAAAGAGTTGAGGTCCTCCCACCTTACCATCCACTAGGCAACAGCCAAAACACTTGTCCCAGCTCCAGCAGGGAGGTGGTGCAGCCCTCCCAGCTGCAGGAGAGCACCTGGAAGGTGCAGAGGATGTGGTTCAGCCCAGGGACAGCAAGTTAAAGGTGTGCAGGAGTCACACCAAAGTGTCAGCAAGCTTTTATAGCTCAGAGATAGTGAACAGCCTCTGCTTTTCACAGAAGGGAGCTGCTGGGTAGACACATGAGCAGTCTGATCTCTGTCCATCTCAGAAGGGTTGCAGTGAAGCTTTCTTCCTTCTGTTGCTTTTTCTGGAGGAAAACTGACAGTGAAAGCAAAGGGCACCTCTCTGCTGTTTGCTGCAGGCTCATCAGTCAAGAGCTGAGGCTCTTATTTCCCTCTCTTTGGCTGGTGAGGCTTTTCCTCTATAAAGATTTTTCACGTCTGGTGGTGTCCAAACATTGCCAGCCTTCGTACTGCCTGCCCCGGGACAGGTGTTTTAATCTTTGAGCTGTTCAGGGGAAGCCTTTGGATTTACTTTCTGGCTCCTGCCAAGATCCTTTGGGAACCTCTGTCTCTCCTTTCCTTTCCTGCTCTTTTTATCCATTCACCTGATAACATGGTCCAGAGGTCAGTGGTGCCAGGGCAGGGGTGATACCAAGCTGCTTCACTTGCCCTCAAACAGTTGGTGGTGGAGCTGGTTGGACTCAGCAGTGCTGCTGTTGTAACTGTGCCCCAGGGATGTGACGTGGGGCAGCCTGTGTGTGCTGTGAGCCTGGCAAGGGACGCCGAGGCTGTGCATCTGATTTCCCTTCTGGCAGGGGTCAAACAGCCCTGGCAGGGCCATCTCACAGCCTGTTGGCAGAAGGGGGTAGGATCTTGTAGCTCTGATTGAGGGGAGGCATCCTGGGATCTCTGAGAGATATGGATGTAATAATTTTGTTCCTGACACCTGCAGTTATATGAGAAAATGTAGTGAACTGCAGAGGTGGGGAGGCAGGAGAGATCAGTCACTGCAGGTGCACGATGCTCCCTGGAGGGGACTCACTCAGGATATCGTTCAATGTAATTTTGAGCATCCCAAATGATGCAGTTTCTATCTCTTCCACATTCAGGAGACTAATTTCACAGGCTAATACTTTTCCTTGCTGCTCAGCCTGGATCATCCCACCTCTGTTTTCACACAAGCAGCTCATCCATGCTGCCTTTGAACTCTCTTCCACCATAAATATTTCCTTTCCTTCCTTGGCAGCAACATCCCTTGATATTTGGAGATTGCAATTATCTCCCTGAAGCTGAGTCATCACAAAGCCAGCTGGATCTGCCTCTCTGCAGCTCCACGGGGCTCCCTCCTTGAGATCTTCCCTGCTCTCGATTTTAAGCTCTAAGCTTCCTCCACTGTGTCTGTGACTGAGACTAAAACTCTTGTGGCCCTGCAGCAGTGCTGCTGATGTCCATTCAGTGACCCCTGGGATGGGTACATCATCTAACTCTTGTTCCTTCTCTACATAACAGTTGAGTAAGACACCAACACACCACAGTGCATTACAGCAGTGGACTCATTCCAAGGCTGGATGGAAAAGAGTTGACCAGTTTGAATGTTCAAAGTGTGTTAGTGTTTATAAATGGGATAGGAAGGCAGAACTTCTCAAACTGTGGAGAAAAAACCAAACAATCAGATCAGACCAAACAGTTCAGTAATTCATGATGTCTTGTTTGGCCTTGCACCATTTGTATCTAACCTATTTATTTTATTTTATTTTATCATCATTAGCTGTGAGTGCCAGAAGATCTTTTGAACCAGAACAGGAGCTTTTCACCTCAAAGCAGCTGAAACCAAATACTTGGATGGTTTTAATGCTTTGCAAGTGTCTCCTTGAGGTGAGAAATACATGGCAAAGCCATCCACTCCTGTGAAAAGCTTCAATTTAGTGGAAGAAACATCAGTCACTGGAAGAACAGGAAATAATAGATCTCCTGTAGAGCCAGTGGTCTGAAATGAATCATGTCCATCATGGCAGGGATGGCTGGGGAGACACAAACAGCTGCTGCTGGGCCACTTGAGAAGGATAATGCTACGGCTGCACTGTTAAAACAGGGCCATCCTTCAGCATCACAGGAAGAACAGCTACAGGTGAAGAGATGAAGATGAAGAAGGGACATGTGGGGATCAGTCCCAGCAAGTGTCTGAACCCTATGTGAGTGCCATGGCATTTGTCTGGGATTTACTGGCTCTGAGCTCATGGCAGCAAGGCTGCTCCCTATTTCATTATTGACTGAAGGGATGTTTGTTACTGGTCCCCAGGAAAGCATGAAGTGCAAGGTGAGTAACACTGCTCTTCAGAAGAGTCCAGAGGGATTGTTCAGTGAGTCAAAAGCACAGCAAAACAGAAAGCCAAGCCAGCATACCCAGTCCAGAGTGCTTTTGTTTCCAGCCTCTCCCTGCTCATCTCAGCAACTATGATGCCCATCTCAAGGGGTGGGCTGAGAATTGGACAAGCGGGTGACAGGTGACGGTGGCAGTCTGGACCTTGGGGCTTTTCTTAGATGCTCTGCTGTGACATTTGGAACTAGCTAAGCTCACAGCAAATGCCAGGCATGCTGCTTCTGCTGCCACATCTCTCTGTCAGAGGTTAGCTTACAGTTTTTGGCAACAGTTTTCAGATGATCAGCTCCAAAGCTGTTCAAGCCACAGAGGTACTTCTACGTGTTAGAACTTGCAAGAGAGCATTGGTACTTTTAATGGACTTTGTCATGAGCACAGAGCAGGGAATGTCAAGTTGTCTTCTGATACAAGCCTGTGGTGTGCTGCATGAAACCAGCTGCCAGGACCGCTGCTGGCTTCCACCTGATGACAGGAAAAAGGGATGAGTCCGGCACTGCTCTAGTTAATGAGATCCTGGGGGGCAGCAGGGCCCTGTTTGAGCCCTTGCAGACCCTGGCCAAGTCCCTGGGGCTCTCTGGAGGGTAACAGATCTCTCTACAGATCTTGTCAGGCCCCTTGATGGTAACCTCTTCACCCTCATGCTGGGTTTCTAATGTCGGTGTGTCCGCCTACCTTCCAGTCTTGCCACGCCTCTTCTCTACTGGGTGAAAAAGCTTTTCAGAACCTGTCATTGTCACCTTTGAAGATGCTCATCCACTGTATACAAGTCACTTCTTTATCTTCTGTGACAACTAAATTGTCTAAATCACAGTGCCTGGAATCAGAGCACTTCTGTTCATGACAACATTTATGGAGCCACTGCTCTCCTGTACTTGACGAGCTCTCACAGGGACAACTGTGTGACAACAGATTCATGATGTGCTTGGTCTCATCTGGAACTTATTCAACAGCCCTGGTTTGATGATCTTGGGGTCTGGGAGGTTTGTCAGCTCAGGAAGAGCTGGGGCAGATGGACCCTCGGTGGTTTGCAGACATTCTGGGCAGTTTCTAAGATGCTTATCTGCTAATAAAGTAAAAGCCAGGTAAAATACAGTATTTTGTGAACTTTGAGCATCTCTTGTTGTCAGTAGCTGTTACTTTTTAAAGTGGGTGACAACAGGAGTGACTGTCACATGGAAACTGGTGCCAGGCCATCATTAGGCAGTGAGCAGTACTACTTCTGCTGGCTGCTGCAGTCGGCTTCTCTGTCCAGCAGTGTGGATTTAAAAGACACCTAGGGTTTTTTTGCCCTGGGAAAGGAAGAATCCCAGTGGGTGACTGCAGGTACTCTGGGTGGGATGTCTGTCAGCCACGGACAACTTGGTGTCCCCAAATCCTTTGGCTATCAGAGCAGACCCAGATAATGGAGCACTCTCATTCCCCCAAGATTTTATCTCCACCCTAACAGCCACCTAAAATATGTCAGAGGAGCACAGTGCCCTGGACCTGTTGTAAAAGTATCCTCAGGGTGTGGGAACCCTGTGTTTGTCCTCGGTGCTGATAGCTTGGAGTATCAGGGATGTGCTATGTCCCTGAATCACCCTCACTTTGCTACAAAAAGCATTATATGCAAAAAGCTGTGCTCACCATCATCATCAATGCAGCTCATGCGCACAGAGCAGAGGGTCGAGCAGCACAAATAAATCCAAGTCCTGCACTGGAAAAGAGCCCAGCACCAGCTGTCTACCAGCGCACCCCACTCTGCATGACACTTTTTCACTTGGCATTAACTTCCCAGGTGCTTTGAAAGCCCTTCCCTGCCCACCCTGGAGGAGTTCCGCAGTGCAGCACAGAGAGACATCTGAAATCTCACTTTTTTTTTTGGTTGTTGTTTGTGGAGCTCTCAATTACATTGCTGCAGCTCCTGAGCACCTGTCAGTGCCATCGCCGGGGGCTAAAGGGTGGCAGGCTGGATGTACACAGGGTATTTTTAGCTTGTAGACACCCAGAGGATGGCAAAAATGGCAGCTGAGCCAGCTTCCAGTGGGATGGGGAGGCAAATTCCCCCAGGGATATTTTCTCCTTGGAGATCAGTGGAAGAAAAAAAAATAATAAAATTTTCTTCCTTGAAGGATTTGTTTCCTAAGAAAAAGTTTCAATAACCTTCAGCTGAAATTTTGTACTGCAAATCACATCCCCAAGCTGCAGTCTCTGGTGGGGGAGTAACAGGACTCCTGGTCCAATAACCAGCTAGTCCTCAATGCCAGGAGTCAGCCCAGAAATAAAACCCCTGTAAGAACCTCCTTCTCATGTCTGTTATCCCTGAGATGAGCTATAGAGCAACACCACCCCTCCTAAGGGCTGGCCCAAGTCACTGTCCCGGTTCAGCCCAGCAAAGCAGTTGTTGCTTGCCAAGGGTGGTCAGGGCATCGCTGGGAGGTTGTGGCTGAGCAGCTGCCAGAAGAGCAAAGAGCTGTTGTGTGGGACCGTGGGGCATCGTTACACAGCTTTGCTGAGACCCATACTCACCTACCAGCCCCAACTGCTTTTCAAGCTGTGGCTCGCACCTCCCCCTAGAGCTGAAATGTTCAGAACCTTGAGCAAAAAAGCAGTTGAAAACTTTCTGTAAACTTTGTTTATTTATTAATTTTTTTACTGCAGAATCAATACAGGCAGAGAGAGACAGCCCCTGTTATTGAAAAGAAAGCCTCACCTAATCTCAAGTCATTTTCAGTACATTTTTGTAACCTTTTCCTGTAAATAATTGAATCATCCTCTGTTTGGGAGGCAGGGAAAGGCTATCCTCAGGCAACCTGCTTGTACTGTTGAAAACCTGACCGCAGGCTGGGTAATGCAGTGCTGGGGAGCAGGGATGTGCATTCACACTCTGCTGTTGCATAAAGCACTGCATCCATGAGAACACCGAGTTGTGACATAACATGAGCAGGGGCTGCCTTAAAATTACTTTTGGAGGTGGATGAAAAACAAGGACATGGGAAATTACAGGGATGAGTGCCTGAGACCAGCATCTGCTCATTGAAAACCTCTGAGCCACCTCAGATGAGCACATGGGGTCTTTGGACTTCTTACTGGTGGCAATTTCTGTCTTCAGATTCAGGCTATGGCACCAGAAATGGGGTGGGGAGTTCAGATTCAATCCCATGCAGGCCAACAGTGACAGAAAGGTGTTGCCACATGCAGAAGACTTCTAACCTGCCCTTAATCAGTTTACTGAATCATAGAATCATCGAATCACAGAATAGTTTGGATTGGAAGGGACCTTAAAAGTCATCTCATTCCAACCCCACTGTCATGGGCAGAGACACCTCCCACTTGTCCTTGCCCAGGACACGTCCCATTTTAAACAAGCTCTTGGGCAAGATGCAAAGAGCCACTGCAGCATTTAGCCTTACAGAGCACGGGGTGATGGCCAGTGGGGACTATCTGGGGGTAGCGGGATGTGCCCTGTGTGACAGGTGCTGAATGCTCAGACCTGCTCCACACCAGCTGGAAAATCTTGAACAAACCACCACTGAGAGAAAATTATACCCAGAAACACTGAAGGAGAGAAACTGAGGGCTGGAGAACACAGACAGCCAATAAACCATCATCACACAGATGAGTGATCCATCCTTGTGCCTACACATATAGGGAGATTCCCCAGTCGTGGTGGGTTCTGTGTTCCTGATCCCTCCTTGAGGAGTGGAGCTGGTGGTTGGGAGCAATTCTTCATCTCTCTTTTCTCTTACCCCTCTCCATGGCTGCCTGGGGTCATGTCAACCTTTTTGTCTTTACTGCAGCACCCCTGACACCCGCTGTGTGTTGGTGTGGGATGCATCACCCTGCAGACAGCAGTTCTTCCTGCTCTTTGTGCCAGAGGGTGTTTGGCCACTCATCCTAATTGTTGTCTGGTGGCACAGGAGCAGTGAAACCTTGATGGAGGTTTATGGTCACAACATTACCTAGGAGGACTCGATAGCAGCAGTGGATTTGTCACTGAGGAGGTGCTTCCACTCACTGCACGCGTGGTTTTCCTTAGTGGAAAGTGATGAACAGAAATGCCCCTGTCAGATGCATGCTCCCTGGAGGCACAATGGCTGCAGAGACCTCTGCGACCAAACATGAAGAGGAGAGGTCGCTGCTGCAGGTTTGGTTTGGTGACCTTGGCACTGTCCTTGCACTGAGGGAGTTAGAGAGGTCATTCTTCATGTGCATGACAAAAATCCTCTTGTTTCATAGCAAATTCTGCTCTCATTTGATAACTTCTTCCTTCGGAAGTTATAAATCTTCTTGTTTTGTGTCGTGAAGCCTCACGTATATGGGACAGGACAGACCCGTTGCTGAATCAGCCTTGCACCACTGACATCACCTGGGAAACACTGATTTATTGCATCCAGCCTGGTGGCTTTCCAGGATCACGGGGAGGAAAGCACTGACACACAAAAAAATAAAATTAAAGGTGACTGCAGCGGTGTTAACGAGAAACTGCTGCTGAACTGCTGCTGCTGAACAACCTCCAGACTTTATTGCCAAGGCTGGTAAATAAAACACAGCCTTATGCCACAAAAAGCCCGATCCCCATCATCCATCTGTTGTGAGCAGCTCGGGATCCACAGGAGGGTCTTTACATCTAAATGCCTGTTTGATGGAGATTGAAGATTTTGCAAGTGCAAGATTTTGGTGAACCTTTGCAGGTTTTTCTCTTGCTAACTCAGAAGGAAAATGTTCATTTTGAGTGGGGTCTCAGCAGCAGGACTGCAGCAGAACCAGAGCAGAGTCAGTTCAGGGCTGCGGGTGCCAATTTCACTGGGGAGAAACCTGATGGGAGCACCCAGAATCACTTCCCAGCAACAGAAGGTCTGATTTGAAATTGTTGGTAAAGCCACTTGGTTTCTTAGTTGTCACTGGTGCACACTCGTGTGAAGCCTTCTCCACCAGACCCTGCAGTTCCTCTGCTGCTGCGCAGGGGTGCAGGCAGAGAGCAGAGCACACAGACACACAGCGATGCTGCAGCCCCTGTGCAAAGCACTGGCAGAGCTGGAGGCAAAGCTGTGGTGTGAAATTAGTGTGAGGGAAGCGAGGGAGAGCAGGGAGGTTGTGCATGGCTGGAGATAGATTGGGTCAGAGTGGGAGCTGCTGGAGGGAGACTTCTCTGAGCTGGCTGGTCTGGTCAACACACTGTTTTTCTGCCTGGTGTCAGTCTGGGGCAGGTCCTGAAGTCACCCGTGGAGGACGGCCCTGCAGAGCCTGAGGATGAGGATGGTGCTGCCAATCGCTCCTTCTTTGGATCCTGCCTGTAAAGTTTCAGGATTAAATCAAGTGGATTTGCTCACTTCATCCACAGCATCTGCTTGATCCCTTAGAGTGTCTGAAGTGGTTCCCTCTTAGCACAGGCACAAGCCCTTAGGCAGCCAGGAGGAGGTGCCCACCACTGCTATTGGCATGGTATCTACCTTCAGGCTTCTCACCCTGCTCAGCATCACTCAGGTTTAGGCTGGCAGGGCAATGCTGGGCAGGATGCCTGGACTCCCTGGGTCCCTGGTAGCCCAGCCTTAGCCATGCACAGCTCCAGAGCTGAGAGAGGAGAGGGTGTCAGGCTGCTGCTTTCAGCTGCACAGCCGACCACCCCCTCCTCATGCCTGGCTTGTGATTCAGGAGCACTTCCCTGCTCTCCTCTTCCTCACCGCTTTGTTACCACCAAACTATTGCCATGCCTGTTTGACTGATGTCAAATGCAGGCTTGGGATCTTTCTGTTCCTGCTCCTCATCATTTCCAGTAGGAGCAGAAAGATTGATCCTGTCTGTTTGAGTTATGACCCTGATGCCTGAAGGTCTATTAACAGGGAGGGGGATGCTGCTGTCATCTACAAGTCTTTATGTTGCCATCAGAGATGCTCCTGCATTGCTTTCCTCCAGCAAGCTCAGTCTACAGAGACTCCTGCAGCCACATGGGCAGCTTGAACTTGGCCCTGGGACTGAGCAGATAGATGAGATGTGAGCTCACGTCCCCACATCACAGTTATTCTCCTGCCCAGCATAAGACGGGTCGCAGTAGATGTCTTCCTCACCATACAGCTCATCAGCAGTGTCCAAAAGCAAACTCTTTTCATAGGGAAAGAGCAGGTGAAACACACAATAATGTGTTCCTGGCCTCCAGCTATTTGTTGATGAAGGATTGCTTAATGTAATAACCCTCTGAATTTCCCTGCCACATGGACATCTAGCCCTTTTATATTCCTGCAGATGTAGCTGAATCTCTTTGCCACAAGCCCTTGGGGACACCAAGTACCTTCCTGACCTCCCTCACATCAACAGGCTGCCACAAGCCATGACACAATTTCTATTAGATAGGAGTGGGCTTAACCTCTATGCAAGCCTTGGCTTTGGCCCCAGGGGCACCAGTGTTCCTATCTGGGAACTATTTCTGGTTTTCCTTTAGAGCCAACAAGTCAAACCCTGGTCCCTCCTGGCCCTTCTCTGTTCCCATCCCTTGGCAGCAGCTGAGCCGGCTGCGTTTGCTCAAGCAGACAGCAACAGGCTCCTGTCAATTAGCCCATAAGGCAATTGAGGCAAGCAGAAGCTGGGCTGGGCAGGGATTTAGCCAAGATTAGCTGTGTTAACAAAATGCTTAGTTCAGACCCACGACAAATTCTCTCTGGCTGCAGTTACGGGGAAGCAGCCAGCACAGAGAGGGAGCAGTGGCCGGATGAGCCTGGTTTTTTGACCCAGCTGGCAGTTTTGAAAGGCTTTTGAGCAAAGACATCTCTCCCCTCAATGCTGCTTCCTGCTGCTAATGTTTTGGGTAAAGGAGAGCTGCGCCCACAGATTAAGTGTTGAGCAGGGTGGACGAACTGCTCAGGTGCAGAGGAACCGGCGACTGGAAAGCCCCATGGGGACAGATAAGAAGGTGACTGCCAGGGTTGGCAGGTGATCCAACCTCAAACCAGCAAATTCTCACTGAAGGCAGGAGGTTTTCAAAAGCATTCAGCTGATTTTGGAGCTGAGTGGCGGGAGCTGGAGCCCTTCTCAGAGGCAAATCCCACAGCTTTGAAATCAGTTCCCGCTGAAATTCCCAGAATATTGGGAAATAAGCCAAGGCAGCTGTTTGGAGTCAAACATCTGCACATGCAACTCTTTCAGTGTAGCTTGTCTGTGGGAAGGTATTTTGGAGGGGTAGTTTAAAACCAGCCCTGCAGGCTCAGCACACATCTGTCCAGGTGCTGGGCTCTGATGCCTCATCCCATGGAGCAATGGGTGGCTCTGGGCCATCACACAAGGGTCCAACACCCCAAGCACTGTCCAGGTGGCAAAGGCATCCCTGTCTCCTTCCCACCACAGCTTCTGTGTGAATTTAAAATGCATTTTTTTCTGAAGTTACAGAGCGGTGGGTAAAGATAAATCAAATCTCTGGAGTCCTCTGCTGCTGATCACTTTTGCATGCTGCAAAAGGCACATTTCTGAGTGTTGTGGCAGATGAAGGGATTTTTTCTGGCTTTATAACTGTGAACAAAGAACCAAAAGGCAAAAAAAAATCCATGGAAGAGTGTTAAGTTGGAAAAAAGTTCATGTTTGGGTCTAAATCATTTACATCCCAGGCAGGGTTGGGGGAGCAGCCTCAGGAAGAGTGCTCCTGCTCCTCCTTTCTGCATTAACATCTTCCGGAATGGTCTGGTTTAGGATGTTTTAAAGATGAACTTCATCTGTAAGAAATGGAGAACTGAGAATGCACCGGGGTAATTAATTAATTAATTCAACAGAGGAAGCTAATGGTAGCAGCAAACTGTCCTTAGGATCATACTACATGTGCTGAGTCTGGCTTCCTGCTCCAGCTCCTATTAATCACCCATCTAAGAGGTGTTGTGATGCTCTGTCAGACTCACCCGTATCTCTGTGCAGGCCAAGAAATTCTCCACCCACAGAAGATAAATTCCCAAATGGATTTTCACAGGGTTTGGTTTCGGGCAGTGGCATGGCTTGACTTGAAGATCCCTGCAATTTGTTATGTTTAACCTGCTGTTAAAGGCTCTGCAGCACCTTTGCATCGCTGACATTCTCCTGCCTGAAGGAAGGGCAGAAGCCAACAAAAACCAGCCCGACAATAAACACTGTGTTGTCCCTGTGCAAACAACAGGACAAGTGACTGCAGCAGCAATTTTTCTCAGCTGTCAGCAAAGTTGTCATGGATTCCCCTGCTGAACCCCTTCCTGGCAGAGCAACAAGGTAATTTCTCTCCTCTTCCTCCTGCTCACAGCCCTGCATCCCCTGGATGCCATCCTGTGTAATGTGCTCCAGGAAAACCTGCCTTGGTGGGTGGCATTGGAGTCAATGATCTCCAGAGGTCCCTTCCAACTCCAGCTGTGATTCTGTAATCACAGCAGCCTGGGAATGCAGGGGGCTAAGGATGGCTCTGAATGTGCCTGCGTGTTGGATGCAGCAGCGTTCAGCAGCCACCTGGTTTGGCAGTGAGGTTTAAATACAGCACTCGTGGCCGGTCCAGGCTAGGAAGAAGCATTTCAGGCCTCTTCCCACAGCTTGGAGATTTCTTATGGCAGCTTCAGCCTGGAAGCACCAAGAAACCCACCTGCCAAAGCCCTGCTTTTCTTGTGGGCAGGGATGCTCTGAATAAACCTTGGTACCTTTGCTGGTGACAACCATGCCACGTGGCTGGGGTGACAAGGATCCAGCTGCATTCCTCCTTCCATCTCACTTGGGACCACTCTGGGCTTCCTCAGAGGCATCATCCTCAGATGGCCACCAGTAAGAGCAAACCAGGTTGCCTGAACTGATGCTGCTGTGCAATGGAGAGGCCCTTATGCTGCATGAGGCTGGATGCAGGTGCAAGCATCCTCATGCCCTCCCCAGCACTTGGGATGCTGAATTAATGTGCTGCCTCTCATTTCGCAGGTGTACAAGCACAGCTCCCTCAGGAGTTTGCTGCAGCGCAGGAGCAAGTTCATCGAGATCATCTTTGCATGTTAATGAAACTAGAAAACCTGATTATTCCACACAGAGTTAATGGGTTACCAGCAGAGGCAGCAGGAGCTGGATAAAATCACAGCTGGTTGCAGTCACAGAGGGAATTTCCATCTGATGCCACCTCCAGCTCTTCACGAGTCTCCTTTGCAGCTTCTTTTTGGCTCCTTGTCCTGTGAAGCTTCTGTCATCAGTAGCTGCCTCTCGGCTTTGCTGCTGCCCCTCCTAAGTTTAGAGCCCGCTCTCCTCGCTCGGCTCTTTGCTCTGTTAATCAGCCAGGTGGTTCCCAGCTCTGTGCTGGGAGGGAGGATGCTTTGTGCAATAAATATGCTGGGTGTTCACCTCCAACTGCTTAATGCTCGTCCTGTCCGTCTGATGAAATTACAGTGCAGGGAAAGCCTCCAGGGCCAGGAGTCCACTTTAACTCCATTCTTCTCTCCCCAAAACATGGAGAGAGAAACTGAGTTGCCTGAACTCACTGCGATGTGTCAATCTATCCAGTGCTTTGAAAAATGAGCAGGTCTCCGACTCCTTTGGCAGGAGCCCAGCTACTTGTGTCTAGCTGCAGTGGGTCAGCAGCCTGCCTGGCCTCTTGTTTTCATTTTGAGCCAGCCACCAATTTCATGTCTCTCAGAGGCAGCCGGTCCCCTGAGTGGGGGTCCCAGAAGGCATCAGAGGCTATGCCCTGGGGATAAAAGGGTCACAGGGCTGTTGTTTTTCTGTGTATCCATCTCCCTGGAGTTGCCACAGACCTGCACATGGCTACAACCTCCTTCAGGGAGTTGTATCCAGCATTCAATATTTGCCAGAGAAACCCCTGTACTGGAGAACACCACGGTAAAGAAGAAGCCATTTGTGCTATGGTTTCATCAAGGAGCCATGTGAGTGAAGCTCACCTTGCCTCTCCTTTTTGGTTTTGAGTAAATGAGGAGAAGGTACCTCTAGCACCACCACACTGGTGTTCAGTCATTAGTGTTCAATTTGAAGGCAGTCAAGCTTCCCCGCGCTGCCCTGGCTGTGCCACGCATGCCAAGGCCACTGCCAGCAGTGCCACACGAGTGATTTCCAGCCATCACTTTCTTTTTGCAGGAGGAGGATGGGAGGGATCGGGGAGGATTAAGGGATGAGGATGCTTCAATCAAATAACTCTACATAGGGTAACCAGCAGCTCTGCGGGTTAAATCCACTCCTGGGCAGTGAATGAGGTGAAGAAAGAGAGAAAGAGGATCCAGAGGTGGCAGGAAGGGTCCAGGACTTCAAAGCATCCTCAGGAGCTATGGGGGGAAGGTCCAGCTCAGTTGCAGGCAGAAGGCACTCGAGTGTCTGGATTTCTCTCTTCCCATTTCATTTTTTTGGGATTATTTTTCACTGCTGCTGCGGAGAGATGCCAAGTGAGAAAACTGACTCTGCTGCACATTGCTGCTACCCAAAACGGCTGTCTTGCCAGTATGTCCCATCTTGGGATCCCTGCTTCAGCTTAGGGAAGGTGAAATCAGCTCAGAGCATCGAATTAACCCAGAACTGACTGTGCAGGAGGAACTGGGATAGGGAGGGATGTGCCAGGCCATCCTTATCTCTCATCCTGCCATAGCCATAAATGCAGTGGAAGATGCAACCTGCAGACGCAGGCGATGAATGTACAAACCCCTCCCAGACTACAGCTGTTCCAGGACTTGTTAGAAATGAATCTTAACTAGAAACCTACAAAACTAAGAAGAGTTTTTAGGTTTTAAAATGTTCCTTGGAAAGATTTTAATGATTTTGGTCCAAGGCCAAAACATCTTAGGTTTTCGGCAATTGAAAGCTGAAAGCTTTGCCAATGAAATAACGCTTGGGGTTTTGATGTTCCAATGGGAAAGAAAAACAAGAAAGAAATAGGTACTTTATTAAAGAAGCAAACAGTAATCAATCCCCAAATGCTTCTCAAGAGAAAAAAATATTTTTCACTGAGAACATTTGATGAGCCCTAACTAATTTTTTCCCTTTCCTGTAGTAAAGAGAACACAGAGAAAAAAGAGAAACGCCATCAACTTGGCCAGAGCATCAAAGGATATTGTATTCATTTATATTGTACAAGAATATTATTGAGTTGCTGAGAGAATCTCACTCCTTTGGGTAAATTAAGCAGTGCAGATGCTTTTTAAAGTGCATCTCTTTGGAAAAAAGAATGGCTATTGACTGGAGTGGGGAGAGCCCGCAGAGCAGCAGGTATTAGGGACAGATACAGAGAGTATCAGCCAAACTCTGAAGTCCACATTAATAAAAGCTCATACATAAATACAGATGACAGGTATTGATTTTCCTTTGCAAGCTAATGAAAAGCAGCCCCTTCTTTAGAGAGAGGTTGGATGCACGGCACAGCCACAAAGGTTTAACTGGGTGGGAAAATAAATAATGTTCGTCCAAGAGGAAAATGCAGCTGGTCTGCCCAGGTCTGTACCCACTGGAAAATGTCTGTTGGAGGCTGGAAATATGAATTCAGACAAAAGTATTTTGTGTTATGAGCAGGGCTGGCACACACCGGGGTGTGTAGAGCTTCTGGTGGAATTTGTCAGGTTCCCTAAAATCCAGAATGATTTTTTTTGTCTTCAAGCTTGAAATATATTGCTGTGATATTTGAAATTACATTACCTGGATCCCTCCCAGGATACTGATTTGGGTGGAAATTTTATTCCAAAGACTTTATTTTAGTTCTTTGGGGTTTTTTGAACATCTGCTCTCATCCACTGAGAAATATCTAACCCCTAAAGAAAGTCAGTGCTGGGGAAGGGGAGAAAGAAATGCTTTACCCAGGCACCCACTCCTCTTCTAGATCCCAGCACTGTTCTTGACTTGTGCAGGTGTGCGGCTCCAGGGTGTGCCAGGGTGGCCAAGTTCACCGGATCAACGTGGAACAGAAACTGGACTATCTTCCTGCAGCAAAAAAAGGAAACTCAGCAACTTCCCCACTCATTTTAAGGAGCCCACGACACCACTCATGCACTGAGCATCGCGGTGAAAAAAAGACACTGACTCTCTGCACCATTCCTGCCCTGAGAGTGCTGCCTGCACCTCATCCTGCAGTGTCCTGAATGCCTTCAGTGCCAGAGCAGTCCTGTGCTGCCAGGGAGGGACTGCTGAGATGACAAACGCTGCGGCAGCCGCCTGCCATCCCATTAGGATTCCTCTCATGCCGTGCAATCGCCCTCTCCGAATGCGCTGCAAGCCCAGAGCTCTCTGCAAGGAGCTGCCTGCTCGGGCTTGGCTGTGGGATGGTGGCAAATAACAATAAAAGTTTGATGGAGGAACTACCTCTCTTGTTTTTAAGGGTGCCACTGATTATGCTTCTCCTGCTTGTGGTTTTTTAGGGTACATCCCAACCTTTATGATGCCCTCGGAAAAGCCTTGTTCAGTTTATTCCTTGAGGCATCTTTGCCTTGGTTTCTGTGGATTTTAGCCCACCCGCTACACAGGCTCCCCAGTTATCTGAAAATGGTACTCTAAATCCAGTTTTCCCTCCTTCCCAAGCATGTTTTACCTTCCCAA
>VWZY01008957.1:123671-145016 GCA_013399075.1 Chloroceryle aenea
GATCCCTGTCCTGGGAGCACCTGGCTGGGTGTGATTTGAGCGGTGCTGTGCCTGCGTGGGTAGCACAGGGCTGCTGGAGTCAGGGGGGTAAAACCAGCACTGAAAAACAGCTGCCATTCAGCTANGATGGAGGTGAGCATCACCCATCACTAAACCCCTTGGTACCCAGTGGGTGAAGGGGAAATCCTGGTACTTACACCAGCCGATGCAGATGAACATCCACTTGCGGAGCTTGTCCGTGGAGTAGGTGAGCACGATGGCCGTGTGCAGGTAGCAGCCCTCGCCAAACATCCAGAAGAAGTTGGTGACGTGGAAGTAATTGTAGGCGGCGGTGACCAAGCGGCACCAGACCTGCCAAGGCAATTAGGAGGAGATATTAGGAGGGTGAAGAACAGAGCTCTGCCTTACAGCAATGAAACTATTGCACAGAGCAAGACAGCCCCCAGCAGCAACTGAACCCATATTCCTCGTAAGCCTGGGTTGTCCTCCAACCACCAAGGAACCCAATTTAGCCCCTCAAGCTGCTTTTGTGGCCTCATCTTTAGGAGCTTTAAGCTCCCCACACACCTCAGCTGCTTGGGGCTGAGCCCTGCAGAGCTGCACCTACCACGTTGCTCTCGTGCACCTCTGGGTTCATCGTGAGCTGCACCACGAACCACGTGGCATTGCGTAAGATGAAGGCTGTGATCAGGTTCCAGTGGATGATGTTCCTCAGGCACCGGATGCTCCTGGAGAGGTGGGGGGACAAGGGACCATCAGAGCACATAGTGGGTGTCTGGGGACCAGCCACACGTGGGCCGGGGGACAGGGCTGTTTGTGGAGCTGGATGTCTTTGTTGGGATGCCCAGGGCGAGCTGCTGGGGCTGTGCCCTGGCTGAGGTGGGCAGGACCAAGGCCAGGAGGTGGAGAGCACCCAGGAGGACCCTCTGCCTCCATAACTGAGTGCTTTAAAAAAGCAAGAGGAGGAAGATAACCCTAATGCAGACATGATCCTTTCAGCCTGGAAAGCGATGGTACTGGGAGAGGATATAGCAAAACACAGGGGCTGTCCCCAGCCTGAGGGCTGTGAGGTGACCTCTCTGGACTTGTCCCCCCAGCAGGAACACGGCAGCAGGTGGGGTCACTCACCGCAGGCGCATGAAGAGGACAAAGGCCATAAGGAGGGCCCCCAGTGAGACACAGTGCCCCAGGTAGTTGATGATGACGGCGATGTGATAGTGCAGCTTGCTCTTCTTCTGATGGGGGAGATGGGGAGAGGGTCAGCAGCAGCCCCAGGTACCACCACAAACCCACCTCCTCCACTACATCATCTCCAAGAGCTGCACCACAAATTTTGGGCCCTAGTTTAGAAAGCAACTAGAGCCCACTTGGTGCAGAACAGTGGAGGTGGGGCTGGAAGGGAACATGGCTGGTTGAATGGGGCTAACAGGGACAGGAGAGGCACCAGCCTGGCCCTGCAAAGGGCTCAGGCTTTTCACATCCTGCTCCTACCAGGAGTACCTCCTATCCAGCTCACAGCTGCTGCCCCCACATCACCCCTACTCAGTACTGGGACATCCCCAACCCATTCTCTGGGGAAATCCTGCTGGAACTCAGCCAAGCTCGCTGGCAATGTGACATCTGATGTCTCAGTTCATTCCCCTTTGCCCCCGGGGCAGCTGAGAGGCTGGCATGAATTTGGGCAGAGGGAGCAGGGGTTCTGGGGAAGGTGTGAGTGATAATTAAATTAATGGATCCTCCTGCTCTTAGGCACTCATCCAACCTGTGAATTAGCAATTAACAGCGTGAGAAAACCATTCCTGACAAGAGATATCAGCATCTTAAATACCAGAGGTGGTATCAGCTGCAAATGAACAACTTGTATCTCTTCTTTGCTCTGAGGGGTGGCTTGACCTACTCAGGGGCTTATAATTCATTATTCCCATATTTTTTTTATCCCTTTCAGATTCCTAAACATCTCCCGTATTTCATTGCCAGCAGGGAGGGAGGGGATTTGCAGGGAGTGCTCCTGTCAGGAGGGAGCTGGAGGAGGGTGACATGGATGGAGGGCATGCTGACCTGCACCCAGCATACCTCATGCTGCAAATCCTCTGGGATTTTCACCAGGGAAAGAAACAGAAGTGGCTTTATTTTTGTCGGGGAATAAAAATGCAAATCTAAAAGGGGGTCTGCTGCATGCGACCTTATATCTGGGCAGCTACTGCATGCCCAGCCCACAGCTCCTCTGGGCCATTCCTGACCTGGATGTTGTTGGCCTTCAAAACTCTACTGTCTGCCCCTCCCCCTCCTGCCAAAAGCCTGGCCGAGGCCCTACCAGGGTCCTACCTCTTCGCTGAGGATCTCCTGGCACTGGGAATAGTTGACCCGCGCTGCCCAGCTCCCGTTCGCCAGGCACTCCCTGTAGCCATTATCTGAAAGAGAAGGAGTGTGTCAAAGGGTTAATGGTGTGTGGGGATGGGCACAAAGATGTGACCTGATGATGTCACTAATGCAGGGGGCACTGGCATCAAGCCAGTGTGAAGTTTTCACTTCTCTCCCTCCGAATGGCGATGACAGCCCCAGAATTGTCACCCATTAACTTCAGCACCCGCGTGATCCCAGCACTGGGGCCACACTGGGATGCTCCTGTTAACAGGAGAGACCGTGAGGCTCATCAGGGTGATGGGTTGGGGCAGGGATGGGGATGGCTCCTTAGGCAGGCACAAGTCTGGAGTAATTCGAAGAGCCTCCCACAACGGCACAGGAGGCACCGCAAAGCTCGAGCCGTATGCATGGGATCTTCCACTGCAGCACAAAGGTGTGGGCTGGAAAAAGGGGTGTTTTCTGTAGGAAACAAGATGTTCCTTTCATCAAAAGCAGCGCTTGAGTGGTCAGAAGCTCAGCCGTGTGCTAGAAATGGCTTCGGGCATTTTTTGACTGCTTTTGCTTCATCCCCATCTCCCAGCATGTCATCAGCAGTGACAACGCAGTCACCAGTGCCAGGAGGGGATGAGCCACAAGGTCTCCCAGTCCTTGCTCGGCTGGGGTTGCAGACCTTTGTGCCATCTCCAGCAGCAGAGATGTCTCACTCCTCTTCCCCTGCCCCCAGCGTGGGACATCAGCCCTCTGCCCCTTTACAGGGACATGTCCAGGAGGACCTGCTTATAAAGCTGCTGCTGTGAAACCACCCCCTTGAAATGTGAGGGTTTTTTGGTTGATGGATCCCACAGAGCCTCCCAGCGCTCTCCGTACTCAGTGATGTTCTCCTTTGTACCCCCACAGTCCCTGATTTATGTTGGTCTCTGAACCCCCCCTTCCCTTGCCCACCATGTCCCCACCAGTGCTGCTCATCTTACTCGTGGTGTTGTACCGCACGCCGTAGAAATATTCGGGGCAGGGGCGAGCTACCAGCTGGCCCACCGCGCTCCGGGGCCAACACGTGCCGATCAGGTCTACCGAGGCGTTGCACTGGGGACCTGTGGGGAGGAAGGGTAGAGGGTCAGTGGAGGGCCACCGTGGGCCACCTCCAGGCTTTTGAAGGGTCGGGGTTTGCCCGGAGAGCTGGGGCTGCCATCCTGTCTGAGCTGATGGCTTGCTTCAGGCTGAGTCCTGAGAAGAGCCTCGTGGCAGATGAGGTCTGTGGGAAGACTCCCCAGCTGATCCATCCTGGCCATGACTATTGCCCTGGTCCTATCTGAACAGCTGGGTTAAGCCCAGCTCTGGCACAAGTCTGGTTTTCTGACCTGGCTTCCCAAGTCAGCTTGGGGTTCCCTGGCTCTTGTCTTTCAGCCCCACTCTTTTCTTAACCATGACTTTACCATCCAGCCCCACAACACCCAGCAACAAGCCAGATTTTCACTTTCCCAGTGGTGATTCCAGCCCGATGCTGGTGAGACAGACTCTCCTCAGAGCCCCTCCAATCCTCTCCCACCTCCTGGCTGCAAGATCTCCTTCCCAGCCATCCCCGTTGGTCTCTTCCAGCCTTTCCTGGGAAGAAAACTCCAAGTCTGCTGTTGCTGTTTCAGCTTTCAAGCAGGACATGTGTGCTTTTCCCAGCTACACAAGTGTGCTAACGTAGGCATTAGGTAGGCCAGATTGCAGGCTTTTTTATGTGTAATTTGTGTATATTTAGAACAACATGTACTGTAGCTAAATACGTCCCAGCTCCATCTCAAAGTGAAGTAGGAAGCACAGTGGCTGTAATACCCATATAATAGAATCCTTGACAGGCAGCAGATGGATGGGCAGCAGACCCTGGAAGAACAGAGTTCTGTGCAAACCGCTCCTGGGTACCAGAGATGTTTGTGCTGCTGGCACAGAGATAGACGTTGCCACTTCCTAAGGCAAAACACCCCGATTCACAGCATTCTAGGTGTGAGAACACAGCGTATCCTCGCCCCCCGGACTCAGTGGTTGTTATCTGAATGCTTTGCCCAAAACTTCCTATGGATAGAGCTGACTAAAGAGTGAGCGAACAAAACCACCCCAACAAAAAGCTCTGTTAGTGGTTTTCATTGTTTATCTGAAAAATTGCCTTCTTGGATTCTTGGGATGTTTTCAGAGCAATTTTTCAGGGCAGAAGAGGAGACTTTTCTGCAAACATCTTTGCAAGGGAAAACTTGTGAGCTGTGGAAGCATCAGAGTGTGGTGAGCTTTACCTTCTGCCTTCCATAGCTTGTGGTGAGAAATTAATTTTAACAATGACCTTTGCTTTTAGCTGGGCTAATGTGTATGGTTGCTGTGGCAACCTTCACTTTAAGTTAACTGTTTTAAGTCTGCATTTCTTAGGAGACAACATGTGGTGTACGTGTCTGTGCTTATCTGCATCCATTAGTATTTCTTGAGCTCCTTAGTTGTTTTGACCTAAATCTGACAGAAAAATAGAGGGTCACAGAAATTGAAGTCCCCATTTAAAAATTTATGATACTATTCATCCAGGTGGAGAAAAGGCAACCAGTAACTGCTCCAACTAAGGACAAAGTTAAACTGCAAGTGCACTCCCTGTTAGCCACCTGGGAATCCACCCTGGTGAGCAGCTGCTTGAGTAACTGGAGTAGGAAAAGCTTCACTTGGAATAACCCAGCAGAGAAAAATGGAGCTTGCACAGCATTAATACCCAGAGCTGCTCATGCAGTCATCAGAAACCCTCACTGGGACTGCTGGGGCTGAGCACAAACTCCATTTTCTCCATCCTCTCATGCCTCAGTTTCCCTCCTGCATCTCAGGAGCTGTGCTGGGGCACAGACACAGACTGCTCAGGGAGGACACGTGGGAAGACTCAGTAATGAAAAGTCAGCAGATGCAGAGAGCAGCAGCACCGGTACTCACCATCAGTGAAACCAAACCACAGCAATGCCATCAATAACCAAAAGCAACACAGATTCATGGAGATGATGTGGTCAGACAAAGGTGGCATCATTCTGCTGAACATCTGTTCAAATCTGGATTTGATATCTCCACATTTCTCCAACACACTTGACTCAATGCTGCTTGGCCTTCCCAGTAAAGATCTGTGGACACCCACCAGATCACAAACCGAGTGGCTGGGTCTTGCAGTCCCACCATGGCAGAGATCCAGGGCGAAGGTGGAGCAGCATCACCAGGAGCTCAGCTCCCTCCTCATCCCATGGCTCAGGGTTGTGGCGTGGGGTGACATTCAGGCTTGGGGGTTGCAGTTGGGTGAGCAGAGGTCAGGCTCAGCCAGGCTGCAGGAGGCTGTTGGGACTTCACCCTCCACTCAGCTGGCTTCAGCCCAGCACCGCTGTAGGCAACATTTTGAGGTCTGTCCCACCAGCTTTTAACCCAGTGGGTGGCTGTAATTTTTTTTCTGGGCTCAGACTGAGAAATGCTTGATGAAGAAAAGCTGCAGAAAGCAGATGCTGCTCTTTCTGCTCTCTCCAGCATATAGAGAAGAGGAAAAATCTGCTGGGGAAGGGTTAAGTAAAACTGTGAAGGCTAAGAGTGCCGTGAGGGCTTCTCAGCATGACCGCCTGCTCCAGCTGCTCCCCAGTGGCAAGTGGCTCCCAGCATTTAGAACAGTGTTTAGCATGGAAATTATATGTATCAGTGCTAAATGCTTTCATATCTGCTTTGCAGCCCGTCTGTATTTGCAGGGGGATTATTCACCCAGGTTCTGCAGATGTGTCCTCCAGCACTCTCAGCAGCACTGTCTGCACAGATAGTTTTGGTCTTTGCAGCTTCACAGCAAAAAAAGGTCAATGAATTTCCTACCTGCACCCAAGCCCCCAGATCTGGATCTCTCGCACTCAGAAATGCAGCATTTGGGGTAGGAAGGAACTGATCCTGCTTTGAGATGGGGAATGTGGCACGGAGGAAGTCGCTCAAATCCCTTCTCACCCTGTTTCCTTTGGAAAGCAAGGTAAAGCCACTCCCTTCTCCTGAAGAAAAAGAAGTGCCTGTCCAGGGACCTACACTGGGACAACTATATCACAATGGCTGTCCCAGGATAACTGCAACAATGTCCCTCCTGTTTATATAAAACATCCTTCTTCAGCCTGCTTCCACCACTTGCAGAGGCACCTGAGATGGCTCCAAGCAGCGTGTGAAGCCTGGCAGTGTAAAGCTCTCCACTCCCAGCTAACCTGCCAAAAGATTTTGAGCAAACTTCAGGAGGATGGAGCATGTTTATCCTGAGCCAGCACCACAAGATGTGTACCCACAGTGCTCTTGAGCTGATGCCAGGAGGTCGGAGGTGTTATTGTGCCATCCAACCATTGCTAAGATGATATGACGAGGAGCAAAGCAAAGGTTGTGCTGATGTAACCATTGCAGTAAACACATTATCTTGCAGCAGGCAAAGCTTTGCACCAGTGCAGCACCCCAGCTTGCTGCTGTGCCCCCAGCAACCCTCTGTCTGCTCAAAGGGTGAAGCCTCTCTCCCCCTGTGCAATGCAAAGAGACCAGGAGAGACAATAGGAATCTGAATCACAGGCTCATTCCGGTAGTTGGAGTGATGGAATAATTTCTCTGAGGTGTCTCAGGAGGCTGAGTAACCACTGAAAGGTGTTAGCTCGTATCTCTACCTGTCCTGAGCTCTTACTCAACCACAATTATCTCTGCCCATCCCCGATGTCCTCGGTGATTGTGTTGCTGCTGCTGACTCTCGAACAGGCTGAAGCCTCTGGCTCCCTGGGGGTGTCCCTGCTGCATTCGGTAATTACCAAATCATCTCTGCATCTAATCAAAATATACTCACTGCAGCCAGCACAGGGGCTTTTGTCCCTCCCAGGCAGCTCCCCCACACTGGTGGAGCACAAGGAGCCATTTCATACCCGATTGCCCCAAAGCAAGGGCCTTTTGGGGGTTGTTCTTAGTTCAAGGCACTGATGTGCCAAGGATGGGGTGGCTCCATCCCAGCTGCGGAGCCATTCAGGTGCTAAATGCTTGAGCAACACTTTGAGGCATTGAAGGAAATGGCACCGGGGGACAATTCGTGTTAATACAGGGTTGAAATCGGGGTGGTGGAGCTGCTTGCCTTCCCTCAGAGTACTCAGTATGGCTGGGAGCAACTGTGGTTGCCTCAAAACACCCAGATCCTCCCTCACAGCCTACCTCCAGCACTGCTTTCCATGCACTGGGTGTTTCTATTTATCTTTGTAAGAGTCCAGCCCTTAAAAATCCCCAGCGATCCTCTCAAGCATTCAAATTTCATCCTCAATCTAAATTACACAGGCTAATTAAGTGTTATGATAGCAAAGTGTCTTGCAACAAATTTTCTTCAGCTTGTTGCTATTCACCATCATTCCCTGTCCCCTTGGGTCTCCGCTGCTATTGTGGGGAAGGAAAAAGAGGAGGCATCAAATCCAGCTTCTGCCATTGGTATTTGATGCATCTGCTCAATGTCGTCACTTAAGACAGATCCATGTACAGCTTCTCTGGAGCATTTATGTTATTGAATGTATAACGTAATTGGTTGGGTTTGGGGTGTATCTTGTTCTGATATGACCTGTAGAGTGGTTGGAGTTGTTACCAAGGGTAGCAGTGGGTGGTGTATTCCCTGGTGTTGGCTGGGCTTTGCTGGTGGGTGAGCAAAGCAGCATAATCCCTCGCTGGCAGAGTTTTCCTAGCAAAGGCTTCTAGTTTGGCTACAACCAGAGTAGCTGGCAATGATTTTACTGCTTCAAATCCAAAGTACAGTTTAACTGTTGTAGCTGCTGCTCATGCTGAGATGTGTCAGGAGACTATTTCCTACCAGAAAACCTCATCACCTTCTTCCCTCCCCCACTACAATACAATTTATGAATATAAGCAAGTTTCTATTGCCATCCCTGCCTCCTAAATGATGGAGCAGAAAGGCTGTATTGATACTAGGATACAATTCAGCCACTGTGATTTTCCACATAGGTGTGTTCACAGTTTCTGGTTCCCAGACCTCTCCTGGTATCACTGCTCTCCCTTGGTGCTAAGTCCCTGCCAGGATTCATTGCTGCCACTTTAGCCCCTGCTCAGCTCCTTTATTAGTATTTCTGCCTTGATGGGAGAGATGCCAAGGAGGCTGAAGGGTAAAGAGCCGCTAACGTTGTTAATTTGACCTTTATGGATTTAAATTCCAGTCTCTCCCCAGGGGAGTCAATGAGTGAATGAAACGGCAGCAGCGGGAGAAGGGGCAGCATCAGCAATCTGGGGAGCTGAGCTGGAGCAGGTGGAAAATCTCTTGCTCAAACCATCACATGTCAAACATGTTCCCAAACCTGTCTGACAAAGTGCCGGTGAAGGAAACGTTCTCATCACTCACCACTCTCCTGAGCTTCTCAGCCACAGGCTCTTGCTACATCTGGACCACTGTGATTTGCTTTATTTTAGTCCAAAGCTACTCTCCCTTCCCCTCCTTGAGAAAAACCTCCAGTTCGATAAAAGGCATTTCTATTCAATTCTGCCCAGCTTTGGTGTCATTTTCCTTTGTTTTAGGTGAACTTGCAGTGGCAGGAAACATTTATTTCCTGGGAAAGAATCAGGTGGGCTCTCCTGAGCACACACACAGGACTGAGGATAAGAATTTATTGTGATAACAGTTTAACAGCTTAAATGAGTGAATCAGGCAGCCAGGACCAGCCAGGGCTATTAGCAAATGGGTGACAACTTCTTGAGTTGATCCAGCTTTGAATGCTACTAACGGCAAAACAACCCTGCGAGCGCTCTGAGCTCTCTGCTCGAGTGCTTTTTGCTGGGCTGCTTTGGAAAAAACCTCATGTATTAATTAGGAAGAGGTTTCTCCCATCTGCTCAGGTTTCCCCTTCCTTTTCCAGCGATGAGCCACAGCGGGAAGCGGTCCTGAGGCTGCAGGGGGGTGCTTTGCTGTGATGGGTGGAATGACCTTGTCCCTCCCTGATGGGCTTCATGGCAGGGCAAGGCAAGAAGCAGCTGCGCACAGCCCCCAGGGGAGCTGAAATCATCAGGAAGACAGATTTGTGGTCTGAAGCAATCTGTAGGCAGGGGGCCCTTGGGATAGGCGCCTATTCACCCAGGATGAGGGATGCTGAGACTCGCCGTGCTCCTTTTCAAGCCTCATCTGGGATTTTCTTGTTTTCCAGATGTTTTTGGGGGCAGCTGACATGACTCTCCTAATGTGCTACACTGACCTCAAGTCCAGCCTGATCTGAGCAGAAAATATTCACTGCTGCTGAGGAAAGGAGCCCTTCTGATGGAGTGGCCACCTGTGCATGGATGCCCATGTGTTCCAGAATCAGGGGCATACCTAAAATATCAGCTTGGACCATCGTGCCGTGCAGGGAGCCTGAATGCCAAGGGACTCTGCCCTGCACTGGGGACAGCACGCTCAGAGGAAGATGAGTGAATCAGTGCTGACAAGAGGGCAGCACAAAGGACCTCTGTGGTGCTCAGCTGCTCCGCTTCCTGGAATGAGGGTTTGCTTCCAGTGCCTGGACCCCGTGAGCCTGGTGATCATCACCTGGGGTCTGTCTCTACCACACTGCTGTGAGCAGAGACCTTTGCAGCTCAGTGCGTGCACCTCGGAGAGGGCTGGCACCCCAGTGATACCACCGCCTGGCAATGCATCCTCATCAAAAGGTGTGAGATTAATTAATGAAGGGAATGATGACCTGGGGGAGGAGGAGAGCCCACACTGGGCTGCTTCTTGGAGGATGGACAGGCATGAGGCAGGGCCTCTCCGTGCAGCCAGCTGATAGCCTGCCCAGCCGCGCGCTTGGGGACCGCTGGGCTCGTGTTCCCAGCATGTGCCATTTCCCAAGGGTTATGTAGACATTAACAAATTAAGTCTCACGGCCTCATTGCAATTCTCATTAGTGTCATTCTAACAAGCCTCCATGTTAAATAGCCTCAAAACAAAGTCCCTAGTTTTGTAAATATTCCTCCCTAGGAATCGCTGCCTGACTCAGGCAGGGTTTAAATGGACCCCAAGGATGAGGACTGGCGCTGGGCTCCACTTACCAGCAGACATAAGACAATTAGTTTCATCTCTTCCTCTCATTCTAAGCCACATCCTTGAGCTGGAAGCAGCTCTTGTATGTGCCAGCCCCATCCCAAAGTAATGAGTTTCTCAGAGGTGACAGGCTGGATGCATCAAGGGTATGGAGACTGTGCAAGTCTGAAGCCTGACATGTTACACTCCCCTGTCCCAGGGCAGTGGACACTGAGGTGCACTGAATCCTGCTTGGATTTACGTGACTAAATCCCTACTGAGCAAAGCCCAATCTTTGCAGAAAGCAGCATCCACTGCTAGAGGGTGTCAGTGGTTGCAGGGAATAACCATCAGCAAAGCTGTGGCAGAATTTCTTCTCTCTCTCTGCCCTCTCCCCTGGGCTCAGGAGGTTCCAGCAGTGGGTGGCAAAGCTCATGAGCTGGGCACAAGGAAGCTCTGGGACCTGCCTGCTGCTCTGGGTTGTGCCAGCAGCTGGTCCATGCATCCCAAGAAGGCTCTGCCATGCTTGGCTGGTGCTTCTGTGGGTCAGAGCCCATGGAGCTGGATACATGTTGCACCAAAGGAGGTGAATAAGCAGAAAACAAATGCCATTTATCACAACCTAACATGGCCAAGGACAACCACCTTGCTGAGCAGAGTAATGAAACCTTCATGGAGCACAGCAATGAGCAATGACCAGGTTTCTCATCTGCACCGTGCCCAGGCCAGAGACACATGGGCATTTCCATTTCTAGTGGCAGCCTTGCTCTCCCTTAGCTTTCTGCCTCCGTTTCTTGGGCTGGGGAAGCTCTGGGGATGCCCCTTGTAGGGCTGTGGTGGCCTTGGCTTGGCCAGGCACAGAATGAGCCGGTGCCAAGCTGTAATTTTTGAAGAAGGAGTTTTTAATGCTGCTGTTAATGGGAGCTGGGTGGCAGGCAGCCATCTGTCAGCGCCGGGCCTCTGCCCATCCGTCACCCTGATGGAGGGAGCTGCTCTGAGCAGCAGGGACCAGGGCACGCCAGGCAATTGCTTGGTGCCTGCTCTGATCTTCATTCAATCATGGGAAAGCAAACTCTGCAGTATCCCTGAGCTAGGGAGGACCTTTCTCCTTGTTCCTGTGAGCTCCTCTCCTCTCCCTCAGCCACCTTTCCTCCCCACAAAACCTGTCACTGAACCAGACCTGTCACCACAGAGGTGACATCCAAGTCACACCTTGAATATAGGCTAAAAAACAGTTTTGGCACAAACACATCTTGGGCCTGACCTGGTTGGATGGCAAACCCATGTATGGGTGTTGAGTAGGAGTGAGCTGCCCATGACTCTGCTGGTCTCACCCAGCTCAGCTGAGACAGCCCTGGCCATGGCCACGTCTGCAGAAGCTCCACATGGCTGCTGGCCTCCCAAAGTACCCAGTGGCATCTGGGAGTGCTGGGGGACAGAAAGTGGCTGAGCCCTGAGAACACACAGCACTGGCGAGGTGGTCTTTGCAGAAAGTCACAACCTTCAGTTGTAACCCCTGGGCAGAAGGGGGTGGACATAAGGGACAATGGCCCTGGTGTCCCTGGACATAACAGACAACAGGCAGCGTGGAAGCAGGGACTAGGTAGATGCCTCTTTGCCCACCTCCCCCTCAAGGACAACCCAACACACATTTATTTCCTCTATTTTTAGCTCTCTGAGCTCTGCATCTTCTACCTGCCTCAACTGTCACCCTGCAAGGAGGCTGCTGCAGCAGCCAGTGTGGGGCTGCAACGCAGCCTCACCACATCCCTCCTCCCCCAGAAATGGAGCTGGGCAGCTGCAGATCAGCCCAGAGACTCCCCTCGAGACCCTCTTCCAGCCGTCCCTGCTGCTGGGATCCCCTGGGGATGGCTGGGGACGCAGGGCACTCACCCGAGTGGTTGGTGACAGGCGACAGGCTCTCGCAGTACTGTTCTTGGATGGAGGCTGCAACTGGGCTGTCCCAGAGGAGAAACGCCTGCATGGGGAGAGAGCAGACCATGGGCAGGGTTATATGTGCAACATGCCACTTCCCCAGGCCCCAGTGCCTCCTTGGGTACACCAGCAGGTGGATCAGATCTCAGCTTGTCCATGTCTTGGCAGATGACACCCCTCAGAGCTGCACCATGGACCAAGTACTCATTTACAGGATGGATTTCCCCACCCAGAGGAGCTGGGTTCATCCAGCTTGGGGCTGTGGGACTGATGTTCTTTGCTTTGTTTCCCACCCACTGATCCTCTCCTGCTCCCAGATATCCCCCTCAGTCAACCATCCCACAGCCCTGCACAACCCCTGCTAGGTCACAGGGCTTCGGCTGCTTAGAAATTCAATCACCACTTCTGGGTTTAGCATCTTTGCCTCCTGAGAGCAGACAGGGAAACATGATAAGCCTGACACCACGCTCAGATTTTCCATACCTTATTAAAGTCACGGCCTTGTAAACTGTCAGTGGGAAGATGTTAATACACGTCCTGAAGGAGATCTGCTCCACAGTCAGCTGGGTCTGGTTAAAGCCTCTTTTCAGGAGAAGGACTTGTCTACAACCACAGACATTCCTATTGCCCTGGGAAGCACTGACCAGGATCGGTCCCATCCCTTCTCCAGAGCAGCTCCTGGGTGGCTCTGCAGCTCTGCTGCAAGTGAAAACCATCGACTCCATCTGCCTGGGGAGCTATTTTGGAAAAGCTACTACGGAATTATTGTGCCTTTGTGGGAGTCTGGGGAAACCAAAACTGAGGAAGGCAATTGCAAGTGGAAGGCGGCAGAGGGACGGTGCTGTGAGACAAAGGGATCACCAGGGAGGCAGATGGGGTAGGAAGGGAACTGCTGGTCTGCAAAGCACATAGATTGCTGTCAGAGCAGCTGCCTGCTTTCTCCTTCAGCTCAGAGATGGGTGACATGGTGACACAGGCTGATCCCCTCTGCTCAGGGGACGAACATCAGTGGTGGACAAGGCTGAATTCCACTTCTCTTGCCCTGCAAGGACTGTCCAAACTGCTTGGAGGAAAGCTCCATGCTGACTGATGGAATAGCAGAGCTACACCCCAAAATACATGCACTTAGAGATCCCTTGGGACATTCAAACCCCAGCCTGGAGGCAGGAAAGGCTGCAGACTCCTTTATCTCCAAGCAAGCTTCCAGATCCCAAGGGTGCTGGGCTTGGATGCCATCCTGTGCTGAGCCAATACAACAAACAACAACCTCCTCCTTCCAGGCTGGTCCCAAGTGCCTGATCTCCCTTCCCAAGTGCCATTTACCATCAGAAGTGCTCTGGGTAGGGAGAAGATGATTCTCCTCTTGCCCTTTACCTTTACTGGCTGCTCTGGCTGGCACAGCCAGCAATCCTCTGCGCCTTACCAAAGCATTAGCAGGATTTATTCAGACACGGAGACGAGCTCAGTACCCACTTGCTCTTTTCCAAACAACTATTTACTGCCTTGGGAAGCTGGATTTGACAGCAAGAGAGATGTCAGGCAGATGTAGAAATGTGGAACTGAGAATAGCTTCCTTGTTATGACTGCTCCAGATGGCACAGGGGATCTGGCAGCAAAACCCTGCCCCGGGTGCTGCCTGGGGCTCCTGTGGTGCTGGTCCTGCAGGAGCCAGGCACCTCTTGAGTCAATTTGTTGCAAGCTGAGACCACTCAAACTCCAGACATGGGGTAGGTGAGGTGTAGCAGGGTTGGCTCCCCTCTGGTTGATGCCCACAGTTGGTGGCCATTGGACCTGGTGGCTCTTTGCATGGATAGCTGGAGCAAAAGGGTTCTTCCCAGAAGGGGCTGGGATGGTTTGCCTACCTGAACAGGATCTCAAGTGTTAATTGGACGTGTTTCTCCTAATCCCAGCCTGCACCAGACTGGCAGTGCCCGTTCTCCTTCCAGACACAGGGAGAGGTCTTGGCACTGAGCAGCAACATGGACCAAGGCACAGCTAGAGGGGGGTCTGGATGGATGGAGTGCAGTCCCTGGCTCTTTGCAGGCTTTGTAAATGAGCTGAAACAGCTACAGAAGGAAGAAAGAATGAACGAAAAGGTTCCCCAAAACACAACAAACCCTAAGAACATGTTTACCAAGCTCTGAGTCTTGTCTCACTGCAACGTGGCCAGTATTTCTGACAGAGGCTGAGGTTTTTTCCATACCCGTTAGCCCCAGCTCGAGGGGATAAGCTGGGGAAGGTGGCAGCTGCAGGTGGATTTACACAGGTCCAAAGCACCCTGATCTGGCACTCTGACGGGCGGGTTCTCATCTGTTTTGCCATTTGCAGGTTACTTTACCCCCTCCCCAGGCTTTGCAGAGAGAAGAGGTCGAAGCTCCGTCCTTGAAGAGCTTCGCCTGCCAGAGCGCTGCTGCCGTAAGATGCCACATGGCACCCAGCAGGTCCCAGCCTGGCCAGCCTGGAGCCAAGCACACCTCAACAGTCCCCAAATGGCAGTGGGTCATGCTCGGGCCAGCGACGGGCCGTGTCCCTCTGCCCTCCTGGCCCTGCTTTGACACAGGCTAAGGCGAAATGACGCTCTTCAGTGAAGAACACCTTCGCAACCTCGCTCGGGCTGCCAAGATCCCGGAGAGCTTCTGCTGAGTGTTCAGCTGCACAGGAAAGAAAAGCAATCTGCTGTTCTAGAGCAGCCGCTTCACACAGAGGTCCCCTCAGCCTGAGGAGCTGCTCCCAAGGGGATGATGGCTCTGCTGGGAACTGCATGGGCCCCATGAGGGGGCAGCAGCTTCTCCTCCATCAGGAGCCACCAATAGCCCTGCTGATGTTGCCTCAGCATGCACCCAGCTCCCTTCCAGGCTCTGCTAATGTCTCCATTTGAGGTAGACACCGATGGTCTGGGTTAACCTTGGATCTCAAGGAGCAGCGAGAGCCTTCCTTTTGTCCCCACGTCTCCTGCAGTGGGATCAGCCACCCCCCACCAGTCCTTGCTGCACGGCCCAGACACCAAAACCCGACGCTGGCTCCAGTGCTTATTGCATCCTACACACTGCAAACACCATCTGGTCGGTGTCCCACCACCTACCACGTCAAGGCTGTCCCAGAAGGGAAACTGAGGCAGAGAGTACCCCTTGCCTACAGTCACTCCGCCTGTGCTGCACCGTGTGGGGTAGATCGCTCCTGTCTGGACTCACTCCCTGTGTCCTGATGCAAAGCCATGGGGGGTGGGTTTTGAAACCACTCCCCTTTTCCACAGAGGGGCACAAGGTCACAGGTCCCCATGGCCAGGAGATGCAGCACATTGGGCTAAGACAGCATCAGCTCTTCAACACGAGAAGGCTGAAGGTCTCGCTGCTGGGCGTAAGCAGCAAAATCACACACACACAGCATCAGCCTGTGTGACCTGTCTCTGACCAAGCAGCAAAATCCAATTAATAACAATTAGGAATTAATGTCCCCCTGCAGGCTTTTCCCTCTCCAAAGCAATCCACAGATATTAATTAATATATTCACATCAACCCCTGCACCGTACTACCCAGAGACAGGCTTGTCCCCCCTTGATATCTTACTGCCTCAAACAAGATCAGATCTGCGTGGCAGGCGGGACTGACAGCTCTGAGCAGCCAGATAGATGGCTTGGAGCCTAATTAGCAATCTAAGATGGGGTTTGGGTTTTCCAGTGCTGACAGGGCTGTAATTGGAGAGCGGAGCGATTAGCAGGATGAAGCAGAGCAAGCCAGTGGCTTTGCACGAAGCTGGAGAGGTCAGTGGCACCGAGGGATGGTGATGGCCACTGAGACCACCCTGGGAGGAGGGTCAACACAAGCCACCCTGGAGTCATCCTTGCTGTAGGGACGTTTCTCAGCCAGCAGTTCTGCTCTCCAGCTTGGCTGGGCGTGCTACCTGCTGTGACACTCGGTGTGGCAGAAGAAAGATCTCATGGGGGACACAGGCAGGGGAAGGGCTGAGCACAGTCTCTTCCCTCGACCTTTGCTGATGTTCCCCAGGGTGTTAGGCTGGGATTGTGCCTGTTCTTGGCCCTGAGCCTGCAGAAAAAGGTGCCAGACATTGAGTGTTAAGTACGGCGAATGCTAAAAGAGCTGGATGCCAGCCTCGGATGGCAGAGGAACACCCGTGGCACCAGAAGGGAGGGCACGGAGCAGCATGTTGTGCTGACACCACAGCCATGGGCTGGAGATGGCCTTAAAAAGCCTGTCTGAAAGAGCTGCCCCCTCAAATATGCTTGGAGGTGGCCAAGGTACCTCCAGACCTCCCTGTCCCCTGCCTTCACTCCACTGTGTGGGATCCCTTTGTCCCCTCTGACTTCCTTCCAGGTACTGTCTTCTGCAGCTGATGAGCTTCTTACCACCTTCACCTTGAGGGCTTTCACTCGGATACATCCCATTCCCAGTCCATGCCACGAATGAAACCGCCAGGGCGCAGCTGTCCCCTCAGTAGCACCCCCTGCCTCAGCCCTGCCAGTGACCCGCTTTGCCACCCCCTGAGCAAGGCTTCTCCCACACTCCCACTTTACTAACAGGGACCCCGTTGCTCCTTCACTTGCTTTTGTGCAAAGCCACATCAGAAGCCCTGCTCACATCAAGACATCAAGGCAAAGCGCAGGCAGCAGAACGAGGCTCAAAGCAAGAACCACGGGGGGATTTTCTGTGGCTGGTGTTACTCAGGGGTTAGAGTCGGCAGTGAGAACGCCTCCATCTGGTAATAAAATCTGAAAATTAATGAATTTAGCCATATTAGAGGGCCAGCCCCCATTGTGTGTAGCTAGAGGCTTCGGCAGGAGTATTCATTCTGTTTGGAGTCTGTCTCTGAGGGTGCTGGATACCGATCCTAACAAAAGAATATCAATCAGGGCTAAATGAATGCCCTGTAAAACCTGATTTATGAGCAATTAAAGGTTTTCCTGGATTAATCTCTGATCTGTCTTGCTTGCCATAAATAATCCTGACTTCATATATCTATCAAAAGGACCATGGATTTTTGGGGACAGGTGAAAAAAAGACTAATGGCATTCAGATATTGGAAGCTAAAGGCGCAAACAAGCTGGCAAGGGGGACACCACGTGAATTAAAGCAACTCCTGTGGCATCTGGCTTTGCCAGGGCAAAGGCTGCTCAAGAAGAGTTGAAGTGATGGCCCCAAGCACAGGGGATTAAAACTAGAGGTGGGTGGGTTCAGATTGGACATTAGGAAGAAGTTCTGCACCAGGAGGGTGGGGAGACCCTGGCACAGGTTGCCCAGAGGTGGGGGAAGCCCCATCCCTGGGAGATTTTAAGGCCAAGCTGGATGGGGCTCTGAGCACCTTGCTCTAGTGGGAGGTGTCCCTGCCCACGGCAGGGGGGTGGAACTGGGTGATCTTTAAGGTCCCTTCCAACCCTGACAATTCTATGATTCTATGATCTTGGCTGCCGCAAATGCCCTCCTTCACCCATCACCTTTTTAGGGTCATACCCAGGGCTGAACATCCACCAGTTAATTCTCCTATAATTTTCCTCCCCTTTATCTGCCTTCACAGCTAGGGAAAGCTTGGCCACACCAAAGCTGCATCTGCCATTACCTTTGCAAGTCGAGTAGCACAGGATTTCAGGGTGGAAGAGGGACTACGACCTGCAAAAGGCCAACACTCTTTGTCCTCTGCCATCTGAACGGAGGCGATTGTTTCTGGGTGGGTGATTCATGGATAAAGCAGGACACTCTGCAGGGAAGGAGGGTCTCTTCCATTAGCTCAAAATACAGTTAGGGAAAAAAGGAAAAACAACAGATGGGCCTCTGGGTATGTTACACCATCTTCAGAGAAAGCCACCCGCTCATGAGTGACAGCTTTCAAGCGCTGGACAACAGCTCCTGGGCTCCATTTGTTGAGGGAACCCCACGCTAATAATTTGTGCTTTCCATCGGGTCCAAATACTGTTTTCCAAGATAAACCCACAGATGTAGCCTCTCCAAACGCTGCAGACTCAGACCTCAGCTTGAGCTCGTTGCACGCAACAAACTTCTGGGCCAGGCCTGTGAGGGTTTCTGGTGGGCTGAGCTGAATTCCAGGGCAGGGCTGAGCTGGCTGTGCAGGGTATTCTCCTAGTATGTCTATATATTCATCCTATGGCGAGTGAGCAGCTATTCTGGGAACAGGCTGTGCCATTTCCATTCACTTCTTCACTAGAGATGCAAAACCAGGGGGATGATTTCACACGCACTGAATCAACTCCCAGCTTTTAAGGAAAGCGAGGGCTGGCAGAGACCCCGGGGTCAGCATGTCCTGCTACTGCAGATCTGCATCTTATGCAAGGATTTGAGCAGCAAGGGGGTAGAGGGCTGGTTTTGGGGCTTATTACTGCTGGAGTTAATCAAGGGAGAGGGGAAACTACCCCACCCCCACCAACAAACTCTGTTTTTTTCATCAAATGCTTTTGCAAACAGTGTTATCAGCCCCAGAAATGCCATCAGTTCCTCACAAAGCTGCTGGTGAGCTGTTTCCTTTTAACTACGTGTTCAGTTTGTTCCAAAGACTTGCAGCGTGCCAGGGAGCATTTTGCAGCAAGTTTGGCTGCCTGTCTCCTGGTCTATCTGTCAGACCCCCTAAGGGATGTCTACCCAACAAGGCAAGGTGGACAAATCAATGCTAAACTGGAGCTGCTGGCCAGATGCATGAGGAGCAGCTTAGCTGTGACAGCCCAGGGGATCTGCAGGCTGCCAAATTTGCCCACGCAGGGGAAATTTGCCTCTGCTGAGCTCTCCATTGGAGTGGGACTGCTGCAGGTCTCTGCACTCACAGGCTGGATGCTACTGTGGGTGTACCTGGCTGTGGAGACATGCTTACTTAAGGCTGGAGCTTCATGGTCCTTCAGCCCATGCTGTACCCAGGGGAGGGTGGGGATTGTGATGGAAAATGGTCTGGGTTTTGAATGATTACATTTAGAAGAAAAAAAAATAGATAGGTAGTTTGGCTGCAAAGGAATGTTTTGTAGATTGGGTGTTTCTTTCTGGAGCCAGCTGGGAGAAACTTCTCTTTCCTTGGACTGCTTTTTGCGACCACCTCCTGGTCCCTGCTCCAGTGCAGGAGTGATTTTGCTCTCAGACTCTGGAAGCTTTTTGAGGATTTATCTACTCCCGAGGAGCCTGAGGAGGGTGGGAACTGTGTCTCAGCACCTTTGGCTTTTTTTCTGGCCACTTTACTCACACAGGAACTATTGGGAGCTTTCATGCTCACTTGGCTGTCCCCATCTCAGACCCTGCCCTTACTGCACCGGGTCTGCAGCTTTGCCAACAGTGTCCCCACATACTGCCCAAGGAGGACCTGGGCTGGCGTGAAGAGGTCCTGCCCTGTCTCACCTTCACTTCTTACACCAGAAGCTAACAAACCCAGGGAGCACAAACACAGAGGAGCATAAACCGGGATTACTGGTGTACAGGAGAAAGCAACTGCTCAGCAGAGGAGCTTTTAAGGGCAGCACCAACTTGGCAAGGAGGTTGCCTGGTGCATATTAACTCTTCTCATTGCTTAGGTGAGAACTTTCCTGTCCCAAAGGTGCAGATAAATAGTCCTCCCTGCTCTTACTGCTGACTGACTGGGGTGCAAACTGCAACCGTGCTAACTCTGCAGTCACAACTGGGCCACTGGAACGGCATTTTGCAGAGAGCCAGGCAAATGTTTTCTTTGAACCTTCTTTGACACAGGGGTTTCATCAAAAGCCTGGTCATTTTAACTGCCTGCATAGGTTCATTCAAATAACGTTCAAGATTTCACTGGAAACCTTTTCATCTCCTCGTTTCCCCAGGGTTTGGGATTTAAACGTGGTTTGGGGTGGGAACAATTCCTTTCTTGATGAGCCCTCGGGGAGGAGGAATATTGCTTCTGACAAAGCATTTGCATTTTGTGCAGAGCTGCAAAATTAGCAGTGGCTACAGTTCCACGGCAAGCAATTTAGAGAGGAAAGACTTCGGGGAGAAAAGGGGGAGGTTTCTTTAGAGAATCAATTAAGGGGGGGGTACAATTAGGCACTGCATTTTTGTTTTCTCCATCACACCCCTAGAGCAGCCACCCCCTCCCAGCATCCTAAGGGAAACTGGTTCCAGTGAGCAGTGCGAGGCAGCAGCTGCTGGGAGAGCTGGGCTGAGCTCGGGAGGACCTGGCTGCAAGTCCCAGCACCCCCTCCATGATCTTTTCACCGGCTCCGGCTCCCTCCCCGCCAGTTTTTGGGCATCTTGGGCTCTTGTCAACCCCCGTGCCTCGACTGGAGGAATTCTCCCGAGGGCCCTTTGTGTTGCGGTTTCTCCTTTTACTTTTCCCTTCCTTCAAAGAAATGGAAAAGTCACTGCGGGGAGAGGGAGCGGTGCAAGGGGAGGAAAGCAGGAGGGTCCTTGTGGGAGAAGAGGACTGAAAAGCATCTTACCTGCAGGAGGAGGAGGAGGGCAGGACGTAGGCTGGGCACCATCCTTAACTCCCTCTGTGCCCAGCTCTCCGGGGCATGGTTGGCAGCGGTCCCCGCTCCTGCCGGGCTCCTTCTGCCGTCGGGTATAAAATCCTCTGGGCTTCGTGCGGAGGAGCGTGTCCGGGTCCCTGCGGGCTGCAGGGGGGCGGCCAGGCACCTTTCGCCCTCCCCTTTGCTCAGCGACCCGCAGGAGCCTTTTATAACCTCCCTCGGAGCCGGTGCTCTGGCTTCCCACCTTCCAGCTCGCCTGGAGATGGGCTACATCCCTCCTCACCAGCCTCCCAATCCCCCCTTCTCTCTCCTCCTCTTCCTCCTCCCCTTTTTCTTCCTCCACCCCTNTATCTTTAGCAGCAGAAACTTCCCACCGACCCAGGGACCCCCGCCTGGTCCCCTCCAGCTCCCCCTGAACCAGATCTTCCCTCCCCAGCCCCCATACTCCCTTTTTGCAGCCTATGCTGAGGGCTGGGGGCTCTGGTGTGTGTATGCAAAGGGCTGGGGCTGCAATTCAGGGTTTATGTATTCGGGGTTTATTTGGGGGTTTATTTTACGTGGGGCTGTGGGAAGGTGTTTGTATTGGAGCATCTGGCTC
>VWZY01008957.1:146160-163788 GCA_013399075.1 Chloroceryle aenea
GCTGCACCCACCCTGGGGAGTGAACCAGGCTCCACCTGTCCGTGGTGTCCTGGCAGCAGAAAGCCAGGCAGTAAGTTACAGTTTCTTCTTTCCTTGAAGAAATAAGGAGAGCCAAGGTGTGCTGCTGGGAAGGGGATGATGGGTGACATTGCCATTGGCATCACCATCCCGAAGGGACCAAAGAGGTTTCCCCTACCTGGTGCTGGTGCATCCACCAACAGCCTTTCATGAGGTGCTGGACCACACTTCCCTCTCTGTCCCAACCACATCCTCCACCTCTGGCAATGGCTGCAAACCATGATGTATTCCAGACAGATCGATAGGAGGGCAGTGGCCTTTGATGGATTCACAGCCAAAGCCTCCATCCATCTTTACTGAGCTGCTTTCTGTCTCTGAAGCGTGGGAGAAGGCAGGAGGTGATCAAGGTCCTTCCTGCATCTGCTGGACCAAGGCAGAAGTGGCCAGCCAGGGCTGCACCCCAGCATGAGGGTGCAAGCAATGATCCAGCCCAAGCCCCAAAGGGTAAATGGCCCAGTAATTAAAGGGAATAAACAACACAGACATAAATCTTCAGGCATTAGCTGGATTTAATCAACCATGTCATTGCTTTGGCAAAGAAGTTTGAAAATATGTAAAGCTCTGGTAAATTCAGGAAACTCTTTGTTTCTTAGACCTGCTAACATCCCTACCTCTGACAAGTGACAGGGTGAGACACATACCAGAGCCACCTCTGCGTCACACTTCACTTCAATAAACCCAACTGAAAAGGCAAAATTTTCTAAGAGGGGCTTGAAAAAGTTCCCACAGCCTCGAGCAGCTGGATTCAGCCTGTTCACAGAGAGCATCCTGGGTCTGGGACATGGATCCACGCTCAAGCCTTTGTCCACCCCAGGGCACAGGTGGCACCTTGCAGCTGGGAGCACTGGGGATCCCATTTCCACACTGAGCCTCTGGGTCTCATCCTTGGCTATCTTAGTTTGCCCATGGCCTCTGAGTGGGACATGTGCAACAGCCACGTTCTTCTCAAGTGCCCAAAATGTGGGGTGACAGGAGGAAAGCAAATGTGAATATCAAATATTCTTAGTTAAGGAATTGGTTGCCAAGGACATGAAGATATTTCCTTCCCCCTATATTAGGGAGACGGCTGCAGTGCTGTTTGAAAGACCTAATTGAGGACATTTATAGTAAAATGCAATTTGTCAGATGTGGCAAAGGAAAAATAAACCAGTCCCTGAGACGAGGAAATCAGTCCATTCGTCATGGTTAATCTCAAACTCCGCGGTGCGGCGCGGTGATGGGTGTTAGGGATGGAGAGAATGAAGAGAAATATTGGATCTCCAGGAAGGAGGGAGAGGAGCGAAGGAGCCTGACTTTATCTGCCTTTTGTATATTATTATTATTATTTTATGTAACTGCACATGGTTTCACACTCCTGTTCCTGAGCAGCTCCACAACGGCTGCTCAGTGGGGCCATGTGCGTGACTTACACCATGGCAGTGCTCCTACATTGTCCCCTGCAGCCAACCCCTGCCCTTGCTTGGGAAAAACACACAACTCTCTGTGCTCATCCTGCACCATGGGCACAAGAGTGGGGCTGATCCCTGCACTGGGGGAACACAGCACCGATGTCTCCATATCCCACATGGGGCACCTCTATCAGCGTGGGCCGTGGAAATTTGCTTCCAAGTGGGGCATCTGCAGGGAAAGAATAATCCCTGGGGTCGTGGACCTGTAGGTCAGGTGGATGGAAGTGTTTGGCTTCTCAGCTGAACACACAGCTGAGATCAACACGTGCCTCAGTTTCCCTGCTGGTGTGTTGGGATGGGTTTTTTTTCCTGCATAAATTGAGTGAAGCTGAGGATGCTTTTTGGAGTGCTGCTTGGTAGAGGAAGAACTATCAGCACGTGGAGCTGCATTAGCAACTGCAGGCTGAGAAAAAAACACCACCTTGGGTTTCCCTCAGGGGACTTGCTTTATGCCCTGCTTTTAAGATGCAGTTTCAGGCTTTCTGTCCTGTGTTCTGTCCTTCTGTCCCTTTTCCCTCCTCCTAGTCCTGCAGTGAGAGGAAGAACACGCTCTCAAATTCTACTTGAAAAAAGAAGTGGTTGCTGGGACCAGGTTTCCCTCATTCCAGGTCACCACATCACATAATTGTGCCCCAAATTCAGGTAGCCTGGTTGTATTTGGCCGCTCCATCCAGCCTAGTCCCTGCAAGCCTTACGGCTGCTGAAAGGAAGAGCAGGAAGGCTTAACACACACTTGATGAGTACGTTGCAAGGAGGGAAGCCACAGGCTTGTTGCTCAATCAACAGCCTCTCTGAACGGTTAGAGCTGTGCTGGCAGAAAGGTTTCTTGGTCCTGAAGACCTTGTGAAAGGCTTGGGTGGCCTCTGGATGCTTCAGATCCCTGTTCATCCCAACACACTCTGCTGAAATTGTCCATGCAGTCCCACAGGGACAGAAACCAGGCTCCTGGGAGAAGGAAAACCCAACTAAAACATGGATTGTGCTGGTTTTTGCTCTCATTGCTCCATGCAGCAAACGACTGATTCCTTCAGTAAATGGGTAATTATAAAAATAAAATACTTTCCCCTCCCCAGATTGTGTGCATCAATAAGAGATACTCCATTGAAGAGATACCCATCAAAACTGGAAATTAAAACAAGCAAACTCAAGGAAGCTGGGAAACCCACAAAGATCTGGGATCTCACTGAATGGCTCTTAAAATAGCTTGTCATATTTCTCAAATTTCCTTTGGGGAAGAAGTGTCAGCTTGGAACAGAACAAACAACAAAGCTTTTGTTTTACAGCTAATTAGACCTCGAGGCACAATGCTAAACTAATCATAATAGTAGTCATAATTATTATTTTTCTCAGTCAAAATGCTTTAGATAAATCAACAGAAATTTGCCAATCAGCAGCTTGGCATTTCCCATCAGGCAAAACGCTGCGCTTTGTGGTCGAGAAACACTCCACAGTTTTACTCTGGAGACTGATCCCACCAATCCACCAGCTGGAAGTGCTCCTCTTTCATTCACCATGGGACTGGGAGCTGCACGACCCTGTCAGCATCGAGCTGTCCTGTCTGCATTAGCAGCATAGGGACCCACCATCCTCCTTCACAAGGTGTTGTTGCATTGTACCCGATGTTGCATGGGTGTACACATGTTACAGGGGTGTACACGAGTTACAGGGGGGTACATGAGTCACAGAGGTGTACACGGTGCTGTTGCATGGGTGTACATGAGTTACGTGGGTGTAGATGATGCTGTTGTATCAGTAGTGGCCAGTGCAGCTCTGCTGACACAGGGACATGCCTGTGCTTTTGGGGATCTGCCAGGGCTGCGGCCACATCCACGGTGTTGCACATGTTACAACTGATACACCGTTCCTTTGGGCATGAGCACACAACGTGATGGGCACGGGCATGGCATGGGCAATGGAAATGCCCTGCAGAAATCACAGCAAGGATTGTGACTTCCTCAGAAAAGGCTTGTGGAAAAAATACCTCCCCACTCACTGGGCCCATAAATGCCAGTCAAGGCAGGAGAGATTCTGGATGTCTCTCAAATCTGGTTATTTATTCCCTGTACATTTGATGAAATATTAATCTCCTCATCTCCAAAAGGCAATCAAATAAAACCCAGAAGCAATGACGCACAAAGCATTGATGCAAAGAGCAAAAAGAAACAAAATAAAAATAAAATAAAAATCCAAACGTAATATAAAATTGTATAAAAGACATCTCTGTGGTGGCATGAAGGGCAGAGATGATGTGACCTGATGCCATTGGGGCAGATGGTTTTGGGAGGCTGAACAAAACCATACCAGGAAGTGTATGAAGAGGACTTGGATCAGTCAATTCCTTGGGCAGGTCTTAAGCTTTCATGTAAGGGCTGTTGGTGGGATTTCTTTGAAGGTTTCCCTTTCCTTCTCTTATGCCTTAATTAGAGGGTGGGTTTGTGCCAAGACACCAGCCAGCTCGGGCCATTGCGCTGGGAGACGGGAGGAAGGCAGACGGTGGATGTGTCGGTGGTGGTGCCGGCTGTTACTCGTAGCAACCGCGCTGTTTGGCACGACGGCAACTGGCAGTCTCGTGGGGAAAGAGCTGTGATATAGGGATGTCTCCCTTCAAAGCTCAAGGCTGCTACAAGGCCCTGTCTCCACCTGCTTTCAGGGTAACTTAACCTGAGAATGGAGTCTGCCGTTGGTTGAGGTGTTTTGCATGACCGTGTCCTCCAAAGCCACGCTCCTCCATCTTCCCAAGCCCAAGAACATGTCTCTTTGAAAACATTTGTGGGTAAAGTTGGTACAAAACCATTTTCACGTGCACCTAAAATAAGTCTGGCAAAGTGTTGCCCAGTTTTGTATCCTCTCAGCCCATTTTCTTTTTGTGCTTGGGGATATTGGCACATTTTTTTTCTTTACAATCATCTCACAGGCAATCCCTTGATATTTGATGAGCCCCAAAACTTTCCACCTTCCCTGTTTCTCCAGCTGAGGCCTGTCTACAGATGAGGTGGGAAGCAATGGGAAAGGTAGCTTGTCTACTAATTACAATGATAAAATAAGTTCTCACAGGTAAAAATCCACTTTCTATCAAATGTTCTTCTCCAGGCACACGTTAACTCTGATCCTGTAGGTCCTCCCTGCTTCAGCTGGGGAAGAAGACCAGTCATGCTTGGTATGTCTTCTGGTTTGCTCTCTCTTCTATGAAGTGCCTTGGTCCATGAGAAGCAGAGAGATTATTAATATACCATAATACTTCATTCCATGGATTTTAAGGCCCTTGGCAGTTTGTGAACTGTATTTCTCATGCATATTTTACTCCATCATTGCTTAGCCAGGAATTTTCCTTCTTTGGGAATAATTAACTGCTGAGTAAGGGTCAAGCAAAGGACTGCAGTTTATTACAAGGGGAAAGAGGAAATCATAAAGCTGGTCTCCAGAGAGGGATCCAGTTTGGACAGGGATGTGTTCTCCCCTTCAACATATGTTCTTGAATGTCCTAGTGGTGGCCGTCATCTGTAAATGGGGAAGTTGTGTGTGGCACCCTGTGCCTCCCTCCACTCACACGAGCATTGCTGTGGCAAGTGCAGTAACTGCTTGTGCAGAGCAGCTAACAACGGGGCAGAGCTGCCTTGGGAGCAGTGCAATTCCCTTTGCTGGGTGAAGAAGAAAAGAAAGACAGAAGAAAGAAGAGAAGAGAAGAGAAGAGAAGAGAAGAGAAGAGAAGAGAAGAGAAGAGAAGAGAAGAGAAGAATTAAAAACCTCTGCTTTTCCTCCTTTCTCACCTCCCTGGAAAGCATGATATCCCACTTGTAGCAGATCTCTCTTCCTTGCAGTCTGACTCCTCCACCTCTCCTGTGCATGTCCTAGACTATCTGGGATGGAGCCAGGTATGAAGCTAGAGGCATCTTTCACATCCAGGTTTCTTCATGGGGAGCTTTTGACCTCAGGCTACTAGGGAATGGCTGCTGGCAGGAGGGATGCTCACCAGTGAAAGTTCAGCCTGGGTCAGGCTTTGTGCTGATGCTGGGCTGCAGAAAAGCCTAATCTCTCAGTTCACCATGGTCAGCCCCAGACGGTGTGAGATGAGCAGTCCATGTCGTGGTTCAGGTGGTTCAGGTTCCTCCCTTGCCATATTCCAGCTGTTCAGCACTGGGTGTGCTGGACAAGACAAGACACCATCCCTGAACCTCTCAGCCCTGCAATTCAGCAGGACTGATCCAGCAGCAGAGCCCTCATGGATGCACTGGCAGACGTCTGCTATGGCTCATTCCTCTCTCCACATCCATCTCCCCTGCTTTTTCCTGACTGCTGCAGAGATGACAGACTCCAGGGTGCTGGGACTCTGGAGCAGGGCTGGGATCTGCCTCTAGCAGCCTCAGCATCTAATTCAATTCTATAATCAATCTTGCTGTTTGTGTTTTGCCAATTACCCAGAGAAGCAGCTCAGAAACCAGCCACACAGAGAACTGCAGGTTTACATCTTAAGAGCAGGAAGGAAATGGGCAGCAGCTGGAGCTGCCTCTTTGTTCCCGTGCCAGCAGAAGGTGCTTTGGCAGCACTCTTACCTGCCAGCAGATGAAACCCACGCTCAGCTTTGCCAGGCTCTGCCAGCGTCCCAGATCATGAGCTCTAAGGAGAGGCAATCACAGCCACTCTGGAGCAGGGATGTGGTCTCAGGGGTCATTTTCTACTTGGAGTTTTGTTGTTCTACGGGATGACTCAACACAACTAAAGCCCCCACATTCCCATTAGCTTGAACATAAACATCTAAATTAACTGATTTTGCAAGGTTTGCCTCCAATTTGGCACTTCTCTGGTCTGCTCAAAGCTACCTCCAGCTGGAGGATGTGCTCAGCAAGAAACACAGCGCAAAATGTGTCCCATTGAAGCCTGAGAGAGCTGCTGCCTTTGAAAGCACTCTGCACGTAGAAAGCTTTGCTGCTGCTGCTAAGGAAGCCATCACCATGTCCATGAATTCCTCCACTACGGGAAGGAACTGGCTTTGTTTGCTTTCTAGGCAGAGAGGTGTTTGTGCAGCTCAGGTTTACGGCGAGTCCCAAAATACTGGTTTGTGTTCAGGCTCCAGCTCCTGAGTCTGCAGGAGCTGTTACCTGCCATTCAAACAGGAAAAGAGGAAATGAAGGCTAGAAAACGTGACCCCAAGGCACCCAGTTTAGGAGGGTAAGAACCCCAAAGTGCATCTTTGATTTTTTTTTTTTATAAAACACTGTGAAATTTAGACTTTTTAGGCTTTTTAGGCTTTTTAAGGCTGGAGCCTTCCAGTCAGTTGGTGGTGGCTCATTCAGCACCAGGTGAGAAGCTCCCCAGAAGCTGAAGGTTTAGTGAAGCATGGAAATGCCCTTCAAGAAATTGTGGTCTGGGAGATATTTTTCCTGGACACTGCCAAGGGCAGACTGCAAGAGCTACAGGTACTTTGCAGGAAGGTGTCTCTTCTGCAGCCCTTGACACCTCATGGCCATGTCCCTTTGGAAAGCCACGGGGAGGAGACCCTGTTCCGAGAGCCTGGAGCCTACTGGAGGCTTGGCAGCTGATAAAAGACCTTTAACTTAAAATTAGCTGTGGAGCAGCAGTCAGGGGAATGGACACGGGAAGCAGGTCAGACCATGAGTGCAGTGGTTGCTCAGTCTGCTCACCCAGGTCTCCAGTAACATCATTTGTGGTTCTCTGCCATTCTTGGGCTTTCTAGCCCTGGTTAATCTTTCCAACAGTTAATCCCAGCTCAGAAGCACACCAGCTCTTTCAGCATCACCTGTCCTTTCTCCATAAGCTTGGCTTGTGCAGGTTCAGTAATTATGTCCAGTAAGGGGTGGGTTTGCCAAGAGGTCTCTTTTTACTCCTCACATACAAGCAGCTCAGGTCACAGATTTATTTTGCTCCTATGGACTGAGCCACATTTTCAGGGACCAGTGCAAAAGCCTGCCTGGGCTGCTGGGGTTTTATGTGAGTACACTGAGCTGCTGGGCAGTTACAGCTGAGTCTCTACCAGAGGATGGGACCCTGGTCCAGCCTCAGAGGGATGCTGTAAGGTCTTGTTGTCCTTAGGCATCTAGCTACAAGGATCCAAGAAATGCCTTAACAAGGTAAAATTATTTGAGAGAGGAAGGATATGTCCTTGTCCTTGGCCGAGTTATGTCCAAATGGCTTCCACCGTGACTGAATCCCCAGCTCCTGAGCTGTGCCATGTGCAGGGAGGTCAGAACTAAATGAATCGCTGATCTGTCACTGCCTCCTGGCAGAGTTCGGACATTTATTATCCCGCGTGGTACACCCGTTGGGAAGGCACATCCCACGCTCTCGGCAGCCCAAGCCGCACGGGCAGGGCAGCAGAGGTGATTTATGTCACGCTGCCAGCGTGCTGAGCCAGCTCTGGAGCCGGCTGCACCCCGTCCCTTGCTGGGGTGGTGAACTGCTGCCCAAGCAAATTCTCACGTGTGCTGTACAGGCAGCACATTGGAGACAACATCCTGCTCTCAGCGAAGCGATGTAGGGCAGAGAGATGCTTCTCTGAGGCACCTCCACCCCTTTGACCTCCTCTGGTGGAGGAGAGGACAATTCCAGGATTATTTCTAGGGTCCTGCAGTGGTGTGTTTAATTCATCAGATGTCTGCTTGCAGGGTCTACACTTGCCTGGCATTTCCTCAGCTCCTGCCTTCAAGAGCTGGGATTTCCCAGCGGTTCCCCTTTCCCATTCCCAGTTTGGGCACAGCAAACAGGGCAGCTACCAGCAGCCTGGCTGGGAGTGTGCAGGGGAGCCTGGTCGGTGCTGGCTGATGGCGACTGGATCGGAGGAGACATGTAGGGTGTGTGGGGAGATGGAGGAGGAGGAGGAGAGCTGCTGAAACAGTGGAGGGTGCTGGGAAGGAGAGAAGCAGTGACAGCAGCAGACCACCAAGGCTGGAAGAGCAGACTGCAGGCAGATGGGATCCTTTTGAAAATTGGTCTGTTTCCCAATAGCAGGACAAGCCCAGAGCCTGGATCTCCTCCATGCCATGCCCAGTGGCTTCTCTACTGTGCTTATGCTGCTGTGATGAAGGTGCATGGGGAGCTTGAGCCTCCGAAGTAATAGCTGTGAAACGGGTTTGTGTGATTAACCTCGTTATTCCATCCAAAGGACCTGGATCAGCCCCAACTCAGCTTAATGGCTGCTCTGTGGCTATTACCTGGCTGATACATCTTCCCTGGAATCACCGGGCTGTGAGAATGAGACAAACTGATCTATGGGTGTTTGCCTGCCATTTAACCAGCCCTGTAACGGGGCCTGGGATTATTTAATGCAAAACAATCCAGGGTCTGGGAAACGCCGTTCAGTGGGAAATGGAAACCACGAGGTGTTTGTTGGGGAAGGGGCCAAAGGGCATCCTGATATTGAGCTTGGAGGGTTGTTTTTTTTTTAAAGCACTAATATATTTTTTAAAGCAAACCCACATTTCTCATCTTTGTCCTTTCAGTTCATTTTTGGATTTGCCTTTGTAGTGCCAGGTGAGGGAAGGCTGTCATCTGTTACTGTAGAGGTCTTCACAACGGGGCCAGTCACCTTGATGTCCCTTCCCACCCCAAACAAGACAAATGCATTAGGTCAGATGAATCAACCCTAAGCAAGGAAAAGCTAGAAGAAGAAAGAAAGTCATCAGATACAGGGGAAAAAAAAATAAGCTCAAGGAATGTATTAAAAACACTGAGTGAAGAACCAGCCAGGCTGTGTGAAAGCTCTGCAAAGAAAGTCAGAGGTATTTGCTGAGCCTTGTATAGCACATACAAAAGTTTCCTAAGATCTTCCTGGAAAATGAGATGTAGTTGAGCTGATGGAAAGGAATTATCCAGAAATACCCTGCTAATATGTTGTGACAAGCTCCCTGCTGCAATGCATTAGGTCTCCACTTAAATGCAGCATCACAGAGCGAGCGTGAATGAGTGAGAGCTGAAGAGAGGTTCCCGGTGCTCAGCTGTGACACTGAGACACCTCAGAGAGGGGAAAAAAGACAACCAGAGTCACTGGCACTGACCTGTGGCAGGAGATAGCCTGGCTGAGCCTGTAAATACTTTGGATCATCATTTGCTCCAAAACTGGGGGGGTGGTGGGTTTCCAGCTTTGATGCTTCACGAATATTGGAGGTGAAGGAAACGAGGCTGGCAGGATCAGACCCTGTTCTGGGAGATGCTGGTGAGCTACAACACATCACTGGGATCTTCAGCATAACCTGGAAGCCAATAAATCTTAGTCAGATCCTACCAGCAAAAGAAATGGTCCTAAAAAAGTAATTAGAACTCCCCTCCTGCCCTCCCATCCCTGTATGTATATTGGTAGATATGAACTTACTTCCCCAGCTCCACTATTTCAGTAACAGCTTTTCCCTGGAGATGTAGGAGTTGCTACCAGCAGGAGAAAAAAGGCTCTTACATTGCACAGTGTGATATGTGAACTGTAAGAAAGCAGGGGTTTGTTCCACTCGGATTTACAGAGATGTGCTGTTTGGGTTTGTGGGGGTTTGAAGGACCACGGCACGTTCACAGGGAAGATGTCTCACAAACAGCAGGTCATTGGAGCCAGCAGATGAAGGATCACAGAATACAGAATCGTTCTTGTTGGAAGCCACCTTCAAGATTATTGAGCCCAACTGTTCCCCCAGCACTGCCAGGGTACCACTGAGCCCTGTCCCTCAGCACCACAGCTCCACAGCTTCACAGAACCACAGAATTGCCGAGGCTGGGGTAGACCTCCAAGATCATCAAGTCCAGCCTTTGAAACCCCCCAGCGATGGGGACTCCACCACTGCCTTGGGCAGCCTGGGCCAGGCCTTGACAATCCTTTCAGAGAACAAATTGTTTCTCATGTCCAACCTAAACCTCCTCTGGTGCAACTGTTTACTCATTACTTAGGAGAAGAGGCTGACCGCCACGTCACTCCAACCTGCTTTCCGGGAGCTGTAGAGAGCAAGAAGTTCTCCCCTGAGCCTTTTCTAAAGGGGACATCCTTCTTCTGCCTGGACTGGCTGGATTCAGATGAAACGAAGACCTGGGGAATGACTCAGAGGGCCCAAGGAATGACTGAATGCAGCTTTACTCGTGACAGAGATCATCTGCAAGGCAGACTCCCACTCACCTCTTAAAAGCAGAGATGGACAGGGCTGAGTTCGTCCCCTTCTACACCTCCCGCAGCGTTGCTGGTGATGGGGGTGAGGACAGGACAGGTGCCCAATGCCACATCCAAAGCCACAGCTGGAATTCCCACAGACTGGACCCCTGCATGCAGCAGGCCTTGCAACCTCTCAGCACAAACCAGCACACAGCGCTGGATGCCAAACATCTGATGGTGATGGGACAGTGGCAGGCTGAGCTTTGCTGCATGGGGCTGTCCCCTAAGAGGGACTGGGATTTTCCAGGAGGGATTTTCCAGGCAGCTGTGGCTGCCGTGCAAACAGTGCAGAGACCAGCTTGTCTCAGCCAGGCTGACAGCACAGCAGCCGCTGCAGGGGGAATTGCCAGAGGCAAAGAGCAAATCTAAAGGTTCAGATGGAAGACACTGAGCGGTGCCAGACGGACGGGCAGAGAGCAGGTCCAGTGCCTGGGGCGGGCAGACTGGCAGAGGAGAGCCCTGTCTGCTGCTGGGACCAGCTGTGATCACTGCTCTGCTCCACGGGGAGCCGCCTGCGGGGACTTTGGCTGGATTCAAAAGTGGAATCTTGCTGCACCTAATTGACTTGACAAAAACACGCCGTGCCTGAGGACGTGAGACAGTCCCAGGAGTAGGCTAAGCAAGTGCCATCACTCTTGCCCTGGCCTCTGAGGTCTCCCCAGACCTTGCTGTGGGCAGCATTTCCAGCCAAGTAATTTCTGGTGGCTATATACGTGTGACCAGTCGGTTCCCACAAGCTTTCTCTCCAATTCTCTCCTTTAGCTGCTAGAAAAGGTTGTGTGGGTTAGCTTGGTGACAGAGAGAACCAATTTGTTTGAGCATGCAGAGAGAGCAGCAGGGTTCTGCTGACACCACCACCCTGGGGACCTTTCAAGCATTGCTGCCCCAGTTTAAGGTGCTCTTTGCTGAAAAATAAAAAAAAAGTTGGGGAAGCCAGTGGTGCAGGTTCATAACCCAGCTCTTACTACAGGAGGAATGGAAAGCTTTGATTTCATTCATAGCAGACCCCCACAAACTTACAGGTCAGGATTTATTCCTACTCTGGTCCTCTTCCAGCACCAGTTCTCTCACTTCTGAACGAGCTGAGCTGCTGAAACACTCAGCTGCTGAATAAGAAAGTCGCTGCTTTAAGAACTTGGCTAAATGCATGAAGCTAGGGGAATCACAGGGTAATTGAAGTCAGAAGGGATGTCTGGGGGACTTCTGGGTCATGTTTCAACCTCTTTGGTCTTTTCCAGGCTTTCTCCAGTGCCCCCTGGTTTGAGAGTAGTTCCCAGGCTGAGTTGTCCTCCTCAGTTCTCCACCCTTCACCTGCCTCTGCTCACCAGGTCCCCCCTCCTGCTTACAACTCCCTGGTCTTACAGCTCTGGGCACAGATGCCCAACACATCTTTCTTTCCTTGACTCTCCCAGCTTCTGTTGCACATACAAAAGCTTGTAGATGTCATTTGCAGAATAGATAAATACACTTTGTATGCTCTAGCCAGAGCCTTCGTAATGATTCTACAGCCCCAGTGAAATCAATACCATTTTCTGCAGCTTTCCAAGCTGAGTGTCAGTCAAATAAAGGAATGTGCTTCCTTCTGGCTCCTCTAAAGTGTCAGACTGAAGTCAGAACTGTCTCTCCTTCCCATGGGAATCCATTAACTCCTAACATTATGAGTAATATTCAGTTAATAATGTTCTGTTTTCTCAATATGCCATATATGCATCGAGGGGAGATAATGCCAGCACACAGTCTTTGTTAATGCAACAGAAATATATTGAATCTTCTCTTTCCTGCAAGTGGCCTGTGCTGGGTTGTGTGTGTGAGAGCAGGAGAGCACAAGGGTGCTCCAAGGGGGCTGGGGAAAGAAGCCATAAGCTTTATCAGAGAGGTGGTAATTGAAATTAAATTGTGTTTGATGTACCATGATTAGCAATTCTGGAGTGAATGTGAGACAGGCAAAGTGATAGTGCTCATACAAAATGCCTTGTTCAATCACTTCTCCATGTTATTAAAGTCATTTGGAAGCATCATCGCTTGCCATTGGCACAGACTTGCCTGACCCAGGGAACGTGTGCTCTGCAGACATCATTCATGGGCCAAAAAGCTAAGTGGATGGAAAGTGCTTTGCTCTTTTCGAAGGAGTAAGCCCATCTCTTGCTGTGTATGTGGAGCTTTGTCTGAATCAAAAGCCTCCATCTGTGTGCTGGGTGGGTCAAAACCTACCAGAAGGGTCACAAAAAGGAAGGGGAGGGGGATTTTGAGACAGACTTTTGAAAGACTGAGCTAGTAAGAAATTTACCCATAGGTAAAGATACAGCTTTAGCCAGAAGTGTAGGAGTTTCTCTCCCCATGGATGGGTTGGCTGCAGCAGGCTGAAAAACCCTCTCTGATGGTACCTTCACATACTAGCAGGTGTGGTTGGACTCCAGACTTCCAAACAGGACTGCTGGGGGCTTCTCCCAGCCCTGACAGTCCTCAGTGTCCTACTGCATCCAGACACCACCTTCTAAATGGTTGAAATACACCTGGAGATGCAGAAGGGACCAACCTGGGAGTCTATTGGGGCAGTTTAGCAGAGGGTCCCCTGTTCAGCTCTGCACTTACCTCCTGCAAGTCCCCTGAGCTGTATCTTTGGACCCATTTGGTTAAGATGTCAGGGTTATTTTCCACGGTGTCAGTACCTAATTCAGCAGCTCCTGCCTCCCCCTCATTCTATTCCTCACTCCCAGTCCCATATGAGTTTCATGGATGCACTGGAGGTGCAATTTCTGGGTCTGCTTAGTCGAGTGGCTGAGGGAACCAACTGAAGCTTTGAGTTGCTCCATTCTCTCATTTTCTTTCATGGTCTTCTGGCAGCATGAGTGCAGGAGAGGTGTCCCTGAAGGCTCTGCCTTATTGGTTTGCAGGACCAGTGGCAGGTTTCACCGAAGGAAGTTGTCTGAATGCAGAGCACCAGCGTGTCTTTATTGGTTTATTATACAAATGAAGTTCCTCAGAGGCCAAAGGGTTTTCACCACACTGAACCTGCAGAAACGCAACGCTAAAACAATCATTTTGAATCCTGAGAGAATGAACTCTTAAATAATTCAGTCAGGGAGAAAAATGATTCCAGGATGTTTATGAGATGGATGAAGGGATTTTAATTAGCCGGCAAGATTTCATTTAAACTGCACACCACTCCGGAAAGGGGCTATATTAGCTTCTTTGTGAAGTTTTATGCTGTTTCTAGCATGTATCTGATGACTTGCTTTCACTGCAGGAGTGGCACGCATCTATTTGAACCGCATTAGGAGTTCTCGGTACTGGGAGAGGCTGTCGGGTGGTCCCTGCTGTGCAGCAGGGCAGTGCTGGGGAAGAGATGCCTGGAGGAGAGCAATTTTTTCCTCTAAACAGCAGGAGACTGGGGCTGTCTGTCAGCCACCCTGGGTAGAGACTGCAGGAATTTCTCCCTCACTGTGGATGAGAAGAAGGTGGAGGGAAATACCCTTGGGATCAGCAAAACCCACATCTGCAATAGCTGGAATGAGCTAAATGGGCTTTGAGTCAGCCCTGCCCAAGGAGGGCTTCAATTTCAGGTATTTCAAATGTGGCCGACTTTTACTTTTCATTAAGGGATGAAAAAGGAAAAGTTGTCCCTGAGTCATATCATCCACCAGCTCCGGGCTGGTGTATTCCTCTGCTGCCTTCAGACACCCCCTGTTCCTGCACCGTGAGTCATCCCCCCAGTGCCATTTACTCAGCACATTCTCCCACTCACGCTGAGTCAGTCCCAGCGCCCGGCTGCGGTGTGTTCCCCACTGTCATGGGGAACCACTCACCCATCAGGAGTTAACCTGGCATGTGGGTATCTGGGAATAATCCCATCTTTCAAGGCTAAAGGCAGGAGCTGGGCTGCTCCTGCTCTCTTAGAGCACCTCCTTGGCATAGGTGCACAAATCTATGGCCAGTTCCCCGTAGCTGGACCACTGCAGCACAGGTTAGTAGCCTCCTGCTGCCTGGAGGAAAAAATGTGCAACCTTTTTTTCATTTATTTTTTTTTCTAATCTCTGCAGAAAACCTAAATTTGGATAAAGTGTCCTGAGGACTCTGCCTTTCTGCTGGCCAGACTGTAGCTCCAGGCTGCTCCAGCCATGGGCTCATTCCCATGGCTCAGCCCATGATTTATGTGCTCTGGGTGACCATTTTGGAGCAAGGGGAGGTTGGATGAGATATCTCCAGAGGTCCCTTCCAACCCTTGCCATGCTGGGGTTCTGTGATTTCCATCCAGCCCCAGTGGACCCTGTTCCACATAGAAGGCACTACTCAGTTTTCACATCACTAAGCTCTTGAGCCTGATCATTTTTGCTGGACACAGCCCCTTTGCTAGAAAGGTGCCCAGCTTTCCTCTGGAAGCCCCAGAAGGATGGCTAGTGCCTTGTTGCAGGAATTAGTCATGCTCATGATGAGGAAAAAAACCTTGTGCCTCATTTCCAATGCAAAGCTGCCCTGGTTCAGATCCTCACCACTGATTCCTTCTCTACATTCAAGAGCACTTGAGTACCTTATATTTTCTCTGTAAGTACACACTTACTCACTGTGATCAAATCACCTCTCAAATTGGTTACTTTTTTTCTTCCTGACTTTTTTTAATTTCACTTTTTTTTTTCCCCCTTGTTTTTTTTTCCCTCCCCTTTTTGATCAGCTAACCAGACCGAGCTCCTTTAAATCTTCCATGGTATGGCATTTTCTCCAGTGCTCCAATCATGCCTGGTCCCTGCTCCCAGTCCCTCTGCTTTTCCACCTCTTACAGACCACAAACGCTGGCAACACCTGAGCTGTCCCTGTGGACAGAGCCAGGGGAGAACACAGGTCCTAGCTGGGCATTTCTGGCTCTAACCTGGGTAGGTGTTTGCTCCAGCCCTTTCAGCCAGGAAGGTATTTGTTGTTTATCTATCCTGGTTCATCTTCTGAGCTGTCAAATTCCAGGAGACAGACGCCCATAGGTAAGCCTGGCTTGTCCTTTGATGCAGAGCTTTGATTCTGGGGAGAGATGAGGACAAAGAAGAGATCTAAACATATGGATTAGAACAGGCTTATTTTATTGGAGGCTTTTAATCACCGGCCTCTCTTCTTTGCTATTCCCCAATTTATCAAGCTTTGCATGTGACTTAATTGCATGTGATTTTCTATCTGCTTCAGCAGTGGTGATGGAACGGGAGGGAAGCATCTGGTTGCGGCTCTGCAGCTCTCCACCAGAAACATCCCACCCAAAGGTGATTTCCTCCTGGCAGCTCGTTATTCATCTCCTTCATTAGCACTGGCAAGCCAGGCTTTGTCAGGAAAGGTAATATCTTTTCGCAGTTCAGTTGGGCAGACAAAGTAATTTTCAGGCTCAGTGCTAATCTTTTAACCAGTACTAAGCCAAAGGCCTTGGAGAAATCAAAATCTACTGTATCAGAGCAGGTACTTTTATCAACTGTGTGAGACTGAAAAGCCACTTGGCCAGAGACAGCCTCAGTCAATCAATGGCAAGACATTCCCAGCTTTTGTTCCCAATTAACTGAATCCCATGATCAACTTTCCCATTATTTTACCCTTGACTGGCACCTGTTTAGTAAACGTGTTGTGGGCTGGGACATCCTGCTTTGTCTTTTCTGCACAACTCTCCGTCAGCTTCTCCAAGTTTCCCCATAAGAAGCTTTCTCAGCCATTAGCATTTAATATCAGCACATTGGAGAACTCCTTGACCAGCTTTTTGAAGACTCCTGAATAAAAATTACCTGAAATTGTCAGTTTGAAATGATATAAACATAGTTTTGTTCCCATCAGCTGTTGCTTAACAATCTCCTTAGTTACTAATGGACTGAAAAGTATTTTATTTCTCTAATGTCATACAAGGGTATTTTCTGCTTTTTGACAAATATAAAAATAAATATTATTTGAGCTCTTTTTGAGACTGACAGTATCTGTTCCTCGGAGATGTACAGAAGTATGAAACTTCATCAAAGGACAAGTCTGGAAATAATCCAGTTAATGTTCTTAGGGGAAAAAATGACCAGTGTTTTTGTGTTAGAGGAAGCTATTTCTTAAAAGACTTGAAAAAGAAAACCAAAGGCAACCTCTGACTCTCGCTCTGGAAATAATACAATTACACAGAGCACATTAAAGCCCCTAGTGATCATTTATAGCACATGATGTGAGAAACCAGAGCCTCCAGGAAAAGCTAAATGAAAAGGAAGAAGGAAACAAAAGTGATGGAGTAACTATCCCAGTGTTCACTCATTTCTGGTGGAGGACATTGCACATCTCAGACACCAGCCAGCTGCCCTCCCTCCCCAGTGAGCCGCTGGAGTGATGGAAGGGGTGAGCGCTCCTCATACCCACGGCTGCCTGCATACTGAGATTTGCTTCATGCCTTAAACATCTTTCAGCAGAAAAGTGGTTTGAAATATGAATCTGAGATTCTGCAGACACCTCAGAGGTTTCCTCCCTGCTTCTGTTGCTGACTAGAGTCAGATTTAAGGGCTAAGGGTGGGTACAGCTACACTGCTGGTGCTCCTGGATGTCTCGGTGTCTCTCAGAGAAAGTGCTCAGGTGAGGGTCAGCGGATGGGAACTTAGGCTCCTGTGCTGTAGCAGATATGCAGCTGATTTACTGGAAAAACTTAGTCTTTTATCTTTCTATTGACGGGGTCTGGTCAACAGGACAGAAACTTGCCAGACAAAGTACAAATACATCCTTCCTACCTCACCCTTCTACTGACTTTCTCTCCCCGCCACCCCTTGTGGACATCCCATCCCTGTGTCCCCCCCAGTGAAGGATCACCCCCACAACCTCTCCATCCTGAACCAACAAGAACTTTCCTAGAAGCCCAGATCAAAGAAGGAGGGATAAAGGATTTGAGGAGGATGGGAGACAGCAGGGATCAGGGATCACAGAATCACACAGAATCCCAGCATGGTGGGGGTTGGAAACGCCCCCTGGGGATTATCTGGT
>VWZY01008957.1:189633-206230 GCA_013399075.1 Chloroceryle aenea
GCCCATGGGGTGTCCCCACTGCCAGCAGCAGCCACTGCCTGTGCCAGCAGCTGCTGCCTGCAGCCAGGGCAGGGGGGGAGAAGAGCTGAGCTGGAAGTGAAATCACTGACCAGGATTAGTGCTGTTCTCCCTCAAACCAGGACACCTGTATCCTTCCTCCTCAGAAAGGGCAAGGATTTCAGAGGAGGCTTGTTCCATCAGTGCAGGAACAGCTCCTCTCTGGAGTGGATATAATCTTACTGAAGAGTAAATACCATAATCTGGCCGAGTTCCTGTCCCTGCTGCTTCTCAGACCATTGGATAAATATTAACTAACCCGTCCAACATCCCTGAGGAGGGGAAAGGATTAGGCCCATTCAGCACATCAGGGAGCACGAACAAATTAAATTACATGTTTCCAGACACCATGTGCCTCGGCTGGCAAACTTCACCCCTTCCTTATCCACAGCTCTGATTTCCATACCGAAAAGCCTGTCAATGGCACAGGGCATGGCCCTGGCACATCAACCTGTCCTCACAAAATAGACTGTTTCTAGGAGGCTTTATAAGGTTTCTTTTAAGTCAAGATGCTTCGTATCAGCTGCACTCCCCCCAAACCTGTGAGGAGATCTCTGCTGATTAACAGAAATGGAAATAAACAGGTTTAGTCATATGTAGAGGAAATAGGCTTAAAATAAACACCCCAGGGCTAGTGTGGCCTCAGGTTCACACCTCTCCTCCAGTGCATTGCCAGCTGCCTTAACCCAAGCTCCAGAGACATCTGGAAGGGCAGAGGCCAAGCACAACTCATGCCACAGCGTCGGCTCAGCTCCCCTTTGTGCACCGTGGCACCACCAGCATTGCCAGTGTCACAGCCTGGGCAGCCGAGGGGAGTGCAGCCCCCAGGATGGAGCAGTGAGGATCACACCTCTGTGATCACAGCCCCGGGCAGCCTCATTATCACACTCGAATTAATTCAAGCTGGGATTTGCTCTTGATGCAAATGCAAACAGAAAAAAACCCTGCTGGTTTGCAGTCAGGGCCGGGCAACCCTGCTGTGACCTCCTGGCATCTGCGGGGGGGGCGGTTGAGTTGGATTTGAAAGCTGCTTGGGACTGTGGTGTGCCAGGGGCAGAGCTGAGTCCCTGTCTCTGCTCAAACTATCCCACTTTCAGGCTGGAAATCTCAGGAGAGACTTTTCCATGAAGGTAGCATCATCTTCTCTTTTCTTCTGGCAGGATCATGTCAGTGGGGAAAACCCTCTTTGCCTGACCTCTTCACTGTGCCCAAGAGATTTTGGGTTTCCTAACGATAGCGGATGCTCCACCAGCATGGGGAGTGTCCTGCTGTCCTGGCGGGGGATGTGGGGATGTCCTCACGAGGATCCCTCCAAATGTGACGATGTTGCCATGCGCTGAGTGCGCTCCTGCATCAATCGCTGGGGATTGAGTCAACCCAAACGTGGGGAGCCCAGAGGGCAACTCAGCTCGTCCTGAAACCGATCTTTGCCACCAGGGTTTCACCCCTTGCTTCTGAGAGCTAAAAGAAATGCTTGGGACTGTGCTGAGGTCCAGTGGGAATGTCACAGTGAGGTCCCCCCTGCAGAGCGCCAGGGACCGTCTGTCCATCCCAACTCCCAGTTTTGCTCCTTTGGCAGCAGGGTAGCAATTATCTTTGAGATTGTTTTCTTCTTGTTCTCTCAGTTCAGCCACTTGAGGAAGGACAATCAGGGTTGCCATAGCAATGAAAGGATGACTTCTTAATTTGTGGGATTCTTTCTCTTAATTATTCTGAGAATTGTAATCCCATGAAAACTGCTTTCTTTGGAGAATTAAATTTTTTGAGCTGCACTGGCCCTGAAGGAGGAGTTAAAAAAAAGGAAAAGTTAATGAAGACATTTTTGGGCAAAAGAATGAAAAAAAAAACCCAAAAAATTTCAGTGAATTTTCCTGGCCTGTTTCATGCGCTGACAAGAACAAACGCCTGGTGATATCCTGAAACAAGGGCGTGGAGTGGGTCCTAAACTTGAATTATTCATGAGTAATTCAAAGTGCTTTCTGAGGAACGAGCGTCTCAGGCAGAACTAACGCGTATAAGTCAAACTGAAATCCTGTAAAGCTTAATGGAGAACAAGTCTGATTTCAAGGGCTATTTAAATGGGAAGGCGCCAAAGGAAAATGTCATTCTTCTATCACATTTTTCATCCCCAAATCTCTAAGCCCAAGACCCAGGTTGGAAGCACCATTACTTTAATTTTGCATAGAGTGAAAAATCACTGTGGCTTGCTCAGGGTCACGCAGCGAAGCGATGGCAGCGGGGGATGGAGCCGACGATGCAATCCCAGCAGCACCGAGCAGGTGCCACACGAGTCACCGCTGATGGGAGCATCTTTGAACCCCGTCTGACAAACACGGCCCCGGAGAGAGGGCTGATAAATCCCAGTTATTGCAGAGAAAGCGGGAATGTCAGAGGGAGCAGGACAGGCTGTGACTGCTGCAAAACACCGCTGCAAATCCAATATTCCCTTCCAGTAATAAAATCTGTTGCTGTAACTTGGTCTGCAGGCTCTGGGCTGAGAGTAATCTCTGTGCCCCAGGGAAGCCTCTGTCCCTATCACCAAACAGATTTGGAGGCTCAGCTCAGCCACCACTGAGCTATTAATGTGCTATAATGTTTCTGCAGGCGGAGGAAGAGAAAGAGGAGGAGGAAGAGGAGGAAGGCATCCCAGAGCATCCTCTCTGCTGCTGGGGGATGCCAGGTGCAGCTGGTGGAGAAATCTTCCCTCCTTCTTTTAGAAGGTGTTTCCCCGTATGTGGTCATTTGAATATTTTGGGTTTTCTTTCAAGGAGACTTTTTTTTTCTCTTTAATTGGTTTAATTGCTTTCATTTCATACCCCATTATAAATGCAAGCATCATATTGAATACATTGAAATCCAATCAAAATTTCAATTTTCTCTATATATTAAAAGGCCATTTAACAGAGTCAAAGCTTCTTTGGAAGGGATGGGTTTTAATTTCAAGGGGAACATCAGCGTTGAACATTATGTTCCCATTTGGAAAGGCAGACTCATTTAAGTAGCCAAGCTCTCTCTGCTAAGCAGAGCTCTGGGTCCCCTCTAACACGAGAGGGTCCAAAAAGGTTGGGGAAATGCTGAGAAATGGAGAACTTCTCTGACCATGATCATCTTAAGCAAAGACCTTCTTTTTTTCCAGGTGTCACCACCATTGGCTGAGTGCTCTTTGGCTCCCCTCCAAATGCAAATCCTTCTTTTTTGCAAAGCCCACAGAGATGCAGCAAAAGCAGCATCCTGCGAAATTGAAAACGCAGCAGGACACCAATGGGGACATTTCCTGGTGCTCAGAACAACCACACAAATGATCTGCAGTTGGGCCAGGGAAGACAAACCACTTCCAGGCTGCAATCATCCATCCTTTTTCTTTTCCTCTTTTTTCTTTTCCTAATCAAGCCCAGAGTGAAATAAACTGGCGCAAGCAGTTGGGAGGGGCCACAGCGGGATAAGCAGCTGAGCCAGGCAATGGGATATGGGATATGGGATATGGGATATGGGATATGGGATATGGGATATGGGATATGGGATATGGGATATGGGATATGGGATATGGGATATGGGCTATGGGATATGGGATACCACACTGAGTCCTGCCCCTGTGTAAGGGGAGGGCTGGGCCACACAAGGGGTCTTTGTTTTCAACTTGCTTTAGTGCAGCTGGACTAGGGAAAGTTGGTGTTTCCAGCACAGGTAGAGCCTTCATGGCTTCTATTACTTGCTTAGTCTATAATATCCTTAGTACTGTTATTTTACTCTCTCTTTGTACTCTCTTATTCAACGGTCCTTAGCTCAGCTCCTGGGGTTTCACCCTTTTTTTTCCTTCCTCCTGATTCTCCTTCTCATCCCACAGGAGTGGGTGTGAAGGGGGGAAGCAGTGGGTGAGGGGCTTTGTGGTATTTAGCTGCTAGCAGAGGTTAAACCGTGACAGTCACCCAAGAGGCCAGAATCACCTTTTGATTTTCAAACAACCCGTAAGCCCAGTCCTGACTTTCCCAGAGCAAACCCTTCACCTGGGACGTGCCTCGGGCAGGGCTTAGGTAGGGCTGGGGAAACAGAGGGGTTCACACAGATGGGGGGACTCCTCTCCCTCTCTTTGTCCCGGACTAAACCCGTTTCCCCTGTGTTTGAGGGATGGGATCCCTCATCCTGCAGCGCGGGTGTGAGACACAAGAGGGCAGGCGCAGGCTGTGCAAAGGAGAGGGCTCCAGCCCTGCTCCCTGTGTCCCTCAGCCACCCTGCTGCCCACCCTCTACCCCTCCGTCCCTGCAAGGGGGCTGGGGGAAAGGGGCTTTTCCTGAGGGACATGTCTTCTGGACCTGCTTGGTTCCTTTGTCCTTGTTTCTGAAGGAGATTTGAAGCAGCAAGGGCTGAGAGGGATAGTCAGGAGCTGGGGTTGAGCTACAAGCTCCTAAAGCAGCTACTTCACCCCTAAGGATACACTGCCTTGCTCTGGATGTCCCCAAGGAAGANGTCCTTGTTTCTGAAGGAGATCTGAAGCAGCAAGGTCTGTGAGGGATAGTCAGGAGCTGGGGTTGAGCTACAAGCTCCTAAAGCAGCTACTTCACCCCTAAGGATACACTGCCTTGCTCTGGATGTCCCCAAGGAAGAAAAATGGAGGTCTCATTAGCTGGGCTCTGCCATCCTGGGGACTTTTATCGGAGTACCCAGGCTGCTCTGTCCCCACCATGCACATCAACCTGCAGAGAGGCCGTTTACATGGGCGGCAAGAGGTGCCAACATCCATCACCATCCCTTATATCCCATCTCCCCCACCCTTGCTGGTGTCATGCCATGGCACAGACCCGGGCATGACCAATATTGTTTTCCTTGGCTCTCATGGCACTGTGGCCAATACCAGCTCTCGGGCAAAACCATGGGTACCCACCAGAGAACGTTTGTCCCCCTGGTTTGTCCTCAAGCCCACGAGCAGTGGAGAGGAGCCTGGCGAGCTGGCATCAGTGCCAGGCAGCAGTGCTGGGCACGGTGCTTTTTCCTCCCGACTGCAGCCAACACTCTCTACGTAGTTAAGGAATAAAAGGCAGCAGATGGTGTATGGTATGAATTACAGAAAACGGGATTGTAAAGGCAGCGCGCGCGGGGAGCAAATGAAAGCATTACTGCACCAAGCCAAGTAATGCAGATGGGGGGGGGGGAGGAGGGAGATTTACAGATGGCTTGGTCAAGGGTGGAAAAAGGAGCCCAGTCCTGCCAGGAAATTTCTAGGGCCGTCTTGTACCCAGCCATGGGGAGATGCTGAGCACAAGGGTAGACTGGCAGCCAGGGACAAGGGTTCTGTGGCCACTGTCCTTGGCTGCTTTAATTCTGGTTCATGTGTTGCTTGGGTCTGCTCAATGCTGTCTTCTCCACCTCTCCAGGAAAGGGTGTGACAAGATGCAGGAGGTTTGTAAAGCATCCTTTTGGATGAATTTCTGCTTAATAATGAAGGGACCCAGCTCTGTTCAGCCACAGCTGGGCTGGCACTGGGAGCCCAGCTTTCAGTCATGAGCAGAGACACAGGAGGAGGAACCAGTTTTTGCATATCAGGGCTGATGTGAATTTGTACAAAGAGGAATCCAGCCTCTGGTGGCAGTTCCTGCTCCCTCTGCACCCCAGATGTCCTTGAGGACCAGCCGTGGTCTCAGCACAGTCCCTGAACCTTCTGGCTATGGAAGGAGGGTTCAGCTTTTCACCTGTACACTGGAAGACCTGCTAGGAAACTCAGCTCATGGCTGTACTGCAGACTTTCTGGGTGACTGCTCATGGGTCTGTTGCCCTCTCTGTGCCTCAGTTTCCCTGGTGAAAGATGGAGAGAGTAGCACTGCATTGCCCTGTGGCAGTGCTGGAATGAGTAGCTCAGCCTGAGTGATGTTCCCATAGGATGGTTTACAGAGGAGGAAGCCACAGCTGGGCTTGTCTTGGGCTGCCAGGGCCAAATGTGGCTTTGGAGGTAGCAAAAGCTGAAATTATTTTATCTCTGGGTGAAAACTGATCAGGGGAAGGACAGGGTGGCTCATGGCCAGGGGACAAGGGACTTGGGGTTTTGTCAGTGGAGGTGAAGCACCTGAAGAAGCCAAATAGTGCAAAGGCACTTTCAGGGTCTGCTCTCATGCTAACAGTGCTTGGAGCTATAAAGACAAAAACTGGGCTTACTTTGTCCCAGAAAAGATTATCAGTCTTTGGGTTTGTCCTTGGGGCAACTTCATGGATGGCTGAGAGTCACTGGGCATCACTCTGCAGACTGTGATGGGCTCTAGCTGTGCTTTGACCCCCTGCTTCCACCTCATCCAAGGTGGGAAAGTCATGTCCCAGGTGCTACCATAGCCCCTGGGATCCTCACTTATCATAGTGCTGGGTGCTGTATAGAGAGAGAAACTGATTGGTTTTTAATCTTCTGGATCTGAACAAAAGCAGGCAAAAAATACTGCCGTGAACTGAGCTGCCAGGAAGGGGAGCTACCCCCGACCCTGCTCAGACTCTCTGCGCTGAGCCCTGCTCATTCCCACCTCCTGCACTGTGCACTAAGGATGTTCTCATGCACAGAAGCATCATTANTTATTTCTTCTCATGTTTGTTTAGCTTTTCCCTTTTCTTCTCGTATTTCTCCCGCTGAATTAGCTGCCCACCTTTCCCGAAGAAGAGCCCTTGGAAATAACCCCGGCAGCGCAGGGTGGGTTTTTTTTGGTTTTTAGGGTGATATTTCTTGGAGCCCTGCCCAAAATGGAGGGGTGGGGAGGACGAGAGATGCCTGAATCCAGCAGCTCCCATTCCCAGAGAGTAGAGAGCATCACCCGATGGGTCTGAAAGCCCCGCTGCTCCGCAAGACAGCAGCTCTGGGAAGCGGCAGCCTTGGGCTTTACGCACTAGTTAACAGGCTGCGAGCTGCCTTGGCTTGTTTTAAGCTCACCCTCTGCTTAATCGCAGCTCTCAGCTCTCCGTTCCGCGTGTGTGTGTGTGTGTAGGGGGAGGACTTTATTTCCATTGGCTCAGCGTTTGCTGCCCACCCACATCTCTTTCCACATCACCTTGGTGTCTCCCTAAATANAGTGGAGGTGAAGCACCTGAAGAAGCCAAATAGTGCAAAGGCACTTTCAGGGTCTGCTCTCATGCTAACAGTGCTTGGAGCTATAAAGACAAAAACTGGGCTTACTTTGTCCCAGAAAAGATTATCAGTCTTTGGGTTTGTCCTTGGGGCAACTTCATGGATGGCTGAGAGTCACTGGGCATCACTCTGCAGACTGTGATGGGCTCTAGCTGTGCTTTGACCCCCTGCTTCCACCTCATCCAAGGTGGGAAAGTCATGTCCCAGGTGCTACCATAGCCCCTGGGATCCTCACTTATCATAGTGCTGGGTGCTGTATAGAGAGAGAAACTGATTGGTTTTTAATCTTCTGGATCTGAACAAAAGCAGGCAAAAAATACTGCCGTGAACTGAGCTGCCAGGAAGGGGAGCTACCCCAGACCCTGCTCAGACTCTCTGGGCTGAGCCCTGCTCATTCCCACCTCCTGCACTGTGCACTAAGGATGTTCTCATGCACAGAAGCATCATTACAGGATTTTGCAGTATCTCTTGGGTAGCAAATCTTTCCCACTTTGCCTCCTCCACATCTCCTCCTTCTAAACCTCCTGGCTGAATGCACATCTGGGAGCATCTTCCCCAAACACATCCATCACAGCTGCCTTCCAGCGGCAAGCAAAACATCTGGAAATCCTGCCGGCTGAACGGCTTCTGAGTCCTCAGTGGGTTGAGCCCGGGGGCTACAAGAGCTGCTTGGAACAACCGCCCCCCGGGCCCCACTGGGGCACAGCCACTTAGAGTCACCCCCCCAGGCAGCAGCTGCGGGGGGCTCCGATCGCAGCCCCCTCTCCCCGCCCTCCCCTGGGCTCTGTCCCTGCCGGGGGGCTGGGGCTTACTGCGTGACCCACGGCTCTCAGCACCTTGCCCTGTCGAGAGTCCTGAAGCGGAGGGAAGCTCGGAGCCAGGGAGAGGAGAGAGGAGAGATGCTGCAGCCCCTCTCCTCCCACTGCCTCTCCCCACTCACTGAGTCTTGTCCTGGCTGATTTTTTTGGCTCTGAGCTGCCGTGTGACACAGGAGCTGTTTCGTGCTGCTGCTTTCTCCCCTGCTCAGTCTGCGTCTGTGTGCGTNCCCATTCCCAGAGAGTAGAGAGCATCACCCGATGGGTCTGAAAGCCCCGCTGCTCCGCAAGACAGCAGCTCTGGGAAGCGGCAGCCTTGGGCTTTACGCACTAGTTAACAGGCTGCGAGCTGCCTTGGCTTGTTTTAAGCTCCTCCTCTGCTTAATCGCAGCTCTCAGCTCTCCGTTCCGCGTGTGTGTGTGTGTGTAGGGGGAGGACTTTATTTCCATTGGCTCAGCTTTTGCTGCCCACCCACATCTCTTTCCACATCACCTTGGTGTCTCCCTAAATAAAAGCAGCCCTTCTTATCGCACCGAGGAAATCAAGAGCGAGAGTTTGAATGGATTTTGTATAAATATTTACCCCGCCGAAGCTACTGCTGAGCTCGTGGGATAAACTCACAGCAGCTGGCCTGAGAGCCTCCTTCTCTCTCCAGCCTCTAAAAGGGTTTAATTACTTGTGAGAGGGGAGGGGAGAGATCCGGATCCCAGTTCCAGCTACAGACTGACCCAAAAAGCAGTGCCAGGATTTAACTAACTATCCCCGATGGATCTGAAGGACAGCACCAGTGATGGCAGCATGGGCAGCCTGCAGCCTTCCAGCATCCAGATTTTTGCCAACACCTCCACGCTCCACGGGATCCGTCACGTCTTCGTCTATGGGCCAGTGACCATCCGGCGCCTGCTCTGGACCTTGGCCTTCGTGGGCTCGCTGGGTCTCCTCCTGGTTGAGAGTTCAGACCGAGTGGCTTTCTACTTCTCCTACCAGCACGTGACCAAAGTGGACGAGGTCGTGGCAAACAGCCTGGTCTTCCCTGCAGTCACCATCTGTAACCTCAACGAATTCCGCTTTTCCCGGCTCACCACCAACGACCTGTACCATGCTGGGGAGCTCCTGGCTCTGCTTGACGTCAACCTGCAGATCCCCAACCCTCACCTGGCTGACCCGGCTGTCTTGGCTATCCTCCAAGAAAAGGCCAACTTTAAGCAGTATAAACCAAAAGTTTTCAACATGCAGGAGTTCCTGGCACGGGTCGGCCATGACCTGAAGGATATGATGCTGTACTGCAAGTTCAAAGGCCAAGAGTGCAACCATGAGGACTTCAAAACTGTGAGTATGAGCAGATGCTCTGCTTTTCTCTTTTCTGGGCTTGTGGATGGTGGTGGTGTTTCAGGCCCAGGACAGCACTGGAGGGCACTGGCCAACTCGTGTGGGCACGGTGTGATGAATGAATGGTGTCTGCTGGGTTTTGGCGCAGCAGAGGAGGAGGAGGCAGCAGCCTGTTGAGTAGAAGTTGGTTTGCTGGAGTCCTAACGGGGTTACGTAGGGTCGGTCTTGCAGCAAGTCCGGCCTCCATCCTGCATAGGGCCCACGGTGCCCAGGCAGCTGCTTGGTGTGACTATGGAGTCAGATAGGCCCTTCTGCACATCAGAGGGGGCTTGGGGGTCTCTTGCTGTGGCTGGTGGATGTTAGCCAGATGAGGAAAGGAGAGAGGGCCGGAAGGAGGCCAGCAAGAAAGGCGGACATCTGGGGATTGTCTGAGTGATGTCCATTAGCCAGTTGTATTTTCTGGGTGTTTGTAGCCTGGCTGAAATTGTGGAAGGGGAAATTTTTCTGCTTGTTCCTGGTGGCTATGGCTCATAAATCCTAGTTTGCTGGGCAGTGTGGGCAGCAGCTGGGTACCTCCCTAGTGCTGTGCTAGAGAGCAGGGGGGAGGGAGGAAAGAAGAAGAAAAGAAATCAGGCTCCACTCTGATCCCAGCCTCCTCTTACGCTGGTGGGGAGGTGGGGCGAGCTGGGTAGCCTGAGGACCCCGAAGGAAGCTGATGCTGCTCAGTTTACAGTTTCTGCATGACACTCTGATGGCAGTGCAGACTGGTCTGGGTAGCTTGGCTTGCAAAAAGTATCAGCTTAGAATTAAAAAACAGGTTGCTTGGCAGAAGTGAAGCCTCCTGTGTGCTGCTGGGGCAGGTGAGGGGGCAGGGCTGGGCAAGGGGCTGCAGAGGGGTCTGCTCACTCTAGGCTGGTGGTTTAAGTCATATCCTGGTGGAGATGTGGGTGTGTGGGCTTAGGACTGGGCTGAGTTGTACTTGCTTACTTGTACTTGCTCTCAGGCCACGCTGGCCAGTCCCTTTGCACCAGTTGGACTGGCTGGGGGGTGTGGGTTGGTAATCCTGGAGTCAGCAAGGCTACAGTGTTCAGATGGTTGTCCCTCTGGGAGCGATGCTGCTCGTTCTGCTCAGTGCTACATGTCCTGTAGATAGGCAGGTGCTATGACAGGTTTCGTGATGGTCTGGTTTACCAGCAGGATCTTTGTCTGGTTTTAGGAGAAGGGAATATTTTCTGTCTCTCAGTCTGGATCTCCCGGCAAATGAATTCAACTGACTTATGCTGTAAAGTCATTGCCATCACCTAGACTGTGCTGTCTTTAAATGTCTGAGAAAGAAATATCATCTGATGCCTCAGTTACCAGCCATGCGTAACACTGATGCCTTGCCCATTTCAGCCTGGACATCCAGGCAAACTGCTCCTTCGCTTCTGCTCCTTGGGCAGATCTGAGCAGAAGTTGGCTCACGTGAGTCATAGGAAGGTATCGGGAAAGTCATGGGAGAAGAGCTTGTTAAAAAAATACCCGTGTGTGGAGAAAGAGGCAGAAAAGGAGAAACAGATGCAAAAGGCCAGGAGACAGAAGAGTTGGGGAGTGAGGACAGATCCCAACAGGATGGACAGACTTCCCATAACCATAACAATGGGGTGGGGAGAGGGAGGTGTTCTGCTATGGGCTTCCCAATGCAATAAACACCTAAACACCAGCCAAAAGCAAAAGCCTCAAGGCCAGAAAGCACTTTCAGAACATCCCCAGGACTTAGCAAAGCAGGTCCTGCTTTCAGATAAGACAGGAGCTCTTGACAGCCTCCCTGGGACATGGTGAGGTGTCAACTCCCTGGACATTTAGTTATTTGAAGTAACTTGCTTCTGAAACAATGTTTCTTTGTGTTTTGTTTTGTTTTGTTTTGTTTTGTTTTGTTTTGTTTGTTTGCTTGTTTTTTCCATGGGGGATACAGTAGTTTCCAGAAAGACTCAACATTCCCTATTGCCAAATAAATCTTTGCTCTGCTAAAACAGGCAAGGGCCAGCTAGAAACAGATGTGATCTTAGGGACTGAGAGTGCTTGGCCATGTCAAAGTACTGTAGAGATTCAGAAACAGTGAAATACTTCAACTCATTTCACAGAGCAGCTCCTAGATGATCCAGAAGACCAGATTTTCCCAGCGCTGCCTGCTGCACCTTTCCAACAGCGGTGGCTGCTGACTCCAGGTAATCCCTCAGGTTATGGAAACGCAGGGTGAAGCACTCCAAAGGGACACAACAACCCTGTTTCCCTTCCAGACTCTACCTCTCAGAGATAAAAGGCAGCAAAAAGTGTCGGCTTGAAAGATGAGTAGGTCTTTCCACAGGGACCATCCTGTAAAGGTCTTTGAACCGCCTCCAGGCTGAATCAGAACCTCATGTCCTGAATGAATTTTGCATTTAATCACCACCGACCTGTTGCAAGTGCTCTGCAGGCTCTGGGGCAGCCCATCCACTCTGCTGCATTGCCAGCTGGAAAAAGAGGAGAAGCATCATCACTGAAGCCCAATTTCTTTCCCATCAGGAAACAGAGAATGCAAATCCCTGAGCAGGTTTGCAATACGTCATCGTGGTGAAGAACTCTGCCTCTTTTTCTGTACTCCCCCCAAATTCGTGCATCTGGGAGCAGGAGAGGCAGGAGTTTGGCAGGAGGAGGCTGCATCAAAGCAGTTAACTCTGCAGCTAGGTACTGATAAAGAAGTTAGTGCCTGCCGGTCAGCCGGCCCTTTTGATGTGCAGGGGTGGGGTGTGTTGGGTGCAGTGTCCCCCCTGACACACGCACGTTGCTTTTGCCTCACGGGAATGCAGAAGCTGGAATAGCAGAGTCTCGGCACTCAGAAAACGTGACTTTACCCACTTTCCTCCTCCACTTCCCTGTTTCAATTCCCTGTCGCTGCTTTATTAACAGGATTTGAGCTGTGCTTTCCTTACGCTCTCTGTTCCTTCTCCCCAGGATGATGTCTAATGCTCCTCCGACAATGTTTCCCCACATTACGGTCTGCTCAGAAGCGTGAGTCCCTTAAGCTTTTCTGCAGAGATTCATCCAAAGGGAACAGCCAGGTCTTAGCAGAACATGTGCTGATTCCTGAGCTGGCATTGCAATGCACAGAGCAGCAGATAAGATAATGCAGAGACCTCTGCTGTAGGCAAAGCAATGAAGAATAGAAAATTGGCAGAACAGGCTTTAGCAAACCCATTTTCTTAGAGCATTTGGAGGAGGGAAGCCTGATATCAGCAAGAGCTGAGGAAATCCCCTCCTTTCTCTCTGCATTGCTCCTCCCAGGAGGTCTGGGTTGAAAATGACCTCACAGATGGCACTGTTCTGTGCTCGTGCTGCTTGACATGACGTTAAAGTCTTCCCATCCCACTGCTGCTGAGTGGGGTAAAGCTGTGGCTGCCAGCCCTAGACACGCCACCGTGATTTTCTGGGTATCTCTGTGGGTGTGCTGGAGCAAAGCTTCTTTCCAGGGCCCATTGGTGTGGCCCGTGGTCCTTTTGCTCTTCCAGCACGGGATGAACTGAGCAATGGCAGGGGAGCCTTGCAGGAGAGGTGTGTGTGTCTCTCTCAGGCAATACACGGGGCAAGGGAGGAGAAAAACCTGTGAAAGCTCTTTCAGCCCACGGGGCAAACACAGAACGATGATGGGAGCAGACAGCAAGAGTATGAGCAGCAGGGGGAGGGGACGATCTCAGGCCCACCTTGCTGGGAAAATAAGCCCCATCAGCCAAGAGCTGCTAGACATCCTCAGACGACGGCAGTGGGTGTGCGTTCTGGTGTGGGAATGTTTTCGGTCGGGTCATTAGCTAATGGAATGTGTAGCGTGTGCTTCCTCGCACATCCAATTCCTCGCAGAGGGAACACAATAACTCAGCTCGTGCCGGTTATGCCTTCGCTGGCGGATTATTTCCAGTGACCATGACAATTGAAGGATATAACTCATTTATTTTCGATACGCATTCTAACTGACAGTGCCCGCGTAATGGAGAGTAGCTCATGTGAATATTTCTATTCTGAGGCACCAGTTTCTGTCAGTCTGTCTCCCTTTCTCCATAAATATGTGTTCTCCCATTCTTTCCAGTGCACCTGTGAGACCAGTATTTTATACATCTATAAACAGCTTCTGCTTTTCAGACTGATTAGTCCATCTCATCTGCAATTATACACCTTCCACTTTCCTCAAGAAGGAAAAAAAATAAATCAGGATGGGGGCTGCTTGATTCAGAGAAAATATTCTTTCTATTCCTGTAAAGTCATTACTTTTCCCAAAGTTTGCTCTGGAATCTGAGATGCCCTGATGAGATCTGCAATTCTGTGATACTTTTTACACAGATCATTCTTCCATTAGCAGACCAAATCTTGGTGCAGCCTTCGCAGTCTGCATTATAACATCTTGAGCCTGGATGTGCTGTTGAGTTTCAGCGCACGGACGGAGGCACAGGAGGGAGTGCAGGGTTCTCATGTGGCTGTTTGACTTGGATAGACTGGAGACTTGAGCCAAGGGAACCTCATGAAGTTCAACAAGGTCAGGCAAAGGGTACTGACCCTAGGGAGGAACAGCCCCTTGCACCAGGACAGGGAGGAGTGACCTTCTGGGAAGCAGCTCTGTGAAGAAGGACCTNATGGACACTGCAACCCTGGGTACTTTGCTCTGAGTGACCCTTCTGGAGCAGGGGGTGGGACGAGATGATCTCCAGAGATCCCTTCTAACCCCCACCATGCTTTGATTCTGTGTAATTCTATTGTTGGTGTCTCATCTGAGTGTCTAAAATGAGATGGAGTGTTCCTGGGTCACGTATCTGGCTGAGATGCAAACCGTGTCATTGAGAAATGAAGACCCTCTCTTTCTACCTAACATTTTCCTGGACTTAATTTCTCTGTCCCTTAAGCATTTAGCTGTACAGTGATCATGGCAGTTCTTCCCCATGGCACTGATGGGTGTGAGTTTCCTTTATTTGTTACAAAATGGTTGGATAATGCTTTAAAATTCAGCAGAAAGTTTTATGGGAGGATGCCAGTTGAGGTGAACATCTGCTCATGAAAGAACTTTCCTGGGTCTGGAATAGTTACTGGAGCTAAAATATAATGAAGAGAAGGCTGTAGAACCTCAGTGGGCATCTTTTCACTGCAAAGCCAATTTCAAGTCCTTTAGTACTGAAAATATTCACACTGGATGAAACAACTCCCATAGGATGAAAGTTGAGTAGTAGCTGAAGGTCATTTATATGGGACATAGGTGATCCATGTTTGAGTCATTGGTCTGACTCAAAACCTGAGCAGCACGGTGATAAACTCTGCCTTAATTTTCTTTTAGAAGGTCTGTGCTCTGTTGTGTTTTGGGCTGTTTCTTAACCAGACACACTCTCCTCCCTCACTAGGGGTTTGAGATGGGAAATAGTCTAATTATCTGAGACATCTCAGATATCACAGCCAAAGTATCAGAGACGACTGGAGATCAGAGGGTTTTGAGTGCAAAGGGAGACGAGGCACAGTGAGGGCCTTGGAAGAGGAAAGACAAAGCACTTCTGTGTGTAAGAGCCAACTGTGGGCTCAGCTTTCCCTTGCCCGTGGCCTGGTTTATGCTGTGCACCTGCCTGCTTTGCCTGAAGGAGAGCAAGAACCACTCGTGTCTTCTAAGTGATGCCCGTTCATCACAGTTATTGATCAGGAGGCCAGGTGATACCTCCTCTGTCCCTCTATCAGTGCCACATCTGCCGAGGGAGTTGCACTGAAAACAGCATCTAGAGCTGAAGCAAAATGCAAATGCTACCCTTGAGATGAGGAAGAGCTGCTGAGCAAGAAGGATGTGATTAGGGCTGCAAGGGCAGAGGAGATGATTGAGGGCTGCAAGTCCTTGTCTGAATTTTTCCTGGAATTGCACAAGGCTTTCTTGCCTTTGCAGTGGAAATATCTCTGAGTCCGAATTCTTACACCTCAGGTCTCCTACCTGTAGAATGGGGGGAAACAGCCTTTCTCCCAGAGAGACACTGAGAGCTAAAGTGCTGGAAAGCTGTGGAGAGCAAGGGTGTAAAAAACAGAGAACAAGGCTGGTGAAAGTCTTCCAGCCACCATGTCCTGGTGTTTCTTTAGCCCGTGACTCTCCGTGACTAACACATTTCATTTCACAGGGTCTCCTTGACAACTGGACTTGGACAGAGGTCTCCTGGGTACAGCTTGCTGTCTGTACTGGATGAAGGGCGAAACGCTGGGAAGCATTCAAATGTACTTGTGCTCTTTCTACATGAACTAGATTTAAATCTAGTCATGCCCAAATTGGGTGAAAGACAAGAAAGCCAAGGAATGTATAAAAAGCCAGCATGGTTTCCATTTGCAGAGGTAAATTGGATGAACAGAGTTTGTCCCAACCTTCTTCCACACACCTCATGCAAGTGCCCCTTGGAGACTTCTTGACAAATAATAAATAACATTCCAGATGTTCCCTCCTGCGGAATCTTTGTGCTTACCTGGCCAAGAGAAGTGATTCCCTGTGAAAAAACCCATGATGTGACTGCTGTAAACCACTCTCTGGGTTTAATCTCAACTCTCCTTGCAAGGTCCTGACCACTGTGGTTCAGTGTCCATAATCCTGATGGAAGGAAATGGACAAGAATCAAAGCCAGTGGTCATAGGAGGACCCAGGAGAAGTTCTCACTTGATTAGAGGAAGCAACAGGTTTGACTTCAGTGATGGCCTAAGTGGCCTCTTGAAGTCCCTTCCAACCAGAATTTATGATTAGGGGTTGATCTGCTGGAAAGCAGCTCCATGGAGAGCAACCTTGGAGTCCTGGTGGACAATAAATTCTCCATGGGAGAGCAATGGGCCCTCGTGGCCAGGAAAGCCAATGATCTCCTGGGGTGTATTAAGAAGAGTGTGGCCAACAGGTCAAGGGAGGTTCTCCTCCCCCTCTATTCTGCACTGGTGAGACCACATCTGGAGTACTGGGTCCAGTTCTGGGCTCCCCAGTTCAAGAGGGACAGGGAAATACTGGAGAGAGTCCAACAGAGGCTGTGAGGATGCTGAAGGGACTGGAACATCTCTGCTGAGGAAAGGCTGAGGGACCTGGAGCTATTTCATCTGGAGAAAAGCCTGAGAGGATATCTTAGGAATGGTCACAGATATCTGCAGTGTGGGGGGCAAGGAGAAGGGGCCAGGCTCTTGTCAGTGCTGACCTGGGACAGGACGAGGGGCACTGGGCACAAACTGGAACATGGGAAGTTCCACCTCACCAGGAGGAGAAACTTCTTCTTTGTGAGAGTGACAGGGCCTGGCCCCGGCTGCGCACCGC
>VWZY01008960.1:0-11147 GCA_013399075.1 Chloroceryle aenea
GCCCTCCCAGTGCTGTGCTTTCTATTGGGAGATAGAAAGATGTTGATTACACACCCATGTTGTGGCTACCGCTGGGCAGGGCTCGCACAGCACTAAGGTTGTTTTTTCCAGCATTGCAACCCAGTGGGGTGGGTTGGACAAGATCTTGCGGGGGGATACAACTGGGATAGCTGACCAAAACTGACCAAAGGCATATTCCATGCCATATGACATCAGGTCAACAATAAAAGTTAGTAAAAGGAGGAGTGGGGGGCATCCACTTCTTGCATGCAACTGCTTTGCACACTGGAGCCCTGCTTCCTGGAAAATGGGAAGAACATTGCCTACTGATGGGAAGTAGAGAATAAATGGAAGAATCATAGACTTATCTGGGTTGGAAGGGACCTTAAAGATCATCTAGTTCCAACTCCCCTGCCATGGGCAGGGATACCTCCCACTTCTTAATCCTCCTACTGTCTGATCAGGTTGCTCAGAGCCCCATCCATCCTGGCCTTAAAAACTTCCAGATATGGGACTTCCACCACAGAATCACGGAATGGTTTGTGTTGGAAGGGACCCTTCAAGGTCATCTAGTCCAAAACCCCTGCAGGGAGCAGGGACATCTGCATCCAGAGCAGGTTGCCCCGAGCCCTGACCAACCTCCCATGGCACAGGTACAGGGATGGGGCATCTGCCACCTTGCTGGGCAACCTGGGCCAGGGTCTCACAACCCCAGTGTAAAAAATATATTCCTTCTCTCTAGTCCAAACCACCTCTATGGGCAACCTGTTCCAGTGTCTCACCACCCTCATGGTAAAGAACTTCCTAATGTTTAATCTGAATCTACCCACATCTAGTTTTAATCTATTCCCTCTAGTCCTACAAGTACTTGACATCCTAAAAAGTACCTCAGTCTTTGTTCTTCTTCTTCTCTTCCATGCACAACCTTTGCTTTACTTTCATCAAACTGTCTCTACCTTGACCGCAAGGGTTATTTTTCCATCTTATTTTCTCCCCCTTGTCCTGCTGAGGGGGGGAGCTAGAGACATCGGTAGTGCTAAGTCTGACCAAACAGCTTCCTGAAGGTTCTTACAAAGAATTTAACTCACAGTTGTCATCCATATTACAAGGTGTAGAAAAGTCAGCACTTTTTAATTTTTAATTGACCCAATGACTTTAAGCTCTAAAAGCAAAATGTGCATTCCTTAGGACTTTTGTTGCACTCATAGATGCTAGAGATATTTTTATTTTTATATATTCTGCTTTGGTCTAATTTTACACTTCTGTTCTCAATTGTCCTCAGTCTAGTAGGAACATTAAAAAGTATGTTCTTCATCAGGGCATGGGCAGTTAATATTCACCTTCTGAAATGCGGGCCTTTACAACCATGCTATTGCATTTACAGGCTATGAAAAACTCTTAATTTTTGAAGCATGATGTGTCTCATCTTGAACTCTACATCCAGAGAGCACAGAGTGACAAGCCTGGTACAGACATTTACTTTGAAGGTACTTAAAAATTAGTTGTGATTTATTCCATTTGAAGGGACTTTATATTTAATAATTCTGAAAGACAATAAACCCACTTACAGTAATTTTTACTGACCCACTGGAAGTTGGAAACTAGGTTTTCCAACTTCTGAGTATTTCCCATTTTCATTTGGAGTTGTACAGAACTGTGCAGTAATGGTATTCTTAGAGAAGTCTAGGTATAGTAATTAATCTTTGTTCTTTTCAATGTAAAGAAGTTTCAGTGAATGAGAAAATAATAAAAAAAAAGAATATAAAAGGAATGTATAATAAGGAATAAAAACCCCCAGGAATACATAATTCATCCCACTGGTGGAGAGACTTCTACTATAAGAAGGTTAAGGATGCTTAAAACTGGATAATCTCCACCGATCTCTCTAGATGGAATATAGACAACCTGTTTAAACTAAATTGTTAACTTTTAGATTGCTAAAGATATACTGAATTAATTCATTTGTTGACTACCTATATCCCAATATTTACTAAAAAGATAATGAATGATACAGACTTCTGAAGTGGCAGTTGGCTTCAGAAAGTATATATTTATCTACTGTGGTATCTGGAAAATAATATCTGAATATTATTTTTGCCAAAATTTGCAATTTAAATGAAAATTTCTCACTCACTTCCAAAATTCCTTGCATCTCCATTTTAGGATGGTGTTTCACAGTTCCCTCTGAAAGAGAGCTATTCTTCTGAGATGAAGGGATTCACCCCCTCCTGCTTCCACCCCTTCCCTCCCCCCTTTTTTTTTTAAGTTTATATTAAATCCTTGGCAAATTGTCTCTAGTTTTTAGATAGAAGAATTATGGATTGAGAACAGAATGCCATAAACCTGGAGTAAATATGAATGTCAGTGTACTGTCATTTCACATCCTCTTTTGGTTTCTCCTCAGAGCATCCAAGGAATTGCCTTCAATACCAATCGGTGTGTTCCTGAACTTGGTACCAGAATCCAGCTCCTGAACACAGCTCCCATCTGCTGCAGGGCCCAGGCTGGGACTCCCCTGGTGCCTGTTCCTCAGCATCAGTGGTGATGGTGCTGTAATTACCATCAGGGGGGTTGGGTTCAATGCTGGTTTTGTATATATTTGTACATATTCTATTTTTTATTATTATTATTCTCATTAAAGCTGTTCTAGTTTCCTTTTCTACTGGCTGAGTCTCTCTCCCTTATTCCTTTTCTCTTCCCCTTTGGGAGGAAGGCAGGTTAACAGAGAGAGTCTGCTATTGGTCTAAGGGGACACCCTGACACTAAACTGTGACAGGAATGTATTTTTTTATTTCTCAGGAAGCAGATATCAAAGCAAGTATATTTCAGAAAAAGAAAATGTAAACCTGAACTATTCAGAGAGTCCCGGAGTGAAGACCAAAGTATAGAAGTTATTACTGAACATAAATTTCCAATGTCATACTAATTAAAAAGAAAGCAGATAGGTCTCACAGTGCATACAAAGACTGATATCACATGAAAAATATATATCAATAACATATATCAATAACACCAATGAAAATTAAGTTTGTCACATTATAGTATTGTATGCAGCATTTATAGATGTAGAACAAGGTTTGTGGGTTTTTTAAAAAGAAACAACTACTGAACACAAAGTTTGAGAAACAGCATAAGAAAGTCTTGAAGATTTAGTTCATATGATAGCATAATCCTAGCTCCAGTGGAGATAGAGTGGACTATGTCAAATAATGACATAATATGTTTTGCCTGAGAAAAAATAAGCAATACATGGTTAAGCATGAGTATCCGTACTTGAAAGAGGAAAATAAATGTTCAGGTTACTTTAAGAATACTGTCATGGACTATTTTAGTTGCACAGGGTAAAGCAGGTAACCATTTTTCTTAATTGTATTTTATACATAGTTTAATTCATGGGAATTTCTTCAGAAACACTAAATCCCAACTTGAATGCTTCCACTATACAGGAGCTAGAAGATATAATACTAAATCCTCTTGAAGACATAAAATAGAGCTACAATGAGCAGCTGTGTAATGAAAACAGTCACTAAGTCTACATGATAGTGTTGTTTACCTCTCTAGCAAATTTAACATTTTTTATTTTTAAATGTGCTATATTTACACTATACACTATATACACTATTTATATTTATATTGATGGCTGAACTAAACACAGGCTCAACTTAGAAGTAGAAAAAAAATTGTCTATGGCTATTAGAGATCATAAATTTTTAAACTACTTCAAACAACATGTTCTGAAGGCTTCTTCAATGAATTTACATAAAAGATATACTTCCCTCCTATTTTTTATTCATGATTTGATGATCTTTTAGGTATGATCAACAGTCATTTGAATGTACACTATCTCTTCAGCTGCTTGTCTGAATGCTTAAGGGAAAGATGCAAATTCCTAGTTTCCCTGGTCACTTACAGCAGATTTATGTGTTGGGTAATAAGAATAAATAATGCACTAGTATTTTCTATGAGCAACTAATGAACCTATCCATGTAGAAAAGACCTTACATACCTGTTGTGTTTTACTTAGAATGAGTAAACAAGAAAAGTATAGACATTGATAGATGTAAAGCCAGAGGAGATAGACAAGCTATTTCTCTTTGAAATACCAGGTAGAACATTTTTACAGTCTTTCAGCTTTGCATGCCAAATAAAGAAAGTATTTACACCATGAAAATTTCACTAGTGTTAATATTTCTCATGGAAATCAAGACCTAAGAAAAGTTGTTGATTTAACCTGCTCTGAGTTGCAGTCTGCTTGGAGTTCCCACAAGTATAGTACAACATCAGGCATCAGTCCTCATGCAACGTTTTAGAGTTTACCTGCCTCAAATTAAATATTATGCCAGTATGGTTTAATGTGTTCTTTTTATTTTTGGATTGCATACTTCTTTATTCTATTAGCTCAATTACTACAGTGCAATGCTCCAGATGGAGTGGAACCCTTGTGTTTTCATGTCCTTCAGCTTGCTATCTTCAAAGGTGAAAGATTTTCTAAGGACCTATGCCCTAGCTAAAATCATTTGCCTTTTGCCCTAGCTAATGCTATTCAGATATGGCTTCTAAAAGACATTTTAAACAGCAGGAAACATTTCCAGACATCTGTTGAAGGGCATTAGAGATTGAATTATTTTGGTTGTTTTTTTTGCTTTCTGTCAGTTATCACTGAAAGTTCTTTAACAGAAAACTGAATACTTTGCAAAGCATCAAGCTGTTCCTTTTTTCTTCATTTAATGAAGATAAGTATTCTGAGTGAATTCCTCTAGTAATACCTAGCAAGTGACTTCTATTATTCCATTATTTCTGTCCATGGTCATTGAAGTTTGGAAGCTGTGTGCACTAACAATTTCTCTTTCAAAGGTGACAACGATAATAACACATAAATTGCAATGAACAAAGCTTAAAATGACAGCATCTGTTGCTGAGACATATACTCCTGTGTAATTCCAGTGACACTTTTGTAATATAGGGACCTCCCATGGTGCTACAAAACCTGTTTTGCCAGCTCATCTTTAGTATAGGGAACAGAGCTGTGGAAGAAATGTTATTGTTCTTTATAGGTGTTTGAGTTCTGAGACTTATAAGGCTTCCACTGTAATTCAACACAAAATAGAGACCTTCCCCAAATAGTCTGGAGATGGCTGAACACCTGCCTGACAAAAGGAAGAAGTGAATTAATTTCTCATTTTTCTTTACTTGTGTGCTCATCTGTTGCTTTACCTGTTAAACTGTATCTCAAATTTCTAAAGTTTTCTTACTTTTAGCCTTCAGATTGTCTCCCCCATCCCTCTGGGAGAGGGTGAGTGACTCTCTCTCCCAGAGAGAGTGAGCAGCCCACCAGGCTTAGTCCACATCTTCATTGTATTTAGGAGAACCAAGAAATTTAAAAGTGTGAATATGACCAGATAGAAGTGTTTAAATTAGTCCATGTCATTGTTGTGTTCACTACTATAAATGTTGTCTTAACTAGATAGTGAAAAATATAGGAACTTTTTTATGTCATCTTCTCAGAGTCATGAGCTATCATGGCACTAGAGATGCTTTTTACAGAAGACTTTCAAATCACCCACATAGTTCGATACTGCAAGCTTCAAATAAATGTATTTATATTTATTTTCCACATACCTGTAGAAATAAGCTGAAAATGATTAAAACAATGAGACAAAGAGAGGGAAAAAAAAAAAAAGTGGATAAATCTATGAATGATCTTAATAAGACTTCTAAAAGGAAAGTTTGAGGATGAGGAAAAAGTATGTAATTTAAATAGTACTTTAAATTCTAGTTGGTGTGTTTGCTTCAGCTGCAGTTGATTTTAGCAGCCATAAGTTTATTTTAATTAAAGGACTTTTCTACCAACGAAATGAAGTGTCTAACATGCCCAGTCGATTCCTGCCAATATGATTGCTCTACACACAAGGAAAGTGGAATTAATTAGAGGAAGCTTCTTCAAGGACAATTGTTCTACTCTGCAAAACCTGAGAAATCACTGACATGGGTCGTTTCAATGTCACAGACATGTTACTTGTATGCATTATGGTAGCTGCAAAGGTTTTTATCCACTTTCAGAGAGGAGAAAAATGAAAAGGAAAAAAAGGAGCTAACTGTAGAAGGGAATCAAAAGCACAGAAGTCATTATATCTCTTCAACAAAAATAACTGGATTTCATAATCTTTTTATTCTCTCCTTTAAGCATTTAAACTGAACACATGGATGTTTTCTGAGTCAGTTATCCAAAATGTATTTTACATATCAACAGAAATAAGAGATGTAGTTTAAAATGCATTTATGTGTATATATTAAGATTTCATTAAGGTTTCATTAAAGACTGTGAAACCTAAATTAAATGGATTTATTAATTTTTAAATCAAAGTTCTGCTTTTCACAGCTAAGAATGTTTCATTATGTCATACTTTGTTTTCCCTAAGAGAAGACTACGCCAAATATGATTTAAATGTTAATGCAAAGGCTGCAGCTGTAGTGTTTATAATTTATAAACACAATTAAGAACAATTAGATTTGAAACTGCAATCGCCTTTCTGGTTGCAGATGCTATTTAATTCAGAGTCAAGTAAACATGCCAGAATTGCTATTAAATTGTCCTTCCCTCTCTCCCTTCCCAAACACATAAATGAAACTGTAAATAGGTATAAATAAGAAATTCTGTGGAACAAGAGTGAAGAAATAACATTATTTGTAAATTGAAATAAGTAAAAATAAATAAATAAAACTATTAGAATATAAAGAACCTGTAACAATAAGATAGATAGAAGAAGAATAAGATAAGATAGAAGGAAATAAGTTTGACCTTTTTGTAAGATGTCCCTGAACACTGAAGTCAATTCTACTTTAACTTAGTGATAACTCAGTGTTTAGTATAGTTAAATTATATTTATTGTCATTTATTATAACTTCTGTTTCATGATTATGTTCTACAGTACAGAGCTTACCATTACCTCAAAAGCCTTGAAGTACTATAGTGAAACATTAATTATTTTTTTTAACAAATTAATTATATTAGTTGTTGCACTAATAAATAAATTTTGGGTTAATAAAAATTAACCCAAAATTAGACTGGAAAATCATACAGGTGATAAAGTGGATTTGAAAAGAGGTTGATAGTTACAACTCTTTGGGATATGATTCTATGATTTCTTTTTCAGTGGTAGTAGATTTAAAGTCTGCTTCCACTGTGTATTACTAGTATTTCTTTAGATTCATTTAATTAACATTCTTTACATTCTACCTGTTTTAAATGACCTCCAATTAAATGATAAGGCTAGAGGAAAAATGAGAAATTATTTTCCTTGGCAGCTAAAAACCAATGTGGTTAATCCTAGCTATTTTTCTAGGCTTCTTTTGGAGCCATCTGAAATGGAAATACTCCTGAAGAACGTTTTTCAACCACTAACAAATATCTAACACAGGTGGTCCCAATGCACCTCTGTGAAAATGCTCTACTCACTGACAATATATAAAACCTTAATGACTTGTTTTACCAGGTCTCATATTACTTTAGCCTTTTAAAGTAAAGTCAAGTGAATCAATTAACTCCATCCCAAATTAAGTTGCATAAATCATTAATAGCCTTTCAAGGAATCAAAATAGGAGATGGAATTCAGCTCTTAGAAAGATAACTAAAGTTACCTGAATAAATACATGCTCATATGAACTACAAAATTCCCTGGATTCCATTGCTTTCATTAATTAGATCTCCAGGAACTATATAGAAAAGAAAGACATCTGGCTCCCAGCTGAACATCTACATGTAGATATACACTTCGTCCCTTAACCTAAAGTTGAAGCTTACTCTTGGTCTATTTTTACTATAAGCTCAATTGGAAGCTTCATAAGTAACCCGTTGTTTAGGATTTGTAGGCATCACAACAGAGGGCAGAAAATGCAAAGAGATGGGATTACTCCTCCAAACACTTCTCTATTCATTAATTTTGAAAAGTCAGCATTCTTATACTTGAGCATTTAAAGGGAAATGAAGCTACAAACTTCAACATGATTTTTATATTATATGCCTTACCTGTGAAATTACGAGGACACAAACACCGAAACAAAGGTTGTTCTCTAAGTTGGCTCATGTCAATGCAAGTTGAACCTTCAGAACAACTATTTGCATAAATTAAACATGCATTTTCAGCAAACTGGCAAAATTTTCCTGTCCATCCAGGTGCACAGAGGCACTAGATATAACAAATACACAAACAAACAAAAAACACAGAGAGAAAATAAATGAAAAAGTAATGCGAAAGTTTGTAGAAATTTCTTTGGGTCTTGCATTTTACTACTGAATAAAAGTACAGTAGAATGCAGAGTGTTACATGGAACTGGGGCTGTTCTTCATGCCTGTATTTACAGATGATAAATCAATTGAAAGAGGCAGAATTCATCTACCATGTCTATTGAAAACGTGTGGCAAAAAGGGGTGCTTGAGTAGGAGGACATGTAATGTAATTAGTGGCCTTCAGTCTGTCACTAGGAACTGCACATAGGAACAGAAGACTGGAGTGTGCACAAGTGATTTAAATGGCCTGGAGGTGAGGGAGAAACCAGGCAGTGATACATCCTGCAAACACAGAGGCAAACCAATAATGAGAAACCATAGTATGAGATTTCAGTTATAAATTCTGACCCTTTTGACAACAAAAATACATAAAAATAATTTCTTCAGAGGAAAGGGGAAGATTTGATGCTATCTAATGAAGTTTTTTGAGTAAATGACTAGAGCTAGTCCTTTAAGGAAAAATAAATTTCTGGAGTCATGGAGGTCTTCATCACAGCAGCTTCCATCTCGGGCTACATGTTCAGTTCTGTGTGTTACTGCAATGCCCACAGCAGTACCCACTACATAGATGTCCAGGGCCACCTCCCTTCTGGTGCACTGGAGGGTCCACAGTGTGTCTCAAGCTCCAGGGGCAGTGTAAATCTTTTGCAGCCCTGGTCAGCTTCTGTTGGTTACTCAGAGGTGCCTCTCACTGGTAGTGGTGGCATCAGGGTGCCGTCTGGACCTGGCCTGGGCAGGGATGGGGGATGGTTTGTGGATCTGCGAGGTCCTGCTCCTGCCAGGGTCATCAGCCACCCTATGCATTGCATCGTGGACCCTGCCATTGCGGAGCATGATATGCAACAGAAATAGTGTGACTTGCCTTCCCAGGGCCTGGAAGAACATAATGTTCTCCAGCAGATGTATATTCCTTATTTTTTATTTTCTTAATTCCTATCCCTGCCTCTCTCTGTAGTGACAATACCCATACATGACACTGCTATTTCCTGATTTCATTCCCCTCAATCTCCAGGAACACCTGCAACTGCCTAAGTACTGTCCTTGTCCTTGATGTTATGTTTTGTTAAATTTGACGCTGTTATAAAATTGTGAAAACAAGGTGTCATTTTTTAGATAGTTACCTATGGGTACACCTACCTTTGTCATTCAGTATACAAAGCTTCCCTCAAACAAACTTATAAAAATTATTTGTTTGGTATGTCAATGTATTTTAAATTCATATAATCCCAGAATAAATTAGGTTGAGAGAGACCTTTGGAAGTTATACAGTCCTACTCCTACCTCAGAGGTTAACTTTAAAATCCAAGCTAGTTGCTCAGAATTTTTCTAGTTGAGGTCTAAGTTTCTCCAGGGATGCCAATTCCACAGCCTTTCTGGAAACTTGTTGCTTAATTACACTTACACTACAGTCTGAACCATTTCTTCTAAATAGCTAGTCAGAATTTCCCTTGCTGCAACTTGTGCACTCCATCGCTGTGCGCTTCTGAAAAAAGTTTGGCTCTGTCTTGTCTACGACCACCCAACAGAGAGATGAAGCAAACAATTATATCCTCATTCAGTTTTCTGTTTTCAAGGCTGAACAAACCCAAAAGATTCAGCCTTTCCTCATACATCATGTGTTGCAACCCTTTCACAGTGTTGATGGCTCCCTGATGAACTTGTTCCAAATTTGTCAGTCTTTTTTAGTACATTGAAGCCCCAAACCACACACAGTCCTCTGCTAGTTCAAGGGACCAATGACTTCACTTGATCTGCTGGCTATGCTTTTACTAAAGCAAGGCAGTATTAGATGAAGCTAACCTTTATCACCTTATGATTACACTGACCCGCTTCCTCATCTTCCTTAGACACATCCTGTTGAGCCCTTTGGACATATATAAATACCTTCTTTGCTGAAGTAGTTCCTACTCAGGCATTCCTCTATCATTGACTGTCCTTTTTACATCTAAATTTTGCCACTTGGCACAGGGACTTGGGAAACTTGAAAGCACATATTGCAAGTAAAAAAGCAGAGCAAAGACACTGAATATTAGCAACCTCATTCAGCAGTGGGCTTACATTATCCATGGTCATTTTTTTCTGCTGCTGTACCTATGAAAGTGGAATTTATAATTATGGTTGACTTTTATAAGAACAGTATTTATCTGGAAATTCTCATTGACTAGACTCAACCTTTTATTTACTCAGTCATTAAACACTACTATTTACTGGTTAAAACTGTTTAACTAGTGCTTTCTTTTTAAAAATATCTTATTAAGTCCACTTTGCAAGAAAGAGCTTCTTCAAATAAGTTCACTTAGGTTTAACCCTCTTCCTAGTGTATACATGTTCACTTAAAAAATCTGTTCTCAGAGATGGAATTCTTGTGAAAATTACATTTACTTTTCATCTAGCAAAGTGGGTATTCTGTACATGGGGTGAAACGTATTACTGACAATAATTCAGGAATTAATTCACTATTTCCAGATTATACCGTGAATTGTTTTGAGGATAATTAAAGGACAAGTCTTAGGGATGTTTAAGCAAGCAATTTCCACAAACATTAAGACTTTTTTTTTTTTTTATGCTGAATTAAAATCCTCCCAACAGCATACTGGTAATTTTGTTGAAAAATGATACAATAGCTTTTTATTTCCTTCTCAGTTTTCAATTGCCTGGTAAGATGCTTTGCAAAATGAAGATGTTCATGTATATATGGATTTCTGCTACTTTTAAAGTACATGGAGAAAACCCCAACTCAACCCAAATTTTAGAGATCAGACTGGGTATGAATGCTTTCATTTTTTGTTTCATCTTACATATTCTCTTATAATACATTTTCTTATTCTCAGATTATCCTTTCCCCCCCCCCCCCCCCCCC
>VWZY01008960.1:11168-67431 GCA_013399075.1 Chloroceryle aenea
ACTCATTCACTTACACAGTCTGAATGATGTGCATATCCCTATTGTTTTTTGTTCTGTCAGTATTTTCTACAGAAATTCTCAACGTTAGGAACTCAAGTGACTGGTTTATGACAAAAGATTTCAGGAACTCAGCCCGTGCAGTTTGGCCAAATGACAAAAAAAGAAATTATTTGTTGATGTAGATTCATTTATGAAAATTTTTAAAATACTAAAAATAAAATCCTTAGCTTAGTACCAGGAAAAAAAAAAAAAGCACATAAATACAGGCTTTTAGTTCCCCACATTCATCTTATAATATATGAGTCAACACTACAATGTTGGTTCTTGAGGGCTGCTGAAGTGGCTGACTTCTGTTACTCATTTGTTCCCAGGTCTGAGTTGAAAAGGGACCCACAAAAGAGGCTCAGCTTTCTCTTGGTACAGCTGTAGTATCCTGTCTACTGTGATGATACTAATTCCTGCACATCTACAACTGCTCTTGCATACATAGTCCAGAATAGATTTTCTTTCATGTCTTGGCAATGCAGTTTATTCAGAGGTCAGTTTTCAGTGGGGGAGTCGTTTTGGTGACAGTCTAGCTCTGGTTGGACTAGATGACCTTTAAAGGTCCTTTTCAACCCAAACCATTCTATGACACTATGATCTCTCATATGATATACTTATTCACGTGAATTCCTGATTTCAGGTAAAATTATTAGAGGTCTGGACAGAAAAATGACATAGATTGAAATAATTATTTAATTTTAATAAAGATTATATTCTTTCATTTTTTAGGTGGACATATGGAGGGAAAACAAATTTTTTTTACAAGTATTCCTCTGGCTTCTGATAAAGTAGAATTCTTTCTGTGCACATTTTATAGGAGGGGGACTATGAACTGACTTCTGTGTTGTTTTGAGCAGGTGCCACCTCTCCTTTTATCAAAACTTAGAAAATAATTAAATTTTATTAATTATAAGATAGAAAGGGAAATTAAGAATGTTCATTTTTTGAGTATTTGGTAGTAGATGAAGAAATGATGGATATTGAAGGATGAAAAATAATCATCAATAAGATGTAGCATGCACTAGAAACTTACTGTACAGTATTGGAAACAGCTTCTGAATTTTTCTACAGCCATCATCTTTATCTCAATGGCCCAGCTCCTCAGTAGATAGGGAAGTCAGAAAATAAGAGATTTGGGGAATTTCTGTCTGTACCCTTGAAATGTTTTAAACTTAAGCATAGAATTGCTTTTAACTGATTTTTTTTATTTTTTTATTTTTAAATAATTCAAACATCAGCTACCTTGCACTGCAGATTTTGGCTGGAATTGAGTTAATTTTCTGCATAGTAGCTGGTATGGGGCTCTGTTTTGGATTTGTGCTGGAAACAGTGTTGATAACACAGGGATTTTTTTCATTACTGATGAGCAGTGCTGACACAGAGCCTTTTCTGTCTCTCACCCCACTCTACCACTGAGTAAGCTGGAGATGCACAAAAAGTTTGGAAGTGACACAGATGGGACTGCTGACACCAACTGACCAAAGATACATTCCGTACCATCTGATGGCACGGAAGAAGAAGGGGGAGGGTCATTCAGAGTATTGTTGTCCCTTTTCCCAAATAACCATTACATGTGATGGAGTCCTGCTTTCCGGCAGATGGCTGAACACCTGCCTGCCAATGGTAAGGCGTGAATGAATTATTTATTTTGCTTTGCTTGCATGGCTTTTGCTTTACCTGTTAAACTGCCTTTATGTCAAGCCTTGAGCTTTCTCACTTTTACCGTTCAAATTCTCTCCCCCTGCACACTGTGGAGAAGTGAGCAGCAGCTGTGTGATGCTCAGTTGCTGACTGGGTTTAAACCAAGACACTTGCCCCTTCCTTGAGCTTTTTCATGAGTCCTGGAAAAAGAACTTATTTCATTATTATACAAAGATTTCAGTTCTTTCTGTCATACTTTCCTATGCAAGGTGTGGGCTGAGGAAACAGCTTTCATATACAGAGTACAAATGTGTGAAGGTACAATGGCCTTACAGAGTACTGTTTTGTTAAAAAATCATAAAATTTGGGGCCTGTCAGTGAGGGTGCTCCCCTATTCTTCTGTTAACCATCATGAGTCAGCTTATATGAAAGGTATCTGCTTTTCTATTTGCAGTGAAAATTTAGCCTATGCTCTAAATAAAAGTAAAGTAGTACAGTAGTAAAATTCAGTCCAGATGTATTTCTTAGTTTATTGATCATTCTTAAGGTACACTTGAACTGGGGCACCAGAACTGGACACAATACTCCCAATGTGGTCTCACTACAGCAGAGGGGAAGGAGAACCTCCCTCAACCTGCTGGACACACTCTTCTTTATGTACCCGAGTCCATAAAGAAAAGTAATCTTTTCTGTTCACTTTAATGCTTGCATTGCTTAGTTGCTATGTTAAGCAATAACATTATTTTATATAATTGCATATCGTTGAATATATAGGACCTTAGCACATTGAAAATCTACTTAAGAAAGCATTTTTCAGAGAGCTGTGGGTTATAATATTGTTGCTATTTAGTATCCATCATATTCCTTTTATGTATATTAATTCTGCGCCCACTATGTACCATGAAAAATGTAATTCCTTACTGAAAACCAAAGAAAATGTATAGTTGAATTTTAGCATTGTCATTTTTATGTTCTAGAACATGGAAGAGCACTACAGACACTTGAATTTGCATATGGAACATGACATTTGTAAGAGCCCGGATATTGTGTGCCTCAAACCTTGTGAGGTGATAAGGTCTGGAAAGACCTCTCTGGAAGGAAGAGGTGTTGATTGATCCCAATGTCTCTGTGCCCCCCTCTTTGGCTCCTTGCAGATATGTGCTAACAAAAGGAAGAGATAAGTTTTGCATAGGTGGGACTCCGTCTTTTCTTTAGTTTAAGTGCTGCTGCTGACTGCACCATGGGGGAGGTGGATGGCGGGTGCCTCACTACTTCTAGCTCATGGAGCTCATGCAAATCAACACCCCTCCCTGTGGAAACTGGGAATGCCACCCAGATATCTCAAGGGTATAAAGGGACAGAAAAATATTGATTGGTGTGCACTCACCACCGAAGAACTGAAGACTTGGACTGATCCAGTGAAACGCCGCTGGATGGTGATAACCTTTTCTCTTTATCTTTCTCTCTTACTCACTCTCTCACTCCCTCTGCCTTTTCCTCTTTTCTAATAACTCTTTCTTCCCCTTCCTCAAAATTTCGTCGCGCTGTAAAATAATCGCCTACAAAAATTAACACTTTTATCCGTACTGTTCCATTAGGGAGAACTAATAAATTGTTCTGTTACTGTTCCTTGGAGTCACTGTCCTGACTCTGCTGCCTGGGCCGCCCTGCCGTGCAGGGACAGCCTCTTTCGGGGGATCACAAAGATTCACCTCCCTTGCTGTCCACTGAGTGGGATGAGACAACATTCCACCCAGGTAGATTTTCATCTCACTTAATATATTTCATCTCTTTCTATATGAAGTAGAAACATCTGGGCTGTAGGTCTAAAACTCATTTGTCTCTTTCATTATCTCAAAATCATCTAATATTTTTCCTCTGCATACAATTCATAGATGTGGCATTGCATTTTATTACTAAAAACACTGTTTCATACTGTTCATGTAGCATGTCTTTCACTGTAATATTTATCATTTCAGTGTTTTTTATTTTTGTATATTTTTGCTGGTTTCTGCTTTTGTTTACTGACAATGGGCTAAAATGATTATGTCATCTGCGAAGTTTTGTTTGAAAATGAAACAAAACATTCTTATTGGTTATTTCTGGCATATTTTACTTTGTATATGTAATTAAATGTTAGTCTAGTAAAGCAATTACATTACATTATATAAAAATATGTAAAGGTATTACATGATCAGAGCTTTAACTAAATTTTTTAAATTTAAATTAACTTTTGGAAAGAAGGATGTTTAGTTTATTACATTAAGTTTTCTGCTGTTCATTAACTTCTGTACTGCTCAGAGATACTTAAAAGCGTGTATGAAATGTAGCTAGGGTGCTTCGATATTGCGGGAAAAGGTTGTTGTTTGGATAAAGATCAAATTAAATACTGAAGAAGCAGAAAATTGTATAGGACCTAAAAAAATTTATGTGAACAGTTCTGTAGAATTACTGCTACTGTGTAGAAGAAAATGGACTAATTAACTTTCGCAAAACTAGCCCCTAATGGAAATACCTGACTTTGAACTACTGCTGTTTGAACAGTCAGCTGGAAGGGCAAATACAGGAGAGACATCAGTAGAATTAATGATGGTGGCAAAGTGGCTTCACAGACATGATCCAGTATTGCTCAGATAGTCCATGAGGAGAAGAGAGTAGGAGAGACTCTAGATATTTTTTAAAAGGCAAATGACAATAATCTATTTTATATGTTGTACATAAGTATAAATGTTGCATCTGAGAGCAGTAGATTTTGCAGTGCCAATTTTCATTGCTTCTAGCATTGCTAGTAGAAAAGTTATAAATATTCATAACAATTTTATCACTCCAACCAACTGCTTTAATATATAGTATGCCAAATGTATTAAATGTTTGTTTCTTTATGGCTTTTTTTTAATGCTAAGAAAACAAATGTTGATTGATAGAGTGCAGAGGGCTTTAAGAGAGCCCTAGTGGCTTTTTTTTTTTTTTTTTTAAGGCACTGTATTTGTTAAACAAGGTAGTGTTTTCTCTTAGCTATACTTCCTCTTATTTCTGGATGTGTTATCTAGAACTTATTTCTCCTCTCATGCAATAAATACAAACAGCTTCTCTCAGATTAAATCTGAGGCCCTCTTAAAACTACGAGATCTAAGCAGTGTAACTGATGCAGTTCAGTTCTGGAGTTATTGCTAATTCTGCATAGAGATGCTTTACTTTTGGGTTGTAAATGTCTTCGGAGGATAAAGTATTATCAAAGAGTATTAGAACTGAGAGTGGCTCCTCAGGAAATGACTTACAAAGTGGAAAAGGGGAGTAAGCTGTGACAGTAGAGTTTCCACAAAGGCTTTTCAGGATGGTGTAGGGTGTGCTGCAGGCCTGTGGGGCTGGGCACTTCTTGCCACTCTTCTGAAAATAAGCAGATTAATTCTCAGCCTGACAGCTGGCTGGTAGGTCTGATTCTGCACCCACAAGGTTTGCCCTCATTTGGTTAGGGATGAACCTTGGAGCTTTCTCTGCCTGACTGTAGTTTCTGCAAAAGTCACAAGTTCTGTTGAATGTGTACCACGTACCAGCTTTCTAGCAAGGGGAAAAAAAAACACAGAAAAAAGAGAGGTTCCCATCTTTCTCCTCCCTCATTCACCCAGAAGGAACATATTGGGTTTGATGAAGACAGTTCTTTGTGTTAGTCAAGCCTCTTCTGCTTTCCCAGAGAACAAAATAATCTTTGGGCAGCACATATTTGCTCTTTTTTATAAATTTTAAACTACAATGCTGTAACCATGAGTTAGTGATTATTCATCTGTACTCACAATTTTACTTTATCAGTCATATCTTCTCTTGGTTCCCACTTCATTGTGAAATATTGCAGTCCACAATAAGACTCCAAATATAACAGCTATGACATCGATACATGGTTGTGAGGAAAAAGATCAAAAGAATCTAACATAAACAGCCACAGAGCCACCTGCAGGGCAACTTGTTAGATACCAATCTTTTCTATTATATCAAGTTTTCTATCCTGTTACAGTGTTCCATACTATTTGATATACACTGTTAAATGCACGTCTAAATAAGAAGTAAAAATTGACTGGGGAACAGTTTCTTGAAAGGTATGTGTGTTAGTACATATCAATCAGTGTTCCTCAGGCATATACAAACACCTGAAGTTTACAGAACACATATTCTTCAAATTAGTTCTAGAAGTTAAAATCATTACTTATCTTTGCTTAGGTCCACTCACCCTTTAGCAGCACAATCTACTTCCACTACACTATAAGAACACTATTGAGAAATCAGCAGCAAATCCTGCTGCTCTTGTGGAAGGCCACCCACTGACAGGGATTCCAACATAAAATTTCACATTCAGATGTCAGTACTGTTTCTCAAAGAAAATGTAAATAATGTCTTTGAATGACCAACCGTAGATATAATTATAAAATTGAGAATTATAACACAGATTATTGTCTCTTACTTTAATGCTGCCATAACACAGCCTAGCTATTCACACAACAGGTATAATTTGCTTAGTCCTTGTCCCAAGTGTAGGGCAGGCAAATGGAAATGGACCTTACAATGGCATTGCTTTTGCTTCATCTTTTGGCTTCAGTTTTTGTGTTTGTAAAACTCAGTTCCTCTGTTAGCTATAAGCACATAACCTTACACAAATATGTGTTTTGTCAGGATGATGGGAGAAAGTCATATTGACAAAATTGACTTGGATACACTATGCAGACAATAGAAGTTGAAAGATATTTGCTCATAACATAATGAGTTGTTAGAGAAAAAAAAAAAAAAAAAGACATCAGTGAGCATTTTTACACCCTGCAAAACATGGAATGCATTTTTAATCTGCCTGCCCTTCCATAAAAAATCTATGGAAGAACAGAAATAGGAAACAGCGTGTAGCTATTCCAAACCTGCTTGCTACTGCTGTAGGGCAGCATTTTCTTCTCCTTCAAATATACATTTGTAGGTAGTCATAACTCGACTGTAAATTCTGTGTATTTTATACAATTCAGTGGTTTCTCCCTAGAAAGTAAAGACAGCTGGTATGGCAGAAACTTGGCAATCTTCATACCCTCAACTTTCCCACTGTTGTGTTTAGAAATAGCACTTCTTTCTGGGCTTCCAAATTTCAACATGAATTCAATGTGACAGTTCTGATGTCCTTATATTTTACACTAAATTAGTTTAATATATTATGCCCTTTATCTTTTATTTATTTATTTATACTTTAATACTAGTGATTCACATAAAAACAGGGGATCTCAGGCAGAGATTTTATTTATTTATTTATTTATTTTCCTGAATCTAAGCCGCTTGCTTTGGATAAATAAGTAGTTAGACACCTGACTATCCCTTGGGACCTAGAGAAAGTCTTTACATTCTCAGGTGATTCCTTGTTTGTATGCCCTCTTTACCTGCTTTTAGTGTCCAGTCTCCTTGTGCCAGAGGCTTTGCTGGAGCCATTCTAATTCAATGGGAGAACGCTATCTAAACCACCAGCATGTGGCAGCAGTATTATTACCATGAAAGGAACAACAGCTTTTTTCTTCTCTGCCAGATGTCCTTTAGGTATTGTTCATATTTTCCTGTCTTCAGGTAAAGATAAGGATAATAGATACCTACAGCCATAAATTGTTTGAGACACTCGGATTAAAGCACCAAGGAAATACTATCAAATGCAAATTAGAACACTGATTTTTCATTTATAAAATCCATTAAAAAAAAAGTTATTATTAGAACAGAAATGCCTATTCAAATGTATCAAATGTCTCTGTGGGCAGATTTTTATTATTTTTTTAAAAATACTTTTATGAAGTTGGTAACATATTGTCAAAATAATGAAGATGATGAAGACGAATAATTCAATAGCAGTGTTCCTGCAGTAACTGACAAATTAATAGTAGATAATAGAATTTAACATAGCAGCATTTTTTGAATGAGGAAGGTCTGTAATGTTCAAACACTATATTTGTCACCTGTTAAAATGATATCCAGATTTCTTAAATTGAGGCAAGGCTGCAGTCTTTTCTTTCTGTGCTTTAGGAACTAGCTAACAATGTAGATGTCATATCTTTGACTTTCTACAGAGCCCAAATAAAGCAGGTGTTTGTTTTGTTGTTTGTTTCTTTTTTTTAATGTCTTGGCACCTTTGGGAAATCCTTTTCCCAACTTTTTAATATAGAATGTGGAAATATCAGTGGAAAGACTCTACGGCATTGACTGCCAGAAGCAATCTACAGTAAGTTTTTCAGCCTTCAGCAGAAATTTTACATTTTGGATCCTACAGCAGTAGATCTTCATGAAATTTAATGTCTGGTGAAGTTATTCACTAGGACAGGACAGATGTGACCTGGCATTGATCTGATGGAAAATTGCTAATATACTGCATTACACCATATTTTATTACCTAACAATTTTTGAAAATGCTTGTGGTTTAATCAGTAGTGCATAGAAGAAGCAGCTGCACAGAACTATGCACAACACTCCTTGCTAATGAGGCTTCAACATTTTTGGTATACAGAATTAAATATCTTAAATACAACTGTTCCTTTGTTTTTCTTCTGAGGAAACTGGTAGCCAATAGAGAGCATTAACTTTGTGACTCAATGTGGAAATCATTATTTCTTAGGAAATGGAGCTTCTTCTTGTATTTCATATTTTCATATTTCATATTTATATTTATCTATCCTAGTTTGAGTGAGAACAAAACTAATCCTGTTCAGTGATTTTACTTTTCAGTTCAGTACTTCTGCATCTGATGACTCCACATCTCATATCTCATATTTCAAAGTACAGCTGTAGTAGTGACAAGTCATTTCCTTTGTTCTTTCTGTTGTTACCCATTATTCTGAGAATCAAAGTCATAATGTATATACTGAGATAAGATTTATCAACACAAAAATAGTGTGTAATTAATTCCAGTTAATGTAGCTTAATGGGAACAGATCACATCAGACAAAGCAGATGTAATGAGATGACCTGGCAGATAGTGACAGAGAATATTTTCCAATGCAATTCACTCATTAAGCAAAATAAATCATTTAATGGAGCAAGTTCAAGTCTAGGGAAAAAATAATCTCCATCTTGATGATACTTTAATGTGTTTAGCCAATCAGCTGTATTAAGACAGGTAAGTTGTTTTGTTTCCAAAAGATAGCATGGTTAATAATAGGCAAATGTGATTAAAAAATGTTTACATATGTAGCTAAAAAGACCTAAAAGCATTTCTATTTTTATTACAATATTTCTATCATGTAGGTAAGTTAACTGGAAAACACAAACATTTTTACACCATTTTTTTTTTTTTCATTAATGCTTTTATGTCAATGCAACAAGAAATGAGCTCAGTATTTGTTTCATCTGCTAACAATGAGGAGAAGCGAGTTCTCAGAGAGGACTCCTTGTCATGTGTTTTATTCTTCTGTTGCTGTATTATATATAGCATACTCAACAAAGAAAGTCACGTTCTTTAAGTTTGGATGTTTTAGTGCTCTGTATAATTCTGCATAAATCTTTGCACAATTGCATAAATCTCTAATATGCAGTATTTTGCAAATAACCTCAAGACTTTGTGTTAAAGTACATTCCTATTCTATTGCTCTAGTTAATATATATGTATAGGTAGTGTTAAAAATGTTTTTAAACCACAAATTTAAAAGCAGTTTCATCAAAATTCAGAATTTAGCAGACACAATATACCTATTTCTTTCAGTAGTACAGTATTCATTAGTTTCTGAAATTATAACTTCCAGGCATTCAGTAACTTTGTCATGCTTTTAAACAAAAGTCTTGCTACAGATCAGCTATAGAACTGATGATATCTGTGGAAATGCAAGTACTGGAATGAGTAACAGGTCAATTTAAATGGTTGCTCCCGGCAAACAAGATCAGGGACTAAGAGAAAGGACAAGATAAAGTAATTGGGAGAGTAATGCAGTCAACAGTGGTATGAGTTTAATTCTTACCGATACCTGAAAAACCCACAACTGGAACTCAGAATCTGCACACAGAACAAGGTCCAAAAATATGGACTGGCCACGCTGAATAATTAACTGGAAGCTTCTTTTCTCTTTGTTCCCATAAGTAAATAGGAGAAGCAATCCTTAGTCACTGGCATGTAGCAGTTTTCAGTTCAGGTAAGAATCAATGAATATGAGCAAACACAAGGACTCAAGGGTAGAAAGCACTGGGGAGAAAATATCAATAACTCTTTAGCTTTTGTGACTACAAGAAAGGCAATAATGTTTGAGTAACTACATGCAAGGAATATTCAGAAAGTTAGGACCTTGAATACATCAACAAGCTCTGATTGGCTTGACCAGTCTATAACCATCTTTCTCTGCATGTTTCCTTGGCAATCTCTTTCCCCTCAACTCACAGATTTAATTGCCTGTGTTGAAGATCAGCTCTGATGTGGCTCAGCACTGTCACCTTGTATCATCCTACTGTGAAACCAGAACTCACCTCTGGGATTCACACACTTAGACTTTCATTCAATTACTCATGAGCTACATTTAAGCTCAGACCTTTGCACCTGATCCTTTCCAGAGCTATTTTGTCAGTATGCCTGTGTCCAGCTTTGTATCTCGCTGACTGATCTAGAGACCTGACTACCCAGCTTGACCACAAAACAAATAGTCATCATTATGGACTTCTTTTGTGGACATTTGGCTGAATCTGTGAATCATTTGTGTTCATGTGGGTATTGAGGGATGAGTGCCCTTTGCTGATGAGGACACTGTCCATGCTGGCTTTTCTGTCACCCTCAGTTCCACCTCTCCATCCCTAGCAGGGTAGACTACCTATACTCCCTGAAACAAGGAGTAACATTCTAATCCTTCTAATCCATTTTGTCTGAACACCCAAACAGCTAAGTGGACTAGAACTAGATAAATGGTTCCAGCTGGCCTTGGTTGTACAGAGTGTGGTCAATATGACCTCCAAAGGTCCTTTCCAACCTCAACCATTCCATGAGTGTGTGATCATCTCCTACTATTTGCAGAATAATGAGTTGTTTAAGTTGTTTCCAATTACTGCTTCTCCAATTATTTCTTCTCCTTTGACAAACTATAGCCAGAAGAATCTTAGTACATGATGGAACTTGCTCAACATTTTTATGAGCTAATTTGAGACTTAAAACAAGCAGAATTACTTTTTTTTTTTTTTTTTCAAAATTGCAGTTGGAATCAAACTCACTGCCCTGTAGTTTTGCCATTGAACTTTTAAGTCTGTATTAAGTTTATAACAATGTTTAAAACAATGGTAACACATGTTCTCAATTCAAGCAATGTATTTTTAAAGGCTGCAGCAGAGCTGTGATTATCATCTGTGGATAATAACACCAGACAAAAATTAGTTACATATTCTTTTTTTTTATAAAAATACTCTTCATTTCTCTTACTTGATATAGTACAAAACATTATTTCAGTAGAAAAATAATAAAAAAGTAAATAAAAAAATCCATATTACCCAGGTGAAGTGTCCTTGCGTTACTGATTTAAATAAATAAAACACATAGATGAATATCACTCTTTTCTCTTAATGTAATGAATGCATTTCAAGTTCTGCTTGTCTGAAGCTTTTATACTTTGGAGCACTGAATTAGTTTAACATGTATTAAATTACTTACAGTGAATCCTCCAATTATATTAAGACACAATCCTTCATTCAGACAGTTGATGCTGAGCAGCCTGCAGTAGTCAATTACTTCCTCACAGTTCTTTCCAGTGAATCCTGGCATGCAGCTGCAAATAGAACAGTGTATATCAGAGGACTTCTATTTTAAAAGTAAATAGTATTTAATTATGTTCCATAATTATATTAAATAATATTCTTGCAGTAACAGAACAGATCTCATATGTTACCTAAAATAAACAGAACAAGATTTCAAGCAATTAAAATTTAGTGCATGATTCTGGATATTTTTGCTTTTCCATAAAATACTTCTTATCATTGATTAAAACTTTTTCATACCAATAGTTCATATAATCTTCTGTAAACAAACAAACAAAATATCTAGAATGAGGTAATGTTTAATCTAAAGCTATAAATGAGGTTTTGGAAAACTATGAGAAAGGATGAATCAATTAAACCATCAGAGAGAAAAAATTAGAAATACGATGATAAATAATTAACTATTTAGCATCAATCATTACTTAACAAAGAATAGTCAATAATGATAATCTTAGCTTTGTAAGGAACAATGTAAGGAATCTATGCCAAGAACAATGCACAGTTGTTTTGGGGTTTTTAATTAATTGCTATTCAGTATTTTCTTTAAAGGAGAAAAGGAGCATTCTATTTTTGTGAGAGTTTGATAATTCCATGTGATGCCAGTGGAGCTGTGGGTAGCTCTTCTATGGTAAAAGGAGACATTTCTTCTGCTTCATGTCAGCACTTATTATTAGGAGAAAAGCCTTTCTTTATCTAATCATCCGGTGTTTAAAAAAAATCCCCTATATACAAAGAAAAAAGATGATACACAAATGGATAGTAAACAAGTCTTATTCAAAAGCAATAATGGAACAGTAGAAATAAATTTTAATATTTATATCTTGCTCTAAACATGCACAAAGTAAAATCCAGACTGCAAAAACTCTCTTTTGTCTTTTTAGAGATACATAATCCCTGTCAAATTCACTCAATACGTTCTCACAGACATGCTTAACATGCACTCCTGTCAAAAGGCTCTTTCTGGTAGAATAGAAAAAAACCAAAACATTTAAGTAGAAGAGAAAGGAAATGGCCAGTTAGATGAAAAATTGTAGTTGTAAAGGAACCCAAAAATAATAGGTGGGAAGTTCCTTTAGCTTTTTCTGAAGGGTAGATTGTCTAATGATTGAGCCCAGAAACTGGAAATCGTGAAGATGATACAGAATTGTTTCTGTTATGTTTGTTTGTTTTTCTGTGCTCTTGCTTCTAACGGATCTGAGATTCAGTTCTGTCGCTTGTTTCCCCATTAGAAAAAAAAAAAAATTAAAAAATGCTGTTTCTGTTTTCAGAATTCGTAAAGCCTCTCACAGTTATGTAGCATAAAAAAAGGAAATAATCTATTTTCAGCAGTAAGGCAGTGAGGCAACATTTAATAGAAAGTATCTTGTATTTTCTAAATAAGTTAAAAATGCCTAATCAGTAGGTAATGCTACACCTCTGAGGGATGTACTGGGGCATCTGGTGTGTCCAGAAGCTTAAGTCATGTATTAATCTTTGGTAAAGTGTTAAACAGGCTGTCACCAGAAACCCCTGGAGAACATTCACACATACCATGTGGACAGACACAGGTGGGTATGGGAAAACATTCTATAATTATATTCTTTGAGGCTAGTATAAACAAAACCACAGAGGATAATCTGTGTAAGTAGCAATGGACTACATAATCCTCATCATCCTATTGAAAAAATTGCTGCATGTAAATCTGATATTTATACTGATGCTATTTCAAGTACTTGATATTAAAATTCTTGCAGTCTATTCTTAACAAATATCTGGTTCACATATTTAGGCTAAAAGGACTTTTCCATAATACTTAGCTACTTCTATTTCAGAATGTCCAAAAATATCAGATAATTGCATACCTCTAGACAAAAATACTTATATCAACAGATAGCATATTTATTTTTTGTCCTTTGTATTATAACACCATTCATCTGTATATTTATTTATAAAAGGAATGTAAAAAAAAAATTGTCTTGTTTTTATAATTCCATTTTTAAATCACACTTCAAATCAGAGCAATGCAACTGTTTGTTTTACTGATTTTTTTTTCACCTGTGATCTGAAAACAGGTGAAAGAGATCCTAGCTTTGTTGGTTCAATTTATTTAGGTAATCTATGACTGCTGCATGGGCAGTTTAGTAAGCCAATTATAGTAACTGCTTCTTCTAATTTTTATAGTTCTTTTTATATTTGCTTATTTTTCCTATTTTTGTTTTTATTGTCAATCTGCAATAGACATAATGTCAGAGAAGGTAAAATAATAGCAAGAAAGTTGACTGAAGTTCTAAAGAAAATACTAAAATCAAATTTTATCAGAACATACTCTTACAATTCTTGTGACATTTTATTGTCCTAAAGAATGCAGATAATAGAAGATACAAAGTAAACAATCACAATTTATTGTGATAGATGTCCTTGTTCACTGCCTATATGAATTTCCCTTAAATTTTGACATATAATAAAAAATGTTACTATTATATTCTTAACACAAAGTTGTATATGTTATCAAGACTGCAAGGACAGAATTAGGATATAAGATAGTCATACATCATAACTGAAGTGGAGAAAATTAAACTGACTTGTTATAATTTTGGAATGGAAAACATCTGTATTCCCAAAGTAGAAAGGTTATGGATACATAAAATGAGATGGTGTTGGGTACAAGCAAAATGCAGCTTGGATGTAAGTAGAAACATATAAAACAAGGGCAAGGAACACAAAACAAGGGATAAAAAGGTCAATTCAGCTATTATTTGAATTCTTACAAGCATGTGAGATAAATGTCATTACATTTATTAAATATGTTAAAATGTTATAAAAATGGATCAAGTAGTAGCATTATACTAAATTAAAAGCATGCAGGTTTATGTGGAGTAACTAGACAGTCATAACTGAAAGAATTTGACAAAGACTACCAGAAATGTAACAAAACCTCTGCTTAAAATTCTGAATGAGCAGCTCCAAACCTCCTGAATTAAGCAACATAATTAATAGTAGGTTTATTTTAGGTAAAATGTATTAAAACATGATTCACAGTCTGAAAGCTTCCATGTCTGTGACTTAAAAAAACTTAAACTGTTAAACCACTCAGTGTTCTTACATGTCTTCTGAAATCCTCTGTTATTCAAGTAGTTAATGCAGGACATAAATTAATAAAGGGAATTTTGAATCCTAAAAATAGTAAAACCTGCTGACTGTTGGCCTGCTCTAGAAGTTGGCATCTCCTCTAAAATTTATTCAGCACTGTGGCTTTTGAAAGACTGCAGCTTGCACAACCAAATGACTGAAGTTGGTCTCCTTGTTAGAAATGCAGGATTCATACTCTCTGAATGCTTTCTCTCACCTAAATATCTCCTTCCAGGTATACAGATATAAATATACACAGAATTTACATTTATTAGATATTTGGGATTAACATGGCATAGAACTGATTTTAATTTAAGGAAAAAAAAAAAAAAAAGACAGGAAATAATTTTCAGTTTATTAACAATAAACACTAAAAAAATATTGTAATTACTAAATTGGAGCCTTCAGGGACTGAACGGCAAAACTAAGGCTGAGGACCTGAGGTTTTCAATACAGGATTGAACAGTCATCTAACAGTCATCTGTGATTCTATGATTCTATTGAAAATAAGTTCCAATGCTGCCATATTTATCTAACTGATAGAGGAACACTGGAATACATTGCACAGGGAGGTGGTGGAGGCCCCATCCCTGGAGACATTCAAGGTCAGGTTTTATGATGCTCTGAGCATCTAATCTAGTCAAGGATGTCCCTGTTTACTTCAGGGGGGTTTGGACTAGATGACCTTTGGAAGTCCCTTCCAACCCAGGGCATTCTGTGATTCTAACATTAAGCGTCTACAGTTTTTAGTATCTGGTATATGATAGCAGTCCAGACTTTCCCAGTAGCTCTGTACAGAGAAAATCTGAACATGCTTTATCTTACATAACCTGAATATTTCTCTTTGGAAAAGGAGTCCCTTTCTGGAGTACTCTTCCTGCACCAAGAAAATCTGGTGTGCAGTCTGGATGCTATGAAAAGCTATGTGAATTGAACTCCATCCAAAGTTTTCACTTAAATGGTAAGTACAGTACCAAGCACTCTGTGTTGTACAAAGATGAAGGATGGACTCTTCATTACTGTATTCATAGTGGTCTCTCTAGGATGTTATTTCCCCTTTTCAGAGCATTCTTAGTGTTAAAAACTAAGCTTATAACCTATCTCATTTCTCAAACTAACGCACAGATGTGTCTTGTCTGTCTTGTCAGAATAGATCTGAGTAGATCTGAATGCATGAATAACGCACAAATATTAAAGGCAAAATCTAAGCACCACTGATATTAGTAGGATCTTAATGCTTGTCCTATCTGAGCCCAAAACTAATTCCACTAATTCCACTCTTATTCTCACACAGTTATCAATGGAAAGATTGTTAAATCACCATGCCTTTCCATATCTATTTTTATTAGCCAATTTTGATAGTACAGTGAGGTTCATGGTACCAACCATATCTGCCAGTTCTTTGTGAAATTATAAATTATTCAATCTGTATTGTACACATTGCCAGGATTTTTTATTTAAACCCCACCCCACCCCCCCCCAAGGAAAGCAATCTTCATCTTAATTGTTTGTGTTATGCATATATTTAAATGTAAAATTTAGACACCATTTTATACTAATTGATGCACCAACACACTGTGTAAAAGACTTGCTGTATAATAGTAAATTATTGGTAGCTTATAACCTGGTATAAAATATTAGAAAATAAACAATAACACTGTTGTTCTGTGCCATAAATATCTACATGGGAAGGTCTAATTCTATGTATAGGTTTGTCTGTGTGTCCATATGTATAAATGTATTTAGGTGTAAGTAAATAAAATTGTCTTTTCTCTTCTTCTTTGGGAAGATTGTAAACATAGTTCTACTTATATTTCCATTTTCAGACTTCTCAGCTGCATATGTTCTGATGGACTGTAACTCTATGTGCTGTGTGATGTATTTGCAGTTTCTAAGTTAATTTATAATGTGTTTTCAGGTTTTTGTGTACCACAGCTTTCAATTTTCTACTTTTATGAATATCCTGAAATTTGGAAGTTATTTAATGCACTTCAGTAAGGCTTAGGAGAATGTATTTCAGGAAGTCAGATAAAAGTGAAGCAAAGGGGAAAAGGACAAATTGTACTCCTTAGTGGTATAAGAAAATATCTAAAAAGCTATTTTAAATCACACACTGGGTCACTTCTGTTATTTTCAGATGGGTAATTTTTGGCATCTTTCAGAATAAAGCACTTTTCGATATGCTGCTAAAAGAATCAATCTAAGATCTACTAATCTTTGTCTGTGAATTAGAAATGAAATTAATTGTCTTATCCTTTCAGAAACAATGTAAGCATCATACACCCTGAATGGGAGTGCTACCTGTATTGTAATTGTCTCAGTTGTCATCAATGTGTCAGGATTTATAAATTTTATCTTACAGAACTAATGATAAAACAATTAGTAACTCCTTAAATACTTTAAATCTTTTTGTAGCACTTTGGGAGTTTTCCAGAAGAATAACACTGCAGAGCATGAAATATGAATAAAATTTATTCAAGAAAAGTTTATAGTGTTTTTTTGTGCTCTGTAACTAAAAATGTCTTTTCTTGATAAAATCAGTGGGATACCATGAAGTGATCCAATGAAGTACTGAAATAAATACATTTCTAATCTTACCGACAGTTATAGTTCTGCTGTTGAGCTACACACGTTGCATTATTTAAACAAGGCAATGATTCACATGGATTCAGTATTCTCTCACAGAACTTGCCAGTGAATATTGGCAGACAGATACATGTCACATCCTATAGAAAAGAAAGAAATCAGAAATCATTATTTGTTGTACCCAAGGCAATATAAAAATTAATGTTCAGTTCCATTACTATAGAGATTCTAACTAGGACAGGGTTTCATCAAATTAAAAAGTCTACAAAGACAGAACAAAAAGCAGTCCTAGCCCCAGATAGGTTACAAACATAATTTAGGACAAGTGGAATAGGCCTTCCCGCAGAGATTATACCGGAGTTGGGGCTTGCTAGCTGAAAATATAGCAGCTCTAAATTTGTCTGGCTTTGTGATTTCATAACTGAATCAAGAAGGAGCTTTATAATTAATTTAGGGTTTTTTTGTCAGTTCTGAATTTGTTCCAATGTAATGTTTGCATCTAACAAACAGTAACCATGCACAAAGTACATCAGAAGCTAAATACTAACAGTAACTAGACTAGGAAATAAAGTAGAATATTTCTTTTTTCCCTTTCAACATGAATCATAGAATGGTTTGGGCCAAAAGGGGCTTATAAAGGTCATCTAGTCCAAACCCCCTGCAGTGAGCAGGGGACATCCTCAGCAAGATCAGGATACTCAGAGCTTTATCGAGCCTCACCTTGAATACCTACAGGGATGGGGCCTCAACTACCTCCCTGGGCAACCTGTTCCGGTGTTCCACCACTCTTATGGTAAAGAATTTGTTTCTAACATCCAATCTAAATTTACTCTTCTCTAGTTTAAAACCATTGTCCCTCGTTCTGTCACTACAGGCCTTTGTAAACAGTCTCTTTCCCACCTTCTTGTAGGCTCCCTTCAGGTACTGTAAGGTTGCTCTTAAGTCTTCCCAGAGCTTTCTCTTCTCCAGGCTGAACAACACCAGCTCCCTCAGCCTGTCCTCATAGAAGAGCTGTTCCAGCCCTCTTACCATTTTTGTGACCCTCTGCTGGACTTGCTTCATCAGGTCCATGTCCTTCCTGTACTGTGGGCTCCAGAACTGGATACAGTACTCCAAGTGAGGTCTCACCAGAGCAGAACATAGTAGCAGAATCACCTCTCTTGATCTGCTGGCCACACTTCTTTTGATGCAGCCCAGGATGAGATTGGCCTTCTGGGCTGCAAGTACACATNGTGTGGGCTGTAAGTACACAGTGTCTTCTCATGTCCACCTTCTTGTCTGACAGTATCCCCAAGTCCTTTTCTGCAGGGCTGCTTTCTATCACCTCATTCCCCAGCTTGTATTGATAGTGATGATTGCTTGGGCCCAGGTGTAGAACTTTGTCTTGTTCAGCAAGGCATTTGATACTTTTGAACCTCATGAGGTTCACCTGGGCCCACCTCTCCAGCTTGTCCAGGTCCCTCTAGATGACATCCCATCCCTCTGGTGTATCGACAGCACCACTCAGCTTGGTGTCATCCTCAGACTTGCTGATGGTTCACTTGATCTTGCTGTCCATGTCATTGATAAAAATATTAAGCAGTACAGGTCCCAGTACTGACCCCTGAGGGACACCACCGGTCACTGCTTTTCATCTAGACTTTGAGCCGTTGACCTCTACCCTCTGGCTGGTAAGTTTTTTACAAAACAAAATTCTTAGAGCTAACACTTTCACCTTTATTTTGCTATATGGTGTTCTTTATAAGCCTTTTGATGCCAAAAGTAGAAGAAATATATATAGGAGTTTGTTCTTCCAGTGAAATTGGAAGTGTTTTCATGCTTCCTTACAATTAGTGTTAAAGGCATGATCAAGGAACTTTATTTTATCATCTGCTGAGAGATTTCTATGTGTGAAACAAACTACTACATCTGTTTGTCTATAAAAATTATTGTACAAAACAGTATGTGCTAGTACATCTACTAGAAAAAATATTCAGGCAGATTGTATAATTTAGAAATCTATCCATTTGTTCAGTAATTTAGATATCTGTTTTCCTCTATGAGAGAGTGTGTATCACGGATATGTTTTAATTATGCTTTTGTACCCTTTCACTATTTCAGTTCTATATAATCACTGCTATTTGCCTTAGTCCTGCTAATGAAATAACACTGAAAAACCAGTTCAAAATGCAACTTTGAAAAAAAGAGAGAAATTAAAAATGGAATTAAAGACGGGTATCACAGGAAAAGCAAGACTAGAAAACAACCACTAGTTAACAAAGATGACTAATGTATATAATGTGTTCTATCAGAAATTTTTATGAGAGAAAAGAAGGGTTTCACAAAGGGCAAATTGTGGCTGACTAATCTGACGGCTTTCTACAGTGTAGTGATTACACTGATGTATAAGGGAAGAGCAACTGATGACATCTACCTCAACTTCTGTAATACCTTTGACATTGTACCATGCAGATCACTGTTGTTAAATTGAAGACATATGGGTTTGATGGAGTATTCAATGGATAAAGAATTGTCTGGATGGCCATTTCCAAAGACTTGCAATCAACAGCTCAATGACGAAATGGAGAACAATAACAACAAGAGGTATTTCTCATGGGCACACGCTGGGACTGGGACTGTTTAATATCTTAGTTAATGACATAGACAGTGGGACTGAGTGCACCCTCAACAAGTTTGTGGATGACACCAAGCTGAGTGGTGTGGTTAATTCACTAAAGGGATGGAATGTCATACAGAGAGACCTTGACAGGCTTGAGAAGGGGACCCATGTGAACCTTAGGAGTTCAACAATTCTGAATTGAAGGTCCTGCACCTGTGTCAGGACAATCATCAGTACCAGTCCAAACTGGATGATGAATTGCATTAAGAGCAGCCCTGTGGAGCCACCTGATATTGGTGGATGAAAAACTGGATATGAGCCAGCAGTGTGCACTCGCAGCCCAGAAAGCCAATTGTATCCTGGGTTGCATAAAAATAACTGTGGCCAGCAAGCCAAGGAAAGTGATTCTTCCACTCTGCTCTCATGAGACCTCATCTGGAATATTGTATTCAGGTCTGCGGACCCCAGCACAAAAAAGAGTGTTAGGATGAGTCCAGAAGAGTGTCACAAAAATGGCTACAGAGAAAGGCTGAGAGAATTGTGGTGGTTCTACCTGAAATAAAAAAATCTCTGGACAGACGTTACTGAGGCCTTTCAGTACTTAAAGGGGGCTTATAGGGCATTTTTCCAGGGCCCGTAGTGATAGAATAATGATTAACAGTTTTAAACTAAAAGAGGTTAGATTTAGTTTAGATATAAGGAAGACATTCTTTACTAAGAGAGTGGTGAGGCACAGGAACAGGTTTCTCAGAGAAGATGTGTATGTCCTATATCTCTGTAAGTGTTCAAATTTAGGTTAGATGGGGCTTTGAGCAACCTGTTCTAGTGGAAGATGTCCCTTCTCACAGCAGGAGCTTTGAATCTGGATTGTCTTTAAAGGTCCCTTCCAAACCAAACCATTCTGATTATGTGATTCTATGTTCAAATAGGGATCTCTGAAGTTTATACTTACATTTGGCAAATCGATACATGTACCTCTGTTCTGGCATGGCCTTGAAGAACATTCATTGATATCAATTTCACAGCTGTGACCAAGAAAACCATCAGGACAATTACAGACATGTTCAGACTGATTATGTTGACATATGCCTCCATTCAGGCATGGCTGAGATGCACAAGGATCACCAGGCTCTTCACAAAATGGACCTAAAAGAAGTAAACATAAAAAAATTAATGGACTCATTATTTCTCATTAATTCTGTTTTATTTTCATTTTACAAGGGACTGAAAGGCTTTTATTTATTTTGTTGTTCTTAAATTGTTTACACTGTGATGCTCCAGTTACTGACTGGGACATCTCTAAACTATTTAAAAAACAAAGAACTGAAAACATTTCTGTATGTTTTGTTTGTTTTGAATAAACATGGTAGAATTCTGTGGGAGTGACCAAACTCAGCTCTAGTGAACAGAAGAGGAGAACTGAAACCATAGTCCAGGGAGACTCTGAACAATCACTGAAGATTTCTCTCACAGCAGATGTAATTAAGAGAAGCTGAACATAGAAAACTTTCAGACCAAGAAGTTTGTTCCCATTCCTGTTTATAAATCCAGCTAATAGCGAAGCTTAGTAGGTGCACACACAATTACACATGCGCACATGCACACTACCGACACTGTGCTCACATGGATCAATGTGAACAGACAGAAGTAATCACATGCAGGCACAGCCAGGGAAATGTAATGAGCAACAGCTGGCTTATACTCAGCCAGCCCTTTTATCAGTTTTTTTTCTGCATTTTCCCATATTTGTACTTCTCGCAGCTGGCTTATACTCAGCCAGCCCTTTTATCAGTTTTTTTTCTGCATTTTCCCATATTTGTACTTCTCGATCTGTAACTTGTTCAGCCATTCACTCAGTTATATGTTAAGCTCAGAGACTTCTCATGTTATGTACTGTAGTTTCTGGAGATCTGAGACTTAAATTCAAAGTAGTTCAAGGTAAGTTCTTTTAATTACATAGATTTTATGCATATCCTCCTATTTTACTTTGAAATCAATAACAGTATTGTATTAGCACAGTATTTGATATAGGTGCTGTATACTTCTGTTGCCGACAATTTCAACAGAAGTAATTCTTCCTCAGATCCAAGAGACAAGTCCCTTTAGTGTTCACTGATGAATCTATTCAAACCTATGATATATTGTTCATATTCTCAGGAAAATAAATGTAGAAACCATGATCTAATGGGAGATAGATTCAGGAAACTTCAGTATGAAAAAAACCCTAATTATTACCTTGATTGAATATCCTTATAAAAGAGGAAAAGTGAAGAAATTAAAGACATCATCAGTAGGATCAGATCACCATGGTCTTTCAAGACAATGAATTCTTGTTCGGTATACTTAAATAAAATAAAAATTGTGTGAGACTAAAAAGCAGGAATGAGTGAGTAAAGATTATCCAATAGACCAATATGAAAGTTTATGAAGTTTCGTTTAAGGAACTGAACCTTATTTTTGGTATTTTCTATTGTTTTTTACATGTGAAGACAATAAAACCCTTCACCAAAACCAAAGGACAAAAGAATCCCAGCTCTTTCTTATATAATTGTATCCCTGCTGGTTTTCATTAGTTTCATTACCATGTTATGATGATAATTCATTAAAAGTCAAAGGACAGTCCTGACACCACTGATAAGCATCAGTCAGTTTGTTAAGATACCACATAGTAGCATTTATAAAAATATCTGAAGTTATTGATTAAAATAGTTGGGGGGGGTAATTTTTAAAAAATATTTTTAAAAAAAGTTTTAATTTTTATAGAAATCTTTCTGGGCTTCATATTTATACAACTATTTCTCTTTCTAAAGTAAAATACATTAAAGAATGTATTAGCATACTATGTTTTAATATGATTTCAGTACTTTTGTAGTTCCTTTAATGAAAAATTAGTATTTTCTGCAGTTGTTATGCAAAATTCACAATAGCCTATTTCAGGAAGCAGTGTATGTTGCATCTCTATGTATTCACTTACTTGTACTTTAGTTAGAATGAAGCAATAATATTTCAGGGTTAGCATAACAAAGGACTTGCTTAGCATGAGAGAGATTTATTTTCAGTTTAAATGAAACATGTGGTTGCTAGAAGGTACAATCAAGGTCCAGGATACACAGTAGGCAGTAAACAGGAAAAAGCCTGGGAATGAAGACAACTAGAATAATTCAGTTCTTAAAAAGGTTGTTAGGATTTTAATATGTTAAGTTTCACAACTGAAATCATAGAAACCCGCACATTATGACCTTCTTATTTCATGACATTATTAATATCTAGCACTCTTGTTCACTTTAAAATCAACACCAAAATAAAGTTTTTTCAATATGAGGACCATGATATTTTAGTTGCTTAAGTGAAGGTATTTCTGCAATTAAACTAATCCCTACCTGCATAACTCAGTTAACAATTTATTTAATTAATCCAATCCAGTTCACTGCTTGTTTTCACTTTCCTGAATTTTATCAGCTGGCCTTCTTTTTAAATGTAAAACTGAAAAATATTTTTAAAAATTCACTTTGTAGAAAGAATGGTTTTTTTTCTGTTTAAAAGCATCATTGAATCACAAGGTCTTGTCTTATATATCCAGACTGTGAAATATACCAATATTTCTATTGGTGTAATAAAAGCACTTTTGAACTGTGAATGCAGTATTTGCATTGTCATATAAATTTCTAATCAAAACCAATGAATGACATCTTTCTTTCTGCATATGAAGTTTCAATAAATTTGAATTCAAATGAAATCTGCTTAACGCACTGTAAATCTAGGTATCAGATGAGAGTGAGTGCAAATCTTCATGAAAGATTACAAGGGCTGCAATTTTAATTTTAGAACCAAACAGACAGTATCAGGCTTACTCATGTGCTTTATACAAAAACTCCAATCAACGGACTTGAAAATAGACATTTTGGAAGTAAATGAATGAGAAGAACATTAGCTTCCATCAGAGGAAAGCCTACTAGAAAGTAAATTACAGTACTGCTGAAAAACTCATCAAAAGTCCTTGAAATCATTTAGTTTTACTTCTTATATTGACTAACCACAGTGTTCAGAAATTCTAAAACAGACGAAGCAAGAAGAGCCTTTATCAGCCGATACAACCCTGGCCACTACTAAGGCAGTGTTCATGAGATGTCACTGCTTTTGGAAGGCTATTATGCCCTGAGGCAAGAACAGGGCATCGCCCTAGTTATAACAGACCAATATACTATAAAATAACTTCCTAGTGCTACAGTTTGTTGCATAAAGGGGTGTTCAAGTCTCTGTAAGGATCATCAGAGAGTATATTTGTAATGTTCAAATTGTGACTTTTATCAAGAACACCAATGCAGCCCACTCACAGACAGTCTAGATTTACAATTGCCTTTACCTTTGCAGACAGGTGCTGGTTTTTACCACATACCAGGTACAGAAGAAAATCTAATATAGAATCATAGAATATTTGGGGTGAAAGGGACCTTAAAGATCATCTAGGTCAAATACACTGCCATGGGCAGGGACACCTTCCAGGTTGTTCAAGGCCCCATCCAGCCTGGTTTTGAACACACCCAGTGATGCAGTATCCACAACTTCTCCAGAAAACCTGTTCCATTGTCTCACCACTCTCAGAGTGAAAAACTTTTTCATAATTTCTAATATAAATCTACCCTCTTCCAGTTTGAAGCCATTAACCCTCATCTTAGCACTACAACCCTTGCTAAAAGTCCCTCTCCAGCTTTCCTGTAGGCCCTCTTCTGATACTGGAAGGCCTCAATAAGGTGTCCCCAGTGTTTTCTCTTCTTCAAGCTGAACAAGGCAAACTGTCTCAGCCTGTCCTTGTAGGAGTGGTGTTCCAGTCCTTTGATCATCTTTGTGGCCCTCCTCCAGACCCCACTTCAAGAAGCCCAAGTCTTTCTTAAGTTGAGGGCCCCAAATCCTGGATACAGTACTCCACATGGGGTCTCATGAGAGCAGAGTAGAGGGGGAGAATGACATAACTCAATCTGCTGGCCATGTGTCTTCTGATGCAGCCCAGGATACAGTCAGCTTTCTGAGCTGCCCTTGCACATTTTTGGCTCATATTAATCTTTTCTGTTATGTATGTTCATTAACAGTGAAATCACTAATACACTATGGTTTTTACTACAGTAAAAGGATATGATTACTTATCCATCTTTTGGGAAGATAGCTTTAAAAATTATAATGATTAATCATTCCTTCCTCTAAGGCAACATTTTCCCCAGATAGTATTAATTCCATTCCTCAGCTGCTCCTCAAGTATCAAGACCTTTCCTATGCTTAAATGCAAGGTATGTTCCTGGTGGCTCACAAACTTGTGTGAGAGGCTCTATACTTCTGAATTCTGAAGTATTCTACCTCTTAGAGATGAGGTCTTTCCTGGCATTTATGGACTAGCATTGTGTGTGACATTATTCAGTATGATTTCTAAAGATATGAATGGGAGATACACCTTTTTCTTTTTTTTTCTAATCCTAAATGACAGTACATCAAGTCAATATACTGAGACAGAAATTTTCTTCATTAAAACACAAAAGTATTTGTGATTTCAAACTGAAAAAGTATGAAATATGAAAATAAACCTACACAAAAATATTAAGTACATAATGGATAGAAGCCACTAAGAAAGTGACAAATGCTTTCTGAACTAAACCAAAAGGAAATCTCTTGGATAGCAAAACAAGGCTTTATTTATTTGTTCACTTTTCAGTGGAGAACCTAATGCTTTCTTTCTGTTCACAGGAAATAAAACTTCATAATTATTGGTGAGAGATTTTGAAGTGCTGCTTTATGTACATCACTGGTGACTAAAATTACATACTTTGTACCATTCTGAGTAAAGAATACAATTCAAAACCGAGACAATTCAAGGAAATTTAATAGCACCATGTGTCTCCCAAGTAAAGGTAGGTAAACTACAAGGGCAAACCATACTAAGCTGGGCAAAACCTAGGCATGCAGTTGGAGTAGAGGAGGAAGAACAGAGAATCCAAGAGGTTCAAATTCTCCCTGGTTTGCAATATACAGAAAATAGTTGATTAATCTAATATGGATGGGAATCAAGGTAGATCAGTCAAGCACAAGAAGTTATTTAGAGCTATCTGAGAAGTTTCGTGTGGAAACAGAAACCATTTCAGTTATAAAAATTTCCTTAGGGTTTGTGTTGTGCATTTTTTTTATCAACATGCTTCTTTTCCAAAGAAAAAGAACCTTTTGAAGCTCTTGAGCTTAGATATCTGTTTCATACCAAAGGCAATGCTAACATAAGGTTGTTTCATGTCCCATAGGTAAGTTTGGAATTTAGGCCTTCCCTCTTGTATCTTTGAACAGCAATTTTTAGCTGAAACTTTGAAAAATTGTTAAATCGGTGCTAAAAGGTTTAGATTAGTCTACATAATAATAAATTCTGACTATCCTCTTCATATGCTTTTCTTTGGTAAAATGACATAGGTTAGATATTATTATTAATTTATGCAAACAGGTAAAATGACACACCTCCCAGTTTTTGGGCAGTCATAATAGTGTTTATTTGCTAACTTATCTTAGTATCACCTTACATAATCTGGTGTAAATCAGAATAAATCCTATAAAACCTGATGAACAGGTATTGATAAAATGCTTCAGTAGGTATAATAAGTAGATTCAGCTTGCTTTCCTATGGAATAGAAGTCATCAGATCAACTGCAGATTTCAGATAATTGGACACCAGAAACTACACTAAATAAACAATCTGACCTGTAACTGGAAGCTTCCTAAAACACTTTTAAATTAAAACTGGCTCTGACATGCCTGTACTATGTTCCCCAACATTCAGCAATCATGGTTATGACATAATAAGTGTAAACTTTAGGAAAGGTAAAAATATTCAGGAGTTTTTAGTTGGTTTATTGTTATTAATATTATTCATTCTTTCAGCAGTAATATATTCAAGAATTCCTCTGAATGTAGAATAAATTAAAGGTACAATAGTTTAAATACTGATAGTGAGCATTTAAGTCAGTTATATGAATCCAGGAAGAAGATGCTTAAAAAAAGCATCATCTGTAAAGTTGTCATTTTGGTATTTCTCTGCTAATATACAGACCATCTAGAAGCACATGACCAGTGATTGGCTTTGTCCTGTCTCCTCAAAGTTACCACAGCCAGCTGACTGATGATGGAAGATATTTATCAGCCAAAAAATTAAATGGATTAATAATAATATTTGAGCACTTTTCTCCATAACTTAGTATATCATGTGTATTTTGACCCTCTCTTGTTTGCAGTCAAAACTGTATTGTGTGAGAAGACAAAAAAACTTTGGCGAGCAGGTACCAAGCCACTTACATCTTTGCACGTAAATTTAAATCAACAAAATACACCTGCAGTTAAATGTATCTCACGGCACTAATACATTATACACACCTGTAAATATTGAACATGACAAAAATGTTGATATTTTCACTACTGTCAAGTCTTCAGTTAAGTTCTTAGTGATATGCTCTTTTAAATCCTTTAATTCCCTTAAAAAACTTGAACCTTCAGAACTTACTAATTCTTATGAATCCCTTTAAAAAATCTTTTCAAAATGAGTTTGACAGATGTGAATGACTGAATACAGTAATTCATTTGTCTCTGTAGTTTTGCAGCTAATTGTTAATTATTGTTAATGATTAGATATTTTATTTTTGTAATCTGTAGTAGTGTAGAAGCAGGTTTATAATTAGTCATAAACAAAAGAAACTGACATGGGGAATAATCTTATTGAAAGATAATTTATTTTTCCAGTCTTTGACAAAGGACATTATTCATTATTTTTTTTTCCCCATGATCTTCAGAAATCACAAGTCTAAATGGCACAGACCTTCTATTAGAGTGAAAGGTGATTTTAAGCTGAAATGAATTCCTAGCAATTTATTCAACAATATTCAGAAACATAACTATACATTTGAAGTGACTGCTAAGGACCTGAGAAGCAGATCTTTGGACAACATAACCACTTGAAATTCAATAAGCATGGTAAGGTTGAGGAAGAGACATAAATGATAGGAACATATTCTGGGAAGATGTGCCCTTAGGCGACTGCCAACACCAGGGACACATGTTAAATAAAGGGAAGCCTGAGGCAGCAGGGGGGATTAAATATATTGAGGAGGAGGAAAAGCAAGCAGGTGAGCCAAGAACCCTCATTTGTGTTTATACATAAAATGAGAGTTGTTCGTATGATAAAATGTGTGATGGTGTCAAATGATGACCTCACATCATCTCATAATGCAAATTTATCTTCCCGTGTTCTAGAATATGCATTAATTTATTGTAACAAACTAATACTGAGAAAAAAAAAAATCCCTAAGAATACCAATAGAAGAAAAACAAAATAAATATTAATTAAAATTAGATAACTAAGTTTTGTACATCTGTACATTCTATTAGAATTGCGGAGAAGGAAAAGGTCTGGTTATTGTAGCAGTTGATAACGTTATTAGACTCTAAGAAACAACAGAGCATTATACCCTTTTCAAAAAAATAAGCTTTTGACTGTTCAAAGTTTCTTAGAACCATAACTTCTGGTCTCCAATGACATTTGTGGTATATTTTCCTTTCCTGGGACCTAATTTAACACTCATCAGCACTATTTAATGGAACAAACTGAGAGTATGCAAATCTTTGGATACTGGGCAGAGTATAGCAGCATCTGGTAATTCTGTAAGTACCGTCAATATAGCATGTATTCAGTGCCTGACTACCTGCCAAGGCAGTAATACTGAGAAAAATATAGGGTCTTGGGGGTGTCTCATAAAAAGGATAGTCAACATTAAAAATTGATAATACCACCATGGGTTTATGTCTCTAACAGAGTGATGTAATAAAAAGGAATACAGACCTAGTACGGTAAAAAGGGCCTTAAAATTTTTAGACACAGCATGGGGCAGGACAGGTATGGAATAATAAAAGGTGAGGCACAGACTTGGCACTGGAGACCCCACTGCTGTAATCAACTCACTAGTGAACAGTTAAAGAAGTGCAAATCTGGTCTTAAGGGTAACAAAAAGAGAAAAAAATGGTGTCTAAAATACATAAACCCCACCATATAGGGTAAATTCAAACATGGTGTGGAACTGCAGCCCAATGAAGAAAAAGAAAACTATATAAGCATGCTAGTAAACATATAAACATGATACTAAGTAGATTCTAGAACAAGAAATATGAAACCATCAGCAGAAACATTATACACCTTCTTGTAAGGGACTATGGATGCTCACAGTAACACCCACCATAAATCCCTTGCTGACAATAGCAGTAAAAGGAATAGGGAAATGGTAAGAATAGCATCTGGAAAATGCTTAGAAACCAAGAAGTATATGTATAGGAACTATACCTGTATTATTGTTGAAATATTTTCTGCACAGATGACTCTTAATATTTCAACTGTACTATGTTTTTGGAGGCTTTACATATGCAGTGTTTTTTTTCCAGGACCCGTGTTTAAATATCAATGCACACTGACACATATAATGACAGCAAGGAAATAAACCGAAGTGAAATAAAGAGCAAGGGAAGTGAAAGAAACTATAATGAATTTAATACTGAAGACACTTGCTGTGTTAATAAGTAGTAAGTGAGAAGTCAAGCAATGAGTTCAATCAGTAGAACTCAAGTTCCAAAACTGGAACTAAGATAAAAGTGAGTAAACGTACACTATGTTACCAGAATACAACCTTATATCTGAACTCAAACATTAGTCATCTATTGACTAAATTGCTTGAATGTTGTCTCTGTGTACGTATGAATCTAAAGACATTATGATGTATGAAGGATGAGAAATTTTAAATTGAGCTCCTCCTTAGAGTAGGAAGACAAGTCAAGTGAGGGCTGCTTTCTGGCAAGTATTGAAATATCAAGTAGCAGATCTTTGATAGGATGAGGAAACTTGAACTGTTTTGAGATCGGACTGGTGGCATCATAGGGCTAGTGGCACAGGAACCCTAAGCTTTCACCAGCTTTCAGGACCTTACTACACTTTAGTGAATAGGCTACGTTTTCTCAGTAAAGCCCCCAGACTGTAAAAAGCCATAATTTATTTGTATGCAAATATAGAAGCCCCACTATATATATTCAGTATTATTAAAAGTACCTAAGACTAAAATTGTTCAGTATGTTCAATTTCAGAAGTCTATTGGGAAAAAGTATAGATTCCCCATTTGCATACTTATCGAACAAGAGAAGATGGGGAAAAGATGTGAGAGCATATGGATAGCTTTGCTGTTTAGAGATTAAGGAATCATAGAATGGTTTGGGTTGGAGGGGATCTTAAATATGTAGTTCTCACTCTTAGTGAAGGTATCTAGTTTATACCTTCCACTAGACCAGGTCGCTCAGAACACCATTCAATCTGGCCTTGAACACTTCAAGAGAGTGCGCATCCACCCTTTCTCTGGAAAACTTGGTCCAGTGCCTCACCATTCTCGCAGTAATTAATTTCTTCCTAATATCTAATCTAAATATGTCCTCTTTAGTTTCAAACTATTACCCCTCTCCCTGTCACTATACTCCCTGATGAAGAGTCCCTTCCCATCCTGCCTGTAGTTCTAGAAGTTCTGGAAGGCCAGGTCTCCCCAGAACATTCTCTTCTCCAGGCTGAACAACCCCAGCTCTCTCAGCCTTTCTTCATAGGGTAGGTACTTCAGCCTCCTGATCATCTTTGTATCCCTCCTCTGTATCCTCTTAAGCAGGGCCATGTCTTTCTTATGCTAGGGGCCCCAGGACTGAACACAGTACCATAGGCAGGGTCATATGAGAGCAGAGTAGATGGGGAGAATCATCTTCCTCAATATGATGGACATGCTTCTTTTGATGCAGCCCAGGATTTTATTGTCTGCCTGGGCTGCAAGTGCACATTGACAGGCTATGTCGAGCTTAGGAAGAAATTTCTTAGGAAGAAATTCCTTACAGAAAGACTGATAAGGCACTGGAACAGCTTTCCCAGGGAGATGTTTGAGTCACCAACCCTGGAGGTATTTAAGAAATGGGTAGACCTGGTACTTCAGGACATGCTCTAGTGGCAGGCATGTAGGGGGTTATTTTGTGTGTTTTGTTTTTTCATGTTTTTAAAGTCATGTTTGATCAGGGTATTCAGGTGTTTGGGTTTTTTTTAGATGTTCTATCGTTATGTGTATGGTTGGACTCAGTGATCTAGGAGGTCCTTTACAACCATGAAGATTCTGTGATTCTGTAATTCTTATCAACTAACAGCCCCAAGTCCTGAACAGGGCTGCTCTCAATTCACTCATTGCCCATCCTGTATTTGTGCTTGGTATTGCCTTGACCTAGTTTCAGGACCTTGCACTTAGTCTTGTTGAGCTTCATGAGGTTTGCATGGGCCCACTTCTCAAGCCTTTCAAGGAAGGGATGGCATCCATTCCCTCCAGCATGTTGACTGCACTACACAGCTTGGTGTCATTGGCAAATTTGTTGAGTGCACTCAATCCTACTGTCCATGTGGCGAACAAAAATGTTAAAAGCTTGCTTAAAAGAACTTTTATAGCAACTATGAAATATAAAATAAATTAAAGATTCTTAACCCTTTTACAGATAAGAATGAGGGACCTGCCCTGGTGTCCAGAGACCAGAGTCGGACTTATCTGTCTCTCTCTCTGGACTAATGAATTCCATGGAAAAGAAAAAAAATCAAAACGTCATTGTAAAAACACTCTCACTGTATGCAAACAATAGGTTGTTCTTCATGACATGTATTTTGATTCTGTGGTTATTTCTAATTTGAAACTAAAAGTGGTTCTAAATATTGTTATTCACAGTTGAAAATTTTTTTCACCACTGTTAGCATAGAGTATAAGGGCAGGGACATCACAAAGTCTGTAGTCCAGCCTCCTGCTCAAGATAAACTATGCAGTCAGACCAGCTTAGTCAGGTCTATAACTAGTCTAGTCTAACACATCAAAAATGGAGACTGTATAATCTCTCTGGACAACCTGTTCCAGTTCTTGACAGCCCACACATAATAATACAGATTTTCCTAATATTCTGTTTGACCTTCTTTTGTTTCAGTGTATGCCTGTGGTCTCATTCTCCCATCCTCCACTATTGTGGCAAGCCTGATTCCATCTTCTCAATAATCTACTGTTGTTGTTTAACCTCAGACATCAGCCAAGCTCCACACAGCTGCTCACTCACTCCCACACCAGCAGGATGAGGGTAAGAGAGGTGGCTTCCCTGCCTTCCTTCTCCCTAATATAATTGCTGAGCATGATGTTGTATGGTATGGAAAATTCCTTTGGTCAGCTGGACTCAGCTGTTCCAGCTGTGTCTCCTTCCAACTTTTCATGCACTCCTAGATGGGGAGAAGGAGCAGAAGAGGTCTTGAATCTGTGTAAACACTGCTCAGCAATAACTGAAACATCCCTGAAGTATCAACTCTGTTTCTAGTAAAAATCTAGAGAATTGCCCCATACTAGCTAACTATGATGAAAATTAACTACTCCAGCCAAAACCAGCACACCTAATTAGTAGGTATAGATGGATGCTATTATAATCCTGCCATGGAATCAGATCTTGAGCCAGGACCCTAAGGTCTTAAATTTCAAACATAAAACTGCAGAAATCCTGAAGGTGTCATTTGTTAAGAGATAATGGTAAATTGTTTCAAAAGCCATAACAGTGAATAATAAATGAATTTGTGTTTTTTTGGAAAATAAATCTCATTTTGTATTACTTCAGTTAATATCTTGCACCAAACCCAATATTTTGAAATTTTAAACATGTCAATCTTCCGAAAGTTATTCTGAAGAATAAAGAAAACTGTGCAATGAATTCTAGCATCTTTTCTCATTCAGTGGTAATTAATTATTAGCCTGGGGAGAAAGATTATTACACTGAATAGTGGTGTTATCAATCCTGTGACTTTGTGTCTGGAAATATTTCCTGGAGCACAAACTGGTGTCGGGATGTCATTTTGCAAGAAGCATTCATTCTTAAAGGAAGTTTATATCTCTGGTAGAGGGAGTTCTATATGGAAAAGTTAATTCCTTGTGATTTTTTTTTACTACATATAAAATGACAGTGTAAGTTAGCACATGTTAAATTCTTTTTAAAAGCATGTATGTGAGCAGCATAAAGGAACATGGTCTATTTCAACTTTTCCTGTCTACTGCACTATGGATTAGAGGAAAGTTGCTGGAAGGAATTGATGAAATGATTTATGGAGTTATTTAAGTACTACACACTAATGCCACTATTTCTGATGCTGGATGACTACATCTACATGTCCAAAGGCACATGTAGAAGATCTTAGAATCACAGAAACATAGAATACCAGATTGTAAGGTACCTCAAGGATCATCTAGTCCAACCTTTCTTGGCAAAAGCACAGTCTAGATAAGATGGTCCAGAACCCCATCCTACTGAACCTTAAAGTTGTGGGACACCTCCCTGAGGAGATTATTCCAATGGCTGATCATTCTTATTCTGAAAAACTTTCCTTCTGTTTCTAATCAGAATCTTCGCAGGAGTAACATACAACAATTACCTCTCATCTTTTTCATGTGACTTCTTGTAGAAAGGGACTCTCCATCTTTGTAGCTACCCTTTAAATACTGGAAAATGGTGCAAGGTTTCCACTAAGCCTTCTTTTCTCAAGGTTGAACAAACCTCGTTCTCTCATTTCTTTATATGGCAGCTTCCCAGTCCTTTGATTATCTTCATGGCCCTTCTCTGGATGTTCTCCAGGCTGCCCACATCTTTTTTTTTATAGTGGAGACCAAAACTGAACAGAGTATATCCAGGTGCAGCCTGATAAGTGCTGAAGGGTATAATGAATTCTTTATCTCTGCTGGTGATGCCCTTGTTGGTGCAACTCAGCAACCACTTGGCTTTCTTTGCTGTAGCAGCACCCTTTTCACTCATACTGAGCTTGTTGTCTACCAGGACCCACAGGTCCCTTTCCACAGAGCTACTCCAGCCAAGTAGAGTGTGGGGGGAGAATGGACTTCAACAACTCCATGGGAGTTATAAAACAAAGACCTTTATTACTGGTACATTCCTTGGTTATATAGAGCAAGCTTCACTGACCATGCACACCAACAATGATGATGATTGGATACATGTGATAGCCCACACACTTTTCACATGCCTAAATCTGATACATTATTGGCTGTCATCTAACTCGCTCAGTACCCCTCACATCCTGTTTTTCTTTAATTTGCTCTGATTTATCTTCTTGCTTCATTGCCTTTTCTCCACCGTTCTTCTTCCTTTGCGCTCTTTTTGTGATTCAAGGACAGTTCCTGGTAACAGTGACTGTTTTCTTCCAACCAAGATTCCACACTAGAGGCCCCTTCCAACCCAAACATTTCTATGTTTCTGTGTTTCCACAGTATTGTGTTCACTACAACCAAAGCCATCACTAACTAATATATTACAAAGAAGGTTTTCTTGTTTGTGAGTAGCACATCCAGCTGTGCCTCATTCCTCCCCGTTCGTGGCTATCACATCTAATATTTGTATGAGGAACCAGTCCTTCTACAAATTCCAGGATCTTGATGGAACCAAAAATCAATAAAGCTTTTATATACACCTTTCTTTCATTTGTTACTTAACAAGCAGTGCTGTCCTTTTACTGTTGTTTAGGCTGAGGCTGAATTGGGATGATATCAAATGAGAAAAGTAGGATGGATTTAACTAGATCAAGAACTAGAGGATGTGACACAGGTGTATAGGGGACACAGAGGTCAATACAGTGAAGATTTTAACTGGATAAAAATTGCTTCTGCTTACCTGTGTTATGAAATTGATAGAAACTGTGAGTGTCATGTTATGCATAAAATATGGGCAAAAGTAAGCCCATTATTTGAGCCGATAATTTACTGTTAGTTCAACTGATATTTTAACTAATAGCCTATACACTTTAATTAATGCAGAAAAACCTAAAGGCTCTAAAATACCTATATAATTTTTACTAATATTACCTTTCTCTGGTGCTATGTTCACCCTTCCTGTATCTATCTGGAGTACAAGATTCTGTCTTTCTCAATAAGAAAGTGATAAATATTCAAGTGTTAGCTATGACACTTACTGGCATCTAGATGCCTTCTTGATGAAGATTATGATGTTCATGGAATGGGTTTCATACTCTTCTGACTCAAGTCTAGGGATTTTCATGTGTGTATTTTTGGATTTTTTTGTTAAACATATTTTCTAATTGCAGACCACTTCCTTCTCCCAGGCTGCCATTGGAAGCCTTGGCACCCAGGCTCATCAGCCCCAACACCCACCCAAGTTCTTTTATTTGTCTGGTGACTACAGGAGGTGGGATTGGTGGTGATCCCTGCTTCTCAGATGCGCTAATCCAAGAGCTGAAATTGGAGCAAGGGAGACAGCAGTCACAAAACACAGCTCATGCCAAGGCAAAATTGAGGCCCTTCACTGCTGGGTCATCACATGGCATGAAGACTTGTACTGTTAATAGCAAAAATCACATATTCAGTGCACTACAGAGCACTGCACTCTCTCACAGGTGAAACATACTGCCAGACAGGTAATCATAGCATATTTACCTTCTAACTGGCAAAGAAAAAAGGAACCTGATATACATATACAGAAGGACTTAATGATATCCACTTGAAAGCACTTCAGATTATGCATCAACCTATTGCCTGCTATCCAAATCTGTATCTTGTTGTTTTTAGTCATCCTGCTAAAGAAAAATGTTCTATTTTAGTTTTATTCAGAACACTGAATTACAAGATCAAGTGTAAAGTTTCATTCATCATCAAAGCCCTCCTGATCCAATAAACTGAGAAGTTGCGGGTTTTATTCCTTTCCTTTCACTCTGCCATGTTTTCAAATTCTGTCTTCTATTCTTTCTTCATACCCTTGGTTATTACACGCTTATAAATAAGGTAAGCTTATTTTTTTTTTTTTGTACAGGTTTTGTCTGCAATAGTTAATTTTCTTCACAGTAGCTTGTATTAGGCAATTTTTCCAATTTGTGCTGAAAGCAATGTTGAAAACACACCACTGTTATACTTACTGCTGAGCAGTGTTTACACAGTGTCAAGGCCTTTTCTGCTTCTCACAGTAGTCCATAAGAGAGTAGGCTGGGTGTGCATGAGAAGCTGGGAGGGGACACAGCTGGAACAGCTCATCCCAACTGACCAAAGGGATAAGGCATACCATATGACATCATACTTAACAAGAAGAGCTGGGGGTAAGAAGAAGGAAGTGGGGGGCATTTGGCGTTAGGTGGCTTGTCTTTCCAGGTATCTGTGACACATGATGGATTCCCGCTTTCCTGGGAACTTCTGAACACCTGACTGCTAATGGGTAGTAGTGAATTAATTCCTTATTTTGCTTTGGTTTTGTGCACGGCTTTTGCTTTACCTGTTAAATTGTCTTTATTGTAACCCATTAGCTTTTCAGTTGTATTCTTCTGAGTCTCTCCCCCATCCCACCAGGGGGAAGAGAGTGAACAGCTGTGTGGTGTTTCGTTGCCCATCAGGGTTAACCCGCAACAACTAATTGGAGAACTGTGTAGAACTCTGCCATAATGTGACTGAAAGCTTACTTCCCATATTCCCTTTTCACCTTTTCACTAAGTATTGTTTCCAGTAGTAGTTGTTATATAGTTCAAGTTTCCCCAAGTTGAGTCACACTACACACCTGTAAATTTCTCTATTTTGAAGTAATCTTAGAGTGTGTGAGTACATTTTATGGTTAATATGACCTCAAGTAAAAAATCATATTTACCTCTTGTAGTAAATAAAGTTTTACAAATACTGTAATATACAGCTATACTTTGGTTTGGTTTGGTTTGCTTTATTCTTTTTCCTACGAAATTTGTTCTAGTTTTGGTGTAACTGGTTTTGGCGTGGTTTTTATGTTGATTTCCTTCAGATTTCCTCAAAGAAATGGAAAGCCATCTGGATGGATTATATTATAAAATAAACTGAAGGAGATTAATGAGTTGAGATTTTTTAGAATTGAGGCTGCACCTCAAATATTGTGTTCAGTTTTGTGCCTCTAACTACATTAAAGACATTGAGATGTTGAAGCCTGTCCAAAAAAGGCCAATGAAGCTGCTGAAGGATCTAAAGCACAAGTCTTATGAGGAATGGCTGAGGGAACTGGGGTTGTTTGACCTGGAGAAAAGGAGGATCAGAGAGACGTCATTAACTCTGTACAACTACCTGAAAGGACATTGTAGTGAAATAGGGGTTGGGCATTTCTCCCAAGTGATAGGACAAGAGGAAACGGCCTCTTCTGTTGGGGGCGAAGGGGTTAGATTTAATATTAGGAAAAAATTCGTCTCTGCTAGGACTGTAAAGCATTGGAACAGGCTGCCCAGGGAGGTGGTTCAGTCACCATCCTTAAACACATGTGGATATGGTGGATGTGGGGCTTAGGAAATAAAATGTATGGAAAGTACACAGATACGCATTTAAATTCTGTTTTATTCAGTGGGATATAAATATATTGGAACAAGTTAGCCACTACTTTGAGACGGATATCTTCTTTAACATGAGTTCCTACATAACACCTGAAAAAAATTTTAATTAATTAATTAGGACACATTTTATTAGAGTATGAGCTACAACAATTAGGATTTTAAATAAAAGGTACTGAAAGTAAGCCTACCATCTAGCCTTTTCCTCTGTGGTTTCTCTGCAGATTATTTCTTGTTTCTGGGCTTGGTTTCTTGGATAACTGAAGTCACCTGCAGTCCTTTGGATATTCTTTCCAACACAACCAACTTCTGTCTGTCTGATCCTTATTATTTTCCAGTAGCTTTCCTCTTAAACTGCAGTCTTTTTTTCCTCGCTGTCTTCTTCTCCTGTTTGCTATAGTGACACATGGAGGCTTCTCCCCTAAGTATGCTCAGCTTGTCACTAGTGAGGAAGCAGTTGTCTTTTTTTAAATGGACATCTCAACTGAGACTGACAAACAGCAGTGATTCTTTTCATTACCTGCAGTTTTTAAGTGCTTTGATAGATGGGTGTCATTATTCCATACTACTCTTTTTTTCTTTTATTTTATAATCATACTACTGGCATCTGTAACTCTGACTCATTTATAGTCTTCTTTCTTTTCTGCCTGGCCTGTGACTGTACAGCCATACATAATTCTTAATTTACTGTTTTATTCCATGGGGTCATTAAATACTTTGAATAGTCCTGTTGTCTCAAAATTGGATTCTTTACCCAGTGTGCAAAATCCAATCCGAACACAGGGATGAGATATCAAGTTTATTACCATCTTGCGCAGGATCAGGTGCTAGCAAATTAATGCCAAGAAAACTAGCACACCCTAGCAACAGGGCAGAGAACATTTATACACTAAAAGCTGTGATTAAGTTACATTACGTCTATTGTCCCTGTGGCTAAAAATCAATAATGGTGTTTTGGCTTATGGAATTGATTTAACAAAGATTTACTGTTAACTGACATTATGCCCCCTTAAGCTATGTCCTCAGAGGAGGGCGGGGCTCCTCTTATTGTCCCTGGTATATCTTGTTAATTGATGCTGACTTAGGGCATTCTTGTACCTGTTGCTATCTGTATAGTTAATGATGTGTTCAATAGCAGAGCCACAGCAGTTATCACCCTAAACACAGTCATTCTGAATCCCTTTAATATTCCTACAAAAATTGTAAATGTAGTGAAGATCCTGAGTCATGATAGATGTTTACTAGTACTACTATTGCTATTAATTATCACATTGAAAATGTTTTTTAAAAGTATATTCTCTTAATCCTTCTAAATCACTTATGCCTGTAAGAGATGTGTGTGTACCTTTGTGTAGAGGGGCTGCTTTTAAGAGATTCCATTAAAGAAATCTGTAAAAGGCCTATATTTATTCATAGAATCATAGAATGTTTTAGGCTGGAAGGCACCTCTAGAGGTCATCTGGTCCGACCTCCCTACACAAGTAAGGACATCTCTACCTAGGGCAGGCTGCTCAGAGTCCCATCAAACCTGGACTTGAATGACTCCAGGGATTGGGCCTCCACCACCTCTCTGGGAAGTCCAATCCAGTGGTCTATCACTCTCATATTAAAGAACTTTTTTTCTAATATCCAGTCTAAATCTATCCTTTCCTAGCTTAAAACCACTGCTCCTTGTCTTATCATTATAAACTCTTTTGAACAGACCTTCCCCCTCCTTCATGTAGACCCCCTTCAGGTACTGGAAAGTCACTACAAGGTGCCCCCAGAGCCTTCTCTTCTCCAGGCTGAACAGCCCCAACTCCCTCAGCCTGTTTTCATATGAGAGATGCTCCATGCCCATGATCATTTTGGTCACCCTCCTCTGGACACACTCCAATATGTCTACATCCTTCTTGTGCTGGGGAGTCCAGAAGTAGATGCAGTACTCCAGGTGTGGTCTCACCAGGGCAGAGTAGAGGGGCAGAATCACCTCTCTTGATCTGCTGGCCACAGTTCTTTTAATACAACCCAGGATGTGATTGGCCTTCTGGTCTGCGATTGCACATTGGTGGCTCATATCCAGTTTTTCATCCACCAGCACCTCCAAGTCCGTTCCCACAGGACTGATCTCCAGTATATCCTCTTCCAGCTCATGCTGATTATGCTGGTTATCCCGGCCCAGGTGCAGGATCCTGCACCTGGCCTTGTTGAACCTCATAAGTTTCACCTGGACCTACCTCTCCAGCCTATCCANGTCCAATCCAGTGGTCTATCACTCTCATATTAAAGAACTTTTTTTCTAATATCCAGTCTAAATCTATCCTTTCCTAGCTTAAAACCACTGCTCCTTGTCTTATCATTATAAACTCTTTTGAACAGACCTTCCCNATATTAAACAACACTGGTCCCAGAGGAGACCTCTGAGGGACACCACTTGTCACCTTCCTCCAATTGCACAACTGAGACGTTGACCATCACTCCTGGATGTGACCACCTAGCCAGTTCTTTATCCACTGAGCAGTCCACCCATCGAACCCATAATTTTCCAACTTAGAGATAAGGATGTTGTGGAGGACTGTGTCAAAGGTTTTGCAGAAGTCCAGATAGACAACATCCATAGGTCTACCCTTGTCAACTGATGCAGTCACTTCATCATAGAAGGCACTAGGTTGGTCAGGCAGGACTTGCCCCTAGTAAATCCATGCTGACTACCTAGGATTACCTCCCTGTCCTCCATGTGTCTGAACATATCCTCCTGAAAGATCTGTTCCATGATTCCCAGGCACAGGAGTGAGGCTGACAGAGAAGTTAGTTCCCAGGGTATTCTTTTTTACCCTTTTTAAAGATGGGCACAATCTTATCCTTTTTCCAGTCATAAGGGACTTCACCTGACTGCCATGACTTCTCAAATATCATGGACTGTGGCTCAGCAAGTACAGCAAATTCCTTCAGTACCCTGGGATGCACTTCAACAGGTCCCATGGACTTATTCATGTTCAGGTTCCTCAGGTGATCATGAACCTTGTCCTTGCTTACAGTGGGAAGGACTTTGTTGTTTGTTTTATTGATGCAGTCCAACAATGAAGTATATAGAATGTTAGAATCTATGCATTTGGAGGCATATAATTGTGTTTGGCTTATACTTATGAATATTTAATACATTACGTTTTTTTTGGACTGTTTTTCAATTATAAATGTACAGAGCAATAATTTATCCACATAACACTGGACAAATCATGAAAATTCTAGATTAAGATGACATGGTAAAAGAGTGGAATGCATTCAATTCTGTAATTATACATGCTTCCTTAACACCTTACGTTGTGAGAAATAATAAATTTAGTTGCTTTCACTCAAATTTACTTACAGGAAATGCTGTTTTTTCCAAATGTATGTACAATTAGCTTTTTTAACACAAACAAATCAGGCTGACATTCCTCTGAAACAATTTTAAAATACTTTCTTAAAATGAATGACTGCCTGATATAAAAAGAAAAGAGGCTTTGCTTTCAAATGGCAGTATCCTGTATTTTTATGACCTTGATTCATTACTATGTGGACAAAGTTAAAGTCAAGATAGTGCTGAAAGGTGTACTATCTGTTAACTTCAGAGTGATTAATGACAAGACAAGGTATCAGGTATCTCAAAGTTGAGAACCCATTAACGTGGGAGAAAGCTGAAAAGCCAGAGGGAAGAAATGTCAAAAAGGAGAGGGAGAAGAAATGCAGTTCTTTTCACCGTAAATTGATATACTCCCATATCCATGCCTACCATCAAAAGGAATTTCAATATAATGCCTGTGTACACTTCAGCTTTATATTCAAACTAACACAAGCTGACCGGTAAACACTAAGAGCTTAATTAAGAGAAAAATAACAGACGCCAGCAGCAAACTGAAGAAATAATTCTCTAGTCTGAGTTCATAAAAACAAGAAAGGTTCAAATGTAAGAAAACTAATGGCAGCAATTTTTTTCCCCATTAACATAGTTTAAAAAAAGGAATTGTATTGAATAGAATTGCAAGTGTACAATTTAAGTTAAATCAATAAAACATGTACAGAATTTCTTTACAAATTATTACAAGTTATTAGAATGAATCAGTCTCAACAGTAAACATATATATTTTGCTTTATTTTTTTAACTTCTCTGTGTTTGCAGTGATTTCCATCATTTTAAAAAACCCTTTATACCTCACATAGCACAGCGTTTCTCTATATGATTTCTTGTGTTAATAGGCACAAGTTTCTGTGTTGTATAACACTTAAACACAGTATATTAAGGCTTTCTGTATTTTGAATAAAACCAATTTCAGGACCAGTTTTGATTATGTTTTCTTTTTATAAAGCAACGGAAACAAAAAAACCCCACACCCTACTGATATAAGTAAAATATTCTTCAGTTGTTAAGTGTTGATAAAATGGTGCCTGATAAATGATCTACAGAATTAATTAAGTAGAGAGTACCTGCTGATTTTAAAGGCCAACAGTAACAGTAAGAAGCTGTGGAACTATAGGATTTTTGAGAAATACTTGCATGACAGAAAAAAAATCACTCCATACCATGAGAAACAACAGTTATATGCAGTCACAGTTAATTTTAAAAACTGAGCTATACCCACTAACTGTGTAGAAGTTCATATTACTTTCACAAGAACTTACTGCAGAATGCTTCTGTGTTTGCTGCACATTTTTTCTTGTGTTTAAAACACAAATATGCAGAAAACATATTTATATAGAAATATAATTAGTGAACTAATACTATTGGTGCATAGAGGAATGTCATGGTTTTAGATAGACTTACTGATTACTAAATGGATATAATTAAATGGAGATTAATTTACTATAAATTATGCAATCACAAAGTTTAAAAAAAAAAAAAGTACAGAAATAGATAAAGTTTGGCTACTTTTTTTGCATAAACCTAAATATAAGCTTAAGCCATTTTTTCCTGTTACCCATTAAATCCATGGCTGTCTTGCAGCTGCAATTCAGTCCATTCAAAACATATTCCTTGCAATTTTAAATGTGCATTCATTTACAGAATGCTGCTTGACTTGTTTTTTCAACTTTCTTGTAAATGATAACTAAAATAAATCCATAAAATTATGTTGGTCACACTGAAAAATGAGTTCGATATAAATGAGAGTCTATAATCAGAAAATATTAATATGTGGTGGAGATAGCTCTTTTGACGTGGAATATGGGTTTCAAAATACTTCAGAAAAGTAGGATGCAAGCCAGTGAAATGTGCAGTCTACAATTAGATAAGAATATTCATCTGTGTAACACCTAGCTAAATAACAGTAAAACAGAAAATAATTTTATGCTATTAAAACACTACAATCTAAATGCAAAGCAATAATTTCTTGCTGTTACAAAAATTACTTGTATAAATTGAAACATTTTCTGTATAAATAATAAAAATGTATTTCTGGAATCTGTGAAATGTTTCCTCTACTTTTTTTTTATTTAGGCATAGGTTCTAATTTGGACTCATAGAATCAGAGAATAGTTTGGGTTGGAATGAACCTTTAAAGGTCATCTAGTCCAATTCCTTCTTCAATAAGCACGCACATCTTTAACTAGATCAGGTTGCTCAAAGTCTCATCCAAACTGACCTTAAATATTTCCAGGAATGGGATATTGACCACCTCTCTGGACAACCTGTTCTGGTGTTTCACTACCCTCTTCATAAAAAATTTCTTCCTTGTATCTAGTCTAAATCTGTTCTCTTTTAGCTTAAAACCATTACCTCTTGTCTTGTTGCAACAGGTCCTGCTACAAAGTCTGTCCCCATCTTTCTTATAGAGTCCCTTTAATTACTGAAAGGCCATAATAAGGTCTCCCAGGAGCCGTATCTTCTCCAGGCTAAACAACCACACTCTCTCAGCCTTTCTTCATAAGAGATGTCTTCTACCCCTATGATCAATTCTGTGGCCTTCCCTAGACCCCTCCAACAGATCCTAGGTGCTTGTTGGATTTTGGATAGAAATTAAGGCAACAGTGATGAGTTCTAAAGGGTTAGAAATAGCTCTTATCCCAATATGGCTCTATTGCATTTCTGAGCAATGGACAAGCATGACAGGTTTAAAATTACCCAAATTTGTAGAGGTTTCTGCAATTTCTACTATCAAATATATATATATAAATGCAAATTGACCATATTCAGACAAACAATTTGCATTTGACTACCCATTTCTTTTCAATTTACTATATCAATAGATAATTTACAGAGATGAATAGGAAAATTGGAATGGGATTATGCACTTTTTTGTTGCTATAATCATATAATTTGAATATATTGTCTAAACCACTACTGCACTATTCCTTTTATTCTTGACTATATTAACTCCCTCAGTGCAGAATAAAAGTGATATGCAGATGTCATAGTTGGAATTTAGAAATGGTTGGCCATCAAACCTCAACTGAAAGACTGAAAATTCATGGGTGGGCAGACTGGTGGAAGAAAAAGAACAGTACATGATTACCAAATCATCTGTCTAAGAACTGGTAAGCTAGCTGCTGGTGTTGCAAAGAGCTAGTTGGTTATTTTGTTACTACTGAGGCAATACACTATCATGAAAAAACATAGGGGGTCAGAAAACTTTATAATATCATGAAGCTGATGGCATGAAATGACAAATCCTTGAATTCCTGTATGAAGAAATGAACTAGCTGAACATAGTATTATGTAAGAAAATAAAAATAGTATCCTACCAAATTTCAGGTAATCATTATTAATATAGTACTTCAACAAGCTGAGAAGCAAAAAGTCTAGATTTATACATAGTCTAGGCATAGCAATTTGGTAGTTATATCACTGCAAGTCAATTTAGAATCTGCAGATGTCAGAATTATGAGATTTGCATCACTACATATCATGCAGTTTGCTTGCCAGATGATCAACCTATGGGGTGCTATAAGTCACAAGATGCCTGACAATTGCAATTTAAATACCAGTTGTATCACATTAAAGTGTTCAGAGTCAATTACTCAGAAGACTAGAGAAGAAATTAATGGAAGTAATTCTTAATGCTGTTTAGCTTTATAAAAGATCAAATGGAAAATGTCAAATAGTAACAATGCTATTTACAAGCACCTGGAAGACAAGAAAGATAGCAAGTAATAACAAACATAAAAGACAATATGGAGTTGTAAGCTACAAATCTTGTCAAACTAGTCTATCTTTATGAAGGACAACAACACTTTTAATGCCATTTGTATTAAATTTAATAGTGCATTTGTGATTCCTTCCCATAAATAGTTGAAGAAAATATAATCTGGCTCTATCTCAGTTCTGTTAGTGTTTCAGTTTAAAAAAACAATGGAAAAAAGAAAGTAAATAATTGCAGAAAGTTCTGCCTAAAGAACAAAAATTATCAAAACTTTAATGAACCTAGTTTACAAAGACAATTTGAATGAGTTTGAGTTCAGCTTAAGCAGAAAAAGCTCAGGGATAATGTGATGGCAATTTTCAAGTACAAGAAAGATTTCAGGATTTTCTTTCTAAGACAATCCTGTAATATCTTGAATGACCAAAATGGAATAACCCTTTCCATGACCAGGGTCAGCACAAAGTCTGGAGGACTGTTAATGCACAGTTCAGGGTTACCAGAATTAAGAAAGTTCTAATATTATCTATACAATTTTCTCTTTATTTAGTTAGCTCTGATAGATATATTCCAAAATATCATTTATCATGAGTTTTTACAGTCTATGTGTCTTTCTTCCCAGGGTCATAACAGAGACCAGCACCTTCTGGTAAAAAAAATCTTCATGATAGGAAGTATTGAAAAGAAGGAAAAAAAAGAAAAAGGGCAAGAGGCACACTGACTGGGAATTATATACTAATTATCTTGTGGTAGCCTAACAAAAGAGAGTATTTTTTTGTGTAAGAGATGTTACAAGTATAGCTGAACCTGCACTAGAGAAAAGGGATGGAGTGGATGATACTATGATGAATTTAATGTTTTATTCCTTTGATTTTTGTCAGTCAGAATGCAAGTCAGGCAGCATACAGTACCTTGGAAGAGGATCTCTGCTTTGTCAAGGCATGTGAGAGATTAGTTGGTGTTTTATTTTTTAAAAATAATTTCATCAGAATTCCATTAAAGCATAAATATGAGAAGGTTGAGAAAATGCATAAAATGACAAACAAGAAAGCTGCTTACCATAAATGAAAATTTTAAAATACTGAGGAAAAGTATAAATGTCAACAAAATGCAAAATGGCATCACATAAAACACCTCTAGAGTAGATTTAAATTATATATACCCTTATAATAGTACCGTAGCGCATTTCAGTGGAGGTGATCAGGTTTTGTCAGCAGATGGAAAAGAAATCCTGAATCACTGGTACAAAATGAACAATTTGATATTTTTAAATCATTCATTTATCAGTTCTGACAAATGCTAAGTGAAGATTAATCTACCTATCAAGAAGCATATAGTAGCAGTACTAACTTAGTGATATGCTTAAAACTACTGAACAGCTGAAATTCAACAGAAATTTATAATATTCCCACCAAAATACACAAATTCAAGAGACTCTAGTGACTCAGAAGGACTGTGCTTTTGGCAAACTTTATATAAAGAAGATTTTTCACATGAAAAAGTAATGCTCATCTCAAAAAAGAGAAACAATCTCTCAGGCATGATAACAATCTTATGGATTCTCTCAGGGATAAAAATACAGAAAATTACAAATGACAGTGCTGATGTTAATAAACTTCTAGCAAATCTGTTCATTTCTCACTGTACTAGCTTTGACTGGGATAGAGTTATTTTTCTTCATACTATTTCATATGGTNCAGCTTTTGCTATACCCATTAAATTGTCTTTCTCTCAACCCAGGAGTTTTCTTATTTTTCCCCTTCTTTTTTTTTTAGAATAGGCTGGGTTGGAAGGGACCTCAGAGATCATCGAGTCCAACCNACCATCCCAGAATTAAGTAGACCGAAAAAGTTGGGAAAGGATGCAGCTGGGACAGCTGACTCCAGCAGACAAAAAGGCTAGCCCATGATATACAATGTCATGGTCAGCAGCAAAAAGCTGGGAGAAGAAGGAAAGGGAGTGGAACATTCAGAGTATTTCTCTTCCTTAGTGACCATCACAAGTGATGAACACCTGCTTGCCAATGTGAGCTGGTGAATAAATTCCTTATTTTGCTTTGCTTGTATGCACAGCTTNTGAACTGAGGAGCCCAGAACTGAACACAGTACTCGAGGTGTGGCCTTCTTCCCCATCGTCTCCCCCATTCAGCCGCAGGGGAGTGAGTGAGCAGCCATGTGGTGCTTTGCTGCCTATGGGTGTTAAACTACAACAATGATCAAGTTAATAGGATTTGTACAAGAAGCAAATTACAAAAATGTTAGGTAGTCAATCTGAAACCTTCAGTTCTATCAGCTATCAGGTTCTCTGAAGCCTTCTGGAAAAATTTTAATTTTCAGACATGTTTTCAAATATATTTCTTTTAATTCATAACGGGTTAGGGCACAGTTGCTTGTTCCTAAAAAAGTTACAACACAACAGCTTGTTCTATAGTACAACCTGTACATTGTACTTTGTTGGCATAAAGGAACTTCTATTTGTCACATATACATGAGAGACATTTTGTGCTAAGTAAAAATGTATATGCTTGCTGTACTGTAGGTTGTTCTTTGCCAATGATTACGCACGTTAGGATGTATGCCATATAATGCCAACTCTTTTGGTGACAAGAAAAAGTGATTAAGCCTACACATCAATATAAAGAAAATTAAGGTCCTCATCCAGCTTCACAGCACTAAAAAGCTAGAAGATACTGCAAAGTCAGTTAGATCTGTGCATTGGTAAAAAATCTGTAAGAGAATTCAGACAGGTTGACAATATAACTGATAAAATATACATGGATGAATTCAGGTTCTCTTTTGGGACATTAAAAACTCATTCTTGCATTAAAGAAAAAAAAAATGGAACAAAATTGTGTTCTATTCATTTTTCAAAATCAGTTTTATGTAACATGCAGAAGTTAAGAAACTTGCCATCATCACAATAAACATCTCAATGCTTTCCACATGACTCTATGAATGCCTATGCTGATATAAAGTGACAGAATATAGTTTTGAATATTGAGATCAGCAGTACAGCTGTATGCTTCTTTAAGCATAAATATACTGGTTCAGGCATCTGTATGTCAGATAACAGATTACTTGAACCTATTTTCAGTGGTCAGATAATAACATAAATAAATGTCTAAAAAGAAGGTTAATGAAACATGGACAAGCTTAAGATAAATCTTCAGTGGAGTGGCAGCAGTAAAACCAGAATATGAGAAAGTAAAGGCTAAGGGTAATTTGCTGAGTCAGAGAACCTGTTGATATTGCCAGGGCCTTCAAGAAAAAATACTTCAACTACATGGACAAAAGACACCATTAAAAGTGACTGCAATAAAGAGTACAAAAGATTTTTATAGCATTTATTGTACTAATTGGAAACAAAATAGTACCATAATTTACTATGGCTACAAATCACAATGGCTAGAAAAATTAGACTAATTTCTCATAAAGAAGCCACAAAACCGAATCTTCCTGTATTGAATTATTTAGTAATGTCCCAGAAAGCCCATCTGTCTAAAGAAACAGAGGACAGAGTTTTGAGATTTAGGATACACTTAAGATGGAGATAGGTGGTTTCAAAACCATGTTCCTGTAACAGACACCACTGAGAAAGATGCACCTTGAACCCTGGTCACCAAAAAAGCAGGACTCTGCCTCATTCTCCATCATCACCACTGAAAACAGGTAACACCTATAGATACCCATGAGCAAGCTCTCCATGGAGAAACTTGTAGTTGATACCATAAAAAGAAACTATGTGTGCTCATAGTGGGAGTCTCTCTGTTAAAGGGCAATGAGGAATCTGTCTGCTGACCCAACTGGAAGTCACAGGAGGTATGTGAATTCATGGTAGCTAAAATCCAAGACATTGTTGAGAGGGTGCCACAAGTTGTCAAGAGCACCAACTACTACTCACTGTTACGCTTCTGTGTGCTCATGAATGATGCTGTGAGCCAGAACCTGGGCAGAATCAAGGAAGTTTACAAGGCCTTGGGTTGGGCAAGTGAAAAATATTGGTGGCCAAATTATCTTTTCCTCCATTTCTCCAGTTAGAGAAAAGGGGGCAGCCAAAAATAGATAAATAGTGAATATCAGCTCCTGGCTTCCTGGCTGGTGCTATGGCAAGAATTTTGTATTTTATAACAACAGGACATTCTTTGAGAACTATAACCTATTAGGAAGGGATGGAATACACCTGTCTTGAAGAGGTAAAGGAATCTTTGGCAGCAGGTTGGCCAACTTGGTGAGGTGGGCTCTAAAATGAAGTGCTAGGGGGACAGGGTCCAAGATGGCAATGTTCAACAGGGAAATATGCCAGGCCAACCAGTACAGTGACAAATGCTCTGTGGCTGACTTTCAAGATGAGAGCCAGAAGGTCAACCATCTCAGGTTATAACTATGATGGTTCCTCTTGCACACCTCCAGAGAAATCTTCTTGTTCGATGAAATCTCTGACATGCCCACAGACCAATGCTTGTAGCATGGGGAATAAACAGGAGATCTGTGTGTGAACACAGGGCCATGATCTCACTACAGTTATAGAGACACTGTGTGATAGCTTACATGACTTATAGCTTCTACAAAAGGTCAAATGGAAGACGGCAGTTTAGAGTATGTGGAAAAAGGGAATGGTCACGTGAGAGAAATATAGAAACATTGCCAGAAGAAGAGTGTGACCAGCAAGTTCTCCCCTCTACTCTTACCTAGTGAGGCCACATCTGGAGTATGGTGTCTGGTTCTGTGCTCCCCAGTTCAAGAGACATGGGGAACTACGAGAGAGAGTCCAGCAGAGGGCTGCAAAGATGATGAGGGAACTGGAGCATCTTACAAGGAAAGATTGAGAGACCGGGGGCTGTTTAACCTGGAGAAGACTGAGAGGGAATCTTATTAGCACATAAATATTTAAAGGATGGGTGTCAAGATGGGGACAGTCTCTTCAGTGCTTCCCAGTAATAGAAGAAGGGGAAATAGACACAAACTAGAACACAGGAAGTTCCATCTAAACATAAGGGAAAACTTCTTTACTTTGAGGTGGATGGAGCACTAGAACAGATTGCCCAGAGAGGTTGTGGAGTCTCCTTCTCTGGAGATATCCAAAACCTACTTGGACATGTTCCTGTGCAACCTACTCTAGGCAAACCTGCTTTAGCAGGTGGTTTGGACTAGATGATCCCCAGAGGTCCCTTTCAACCCCTGCTGTTCTGTAGTGGAAGTCTGTCACTGCAGAGCATTGTGAACATATGGAGGGGGGAAGTAAAAAGGCTTATTTTATTAGCATGTGTACAATTTACAGGAATGGTGGCAATGAAGTATAGACTGAGCTATTTAATTTTTGTGGAAGAAAGAATTTGTGTACAGGTCTCATTTTTATTTAAAAGATTTTTTTTTTAATTCTTCCATAAAAGACTGGTAACATATATGCTGCAATGAAATTAACTAAGCAAATATAGCAACTGCAATTTCTGACTGGATGTCGATGATGTGATTTAAAGTCAATTTTGTATGTTTGACCTACTATGTGAAGAAAGTCAGCACAAGATTAATTTGTGGGGATGAAGCCAAGTGAAATAACACGTGTTCACATTAAGAAAATATTTACCTCATATCAACTGTGCTGCTGGTATGCTATTTCCTCTGGCATGCAGTAGACAATAGGCAGTTTGGTGAGAAGGCTTTTAAGGATATAACTAACCTCATTACAACTTATGGGTATGATACAGCATGTCTTCTGCCAGGAAATACTAGCATTTATTTTACTACTGTGTACAAGTCAGCAGTGACACCATTGCCTTTTACTTCTTATGGTTACCATAGCAACCTGATTATCATGTTAACCTTCTGTTACTATTCATTATCTTTCTTTTATATTTTAACTAAACATCTTCATTTATTTTCTGATTCCTTAATAAAGATTAATTAACTCTTAAATAATCCTTGAGTTATTCTACATCAAAAAGATGTTGTAGAAAGATTAGATAATACTTGGTTTCTTTTACAGCAGAGTCTATTATAGTTTTATTCAGTTGTATAATTTAGTATCTTTTTTTTCTCCATACTTCTTCCTCTCTCGTCATTTTAACTGCCCTTTTAGACTTCCTTTTTCCAATTAGTATTCATTGAGGACTCATATGAGAATGATATTGAGTGAGCTGAATTGATAATACTACATGGTATTAACAAGAGCACATAACACTGAAAATTTAAAGCCACATGGTGGCACAAACTTGCATTGGAGTTCCTAATCTAAATAAAAAAAAACAAGACAGAATGAGTAGTTCTTTTCCACTTGTTTAGTTCCCACAAATTCAAGCAACTAACAAGCTACTGTTGATAAATACAGATTAGAATTTCTTCATGGGAATACATGAAATAAAAGGACTTCTTGGACTGCAGAGTCCCATATCCTCTTTAAAGCAATATTCACTTTTATAACAATGAACAAGCTATATTTTTTGAGAGATGGGTTTCATTTCAATAGGCAGGGCAAAGGTATTATTTCCAGTAGGATGGCAGACTTTGTAAGAAGGGCCTTAAACTAGAAACAAACAGGGGAGTGAGAGCTTTACCAGCAACCCTGTGAGGAAGGGAGTGACAGACAAGGATGACAAGTGCCTGAAGTGATTTGAATGAAAAAAACCAGTGAAACAAACAAAAAAACCAGTGAAACATATCTTAACAAAAAAGCAAGGAAGTGCCTACAAAGCATTTTTATCAAAAAACAAAGAAACAAACACAACCAACCAAACAAAAAAAAAACCCACAACAAATAAACAAAACAAAACACAACCAACCAAAGCTACAAAAAACCTCACCACCTTTGTTAGGAAATCAGCATGCTGTAATGTTTCCCTGAAGCACCTGTGCACAAATGACACAGCATGGGGAAATAACATGAGAAATTTGGGATCTGTGGGCTGTTGTAGGGTTATTATGTTCTTGGCATCAGTGTGACTACTTGGGGTGATGTGTAACAAGAGCTTCAGTGGAGGAATACAGGTTCTTTAGGAGGGACAGGAAAGACAAAGATGAAGGCTTGATCTCTATGTGAGAAAATAGCTGGAATTCATGGAGCTCCTCCTAGGTATGGATGATGAACTGAGAGCTTATAGATAAGTATGAAAGAGCAGAGCGGTATGGGTGATTGTAGTGTGTGTCTGCTACAGGCTGCCTGACCAGGGAGAACAATGGAAGATTCCTTTTCCACATGGCTGGAAGAAGTCTTACATTCACAGAACCTTGTCCTCACAGAAAACTTCAGCCAGGCTGATATGTGATGTACAACATTGCAGAGCATAAGCAATACAAGAGATTCTTAAGGAGCATTAATGACAGCTTCCTGACCAAGGTCGTAGATGGGCTAATGAGGAGAGGTGTCCTGGTGGATGTCAGACTCACAAACAAGGATAGAGTCATTGGGGATTTGAAAGATGAAAGCAGGCTTGGCTGCAGTGATCATTAAATCACGTAGTTCAGGATCCTGAGAGGAGACAGGAGGAGAAAAAGCAAGACCAAATCATTGCACTTGAGGAGATCAGACTCTGGTCTCTTCAAGGATATGCCTGGGAGAGAAACATAGCAGTTCACTATATCACCACTGTGAAATAGTAACATCTGCCTTTTATTTTTCCTCATAAAGCATGGATTTTTTCTTTTTAAAATTTGTTATTGCTTACTGTTGAGAATTTAAATTAGTCTGCTGTTCAGAGTGTCAATACCTTTATTGACTCTGTCACTTTTATTATTTCCTACAGTATTTGTCCTTTATTTAAAATTACTTGTTGTTTTTAATATTTGCACTGTCAGATTTTCTGACACTTCAGTATGCTGTCTATGCTTACGTTTTCATATCACCTTGTAACTTTTAAGCTATCTCCAATTCATCAGTCTCATTGGCTACCCTAAACTCCGATGCATAACTGGTGTTCTTCACACTCATTTCTGACTTCTTGCAAAGTGTGTCCCTCTTTTTTAATTCAATGAGTTCCATTCCTCTTATTTCTCATTATTATTTTTATATCTTATATATATATATTATTTTTATATCTTCACTTGTTTTCATTTACTTTGTTTTATTTTGTTTTGGCTGGTTGTGTGTTATGGGTTTCCTTTTGCGGGGGGGGGGGGGGGTGGCAGGGCAGGGCTGTAGTGTGTGGTTTGGGTTTTAAAATATTTTTTCTCCCATTCCTCTACTATGTTGTCTTTTGTGGTGTCACTCTCTCTTCTTAAGTTATACAAAAAGTTATGTTTAAGTCTTGGCTCTAAATCTTTCTAGTTCTTCACTGATTATACTTAGGAAACTGATCACTGTCTGGATAACATAGCTGTGAAGGGCTATTCAGAACTGGCTACTTCATAAATGAATATTATTGTTGATATTCCCTTTCATGATGCATTTTTAAGATAGTGAAGCAATGAACTAAAATTAACAATTAACTAGAATTCGTGTCCAAACAGTTTTGCATTCCTTGCTTTTCCATTTCCTTATACTGTTTGACTCATCTGTTTTCTTCTTTGCTAGGGAAGTAAATCCCACAGAGTTTCTCCACCATATTTTATGTATTTAACTGTGTCATGAAGGTTAGTAGCTTCCTTTCTGTAGATGTGTCCTGTCAGTGGAGATACAGACAAATATAGGGCAGACCAAATAAGATCAAAATATATTTCACTACTGACTTCATATTATGATGTACACTAATCTGAAAAGAATCACATTTAAATCCGTAACAAAAAATGCATTTGTTATTAAGATATTAATATATATCACTTGAGAAAGTGACATATATATACAGTCATATGCTTTTAAACATCAGTGTTGTACACCATGAGCTACTGCAGACTAGACAGGTGAATAATCACAAGACTGCAGCAAGGGTCCCTGAGAGTTCAAAGCAGAGGCTTTGAAAGTAGAGAAACATATTGAAGACTGTATCACAATGTACACAAATGACCAGTTACTAATATAAAATTCTGTAACAAACTAATGAAACTGTCCATAGCTCATAATATGGCTGGAGGTGCCTCTATAGTGTATACAAGACTACATGAAAAGAAAAAATTCTGCAGATGCTATGCTTCAGTATTGGGTATGCAGAGCTGATCACCCTGCTATCTTGCAGGGTATTGCTACATATCTATGTATTTTTCTGTTGTCATTAAAGGAAATTTTATTTAGTATTTGGTCTGAAGCTTTTCTGACTGATTAGTCTGCTTACACATATTAAACGATTGTCTATTTAAACTACATAAAACTTTTGAGTTAAGTAGACACAAAATTATGCAGGCAATTCTATCTTCTTCAAAAGAAGTACAAGCACATGGTGAGTTTGTCATCAGTCATCATCTCTTCTCAATATTCAAGAAATATTAATACACCTACACTCAATGCCCTTCTAAGTATTGTTGTCTTCATGGTGCAACAGATAGAGACTTTACAACTCCTTCGGTTACTAGAAGGAAACTATATTATATTCAGAGGAAGACATTCTGTGTATGTTTTGTGTCCTCATTCCTGACAGAACAAGGAAACATATAGGTTGTTTTTGCTTGACTGGTTTTGAATTTGAAATAACATTTAAGCAAGTAGGTTTTATTACACTGTAGCAAATACACACTTTTGCAAAAAATATGTAACTGTCTTCAGGTCCCTGCAGTGCATATGAGCTCATTTCACTGAAATGATAGATTTAAGTGTTAACCCTAGCTTCAGAAAGGAAAGAAAACAAAAGAAAAAAGAGAGAGTTATAGATTAATAATTTTATTATTAGTCCTCAGAAAAGAAGTCTGGAAGAAGGCACCAGAAAATAGCAAAGTGATTATCATATTTGGGGTAGTTTACAATAAGGAAGAATGAATAGAGCTATAATCACCTCCAGGTACATTAAAGACTGTTGCAAATAGGAAGATTGTTCTGTTTGCTATGCAGAAGTCATAGCATTAAACATAACTTTGCAAAGAAGATTTAAATCAAGAAAACTTCTGATAATGTAGATAGAACAGAATGGTTTGGGAGATTTATAAAGTCTCCATCTTTGGAGATTTTTAAGAATATGTGAGAAAAATATTGGTATGAATGATATGGTGGTTTAACCTTGGCTAAGGGCAAATATCCCCCCTGTTGCTTGTTCACTACTCATTGTCAATAGGACAAGGCCAGAAAACAGGAAGAACAAAAGAATGAGAAAGCTTGCAGGGTGAGATAAGGACAAGCATGTTGCTTACTGACTACTGCTGAGGATAAACCAGATTCAACTTGAGGAAAATTAATTTAATTAATTGGTAATTAAAATAGATTTAGGTAGTGAGAAACATAGAGAAACATTAAAACTACTACTTTCCTCCCACTTCTTCCAGGCCCAATTTCACTCAACTCCAGACTCCTGTATACCCTGCAGTGTAATACCTACTCCACCATGGTGTCTCCATGGGCTGCAGAGGAATTGCTGCTGCAGTGCCTGAAGCATCTCATTCTATCGTTCTCTGACCTTGGCATTCATAGTGCTGTTTCTCACTCATTTTTTCCTTCACTCCTCTGTGCTTGTGCAGATTTTTGCCCTTTCTTAATTACATTTTCCTCGAGATGCCACTGTCCTAGCTGCAGGACTCATCTGTGCCTTTTGATGGGTGGTCTGGAGTTATCTGGAACCAGCTGTGTCTGGCACTGGGTAGTTCTGGCTTTTCCTCACAGAAGATGCCCTTTCAGCGCTCCCACTGTCAATAGATTGTAACAGACACCCCCTACAATGATAAATATAGCTAAACTCACAGAAGGAAGGGGATGGGTTCTAGATTACTCACTGTTTTGCAATAGTTTTGCAGCTTTTTAAATTAAGATGGTATCAGGTAACAGCCCCTTCTTTTGCAAATATGAAATCTTTTTGTAAAGATTGTTTTCTCCTAGCTACATAAGATTACATTTGTCTATATTAAAAGCTATATTTGCATCACCTGCAGCACCATTATTCACACTCTTTTAGTTCTAAAAGGTTTATAAATGTTGATTTCATGTTTTCTGTCATACACAGAAACTGATCAAGTAATGAACTAACCTATACCTACACCTACACCTGAAATGCCAATTAGTTTTGCTTGTACTTTTTACATACTGCCATATATTTTAGCACTTTACAAATGCTGTTATATTCCAAAGTTTAAATTTAGTACATAAAAATGCAAGATGCATCATAGAGTTCTGAGTGAACTGGAAGATGGAGTCACCAAGCCACTCTCAATAATATTTGAAAAGTCATGGCAGTCAGGTCAAGTCCCAAGTGATTGGAAGAAGGGACATGTTACACCTATATTTAAAAAGGGTAGAAAGGAAGACCCTGGGAACTACCAACCTGTCAGCCTCATCTTTGTGCCTGGAAAGACCATGGAGCAGATTCTCCTAGAAGGCCTGATAAAGCACATGGAGGACAGGGAGGTGATCAAGGACAGCCAGCATGGCTTCACTAAGGGGAAATCTTGCCTGACAAACCTAGTGGCTTTTTACAACAGAGTGACTGCATCAGTGGATAAGGGACAACCTGGGGATGTGTTCTATCTGGACTTCTGCAAGACCTTTGACACAGTCCCCCACAACATCCTACTCACCAAGTTGGAGAGATATGGATTTGATGGGTGGACCGTTAAGTGGATGAGGAATTGTCTGGATGGCCACATCCAGAGGGTAGTGGTCAATGGCTCAAAGTCTGGATGAAGAGCAGTGACCAGTGGTGTCCCTCAGGGGTCCGTACTGCGGCCTGTCTTGTTTAACATTTTTATCAGTGACATAGACAGCTGGATTGAGTGCACCATCACGAAGTTCACGGATGACACCAAGCTGAGTGGTGCTGTCAATACACCAGAGGGGCAGGACGTCATCCAGAGGGACCTGGACAAGCTGGAGAGGTGGGCCCGGGTGAACCTCATGAGGTTCAACAAGAGTAAATACAGGGTCATACACCTGGGCTGGAACACTATCAATACAGGCTGGTGGATGAGGCAATAGAGAGCAGCCCTGCAGAAAAGGACTTGGAGGTGCTGGTAGACAAGAAGCTGGACATCAGCAGCCAGTGTGTGC
>VWZY01008960.1:72815-89945 GCA_013399075.1 Chloroceryle aenea
TTTTTTGATGTGAATGTGTATTTGTGGCACTTGCTAAAGGATTCATGAACGTCATTGGTCTAAATGAAGGAATAGGGACTGTCCTGCTGGAAAGCACCATAGGGGAATGGGACCTGGGGATCCTAGCGGACAGCAGGATTATCATGAACCAGCAATATGCTCTTGTGGCCAAGAAGGCCAATGGCAGTCTGGAGTGTATTAGAACGGGTGGGTTTAGTAGGTCAAGAGAGGTTCTCCTCCCTCTCTGCACTGCCCTGGTGAGGCTGCATCTGGAAGATTGTGTCCAGTTCCAGGCCCCCTCAGTTCAAGGATAGGAAACTGCTTGAGAGAGTCCAACGCAGAGCCACAAAGATGCTTAAGGGAGTGGAACATCTGCCTTATGAGGAAAAGCTGAGGGAGCTGGGTCTCTTTGGCTCAGAGAAGAAGAGACTGAGGGGTGACCTCGTTAATGTTCATACATAGGTAAAGGGTGAGCGTCAGGAGAATGAAGCCAGGCTCTTCTCAATGATGTCCAGTGATAGGACAAGGGGCAGTGGGTGTGAGCTGGAACATAGGAGGGTCTATGTAAACATGAGGAGAAACTTTTTCATGGTGAGGGTGAAAGAACACAGAACAGGCTGCCCGGAGGTTGTGGAGTCTCCTTCTCTGGAGATATTCAAAACCCAGTGGACACATTCCTGTGTGACCTAGTCTAACTGATCCTGTTCTGGCAGGGGGGGTTGGACTAGATGATATTCCAAGGTCCCTTCCAACACCTAACATTCTGATTCTGTGCTTCTGTGACCAACATACCCACTATTTCTTTCATTCCCTTTCCTTCATCCATGGGATAGAGTTAAAAATGTATCTAATCATTCTCTATTCTCTGGTAGTCTAGTCTCAAACCCAGGTTCAGTTTCTCCAATGAGTTTTCGGTACGTACTCCAATATTTTCTAGATAGAATTAGATGAATTTTGTTCATCTGTGAAACTTTTCATTTGATTGTAACATTATGTTTAGCAAACTCCTTTTGAAAATAAATTCACAGTGAAAAAAAATCGGAAAGAAATTGCTTAATCTCCTAACTAAGTGTTTGAATTTTCAATTAAAAAACAAACTTTTATTTTGAAAAATTCTCTAATGTAACTTAAAAGATCTTTAAAATTAAAAGGGAGGTTTTGTGGCATTTTGAACAAAATGTTCATTACAACAAAACTGTTGTTTTTCAGTTCTTTCCTTAACTAATTATTTTGGGGGGAACTTTACGTTTTTTGATATAAGAGCTTGAACCTAAACAAACAAAAATCAATTACTACTGTAAGTTCACAAGTACTTACATGTGTCTGGTGCATAAGTTGGAAAGAGGCATGATAAGAATTTATTCTTTTTTTTTCCCCACATTGCAAACATGAATATAATGAAGTATGAACTCTCTTCAAATGACTGCATAGACTCCAATAAGTGATCCGGTGCAAGTGTGGTAGTGGCAATGGACAACAAAATTACACAAAACCTTGCTAATGATGTTCTCACTGTTTTATTATCCATTTAAGAAAATTTATTTTTTATGTAATATTCATTCCTAGAGGGGAAAAGAAATACCTGAAAATTTTGGAGGACATGTGCATTCATAAGAATCTCCAGAAAGTTCTGATTTCTCAGTGCAGGAGGCATTGTTGTGGCAAGGTTTAGTGAAGCATATATCAAACTTCTGACAGAATCTTCCAGAATACTGTGGGAAACAATGGCAACTATATGCTTTTTCCCAAACATGACTGAGACATTTTCCATGCCCAGAGCATAATGGTGCATTTGGAGACTGTTGGCAAAACTGCTGCTTCACAGTTACGTTCAGGCGAAGGCCCAAGTTGCACAGTAGTGGGCCTCTCTTATGAAGCTCTGCAAAGTAGTGGGTTCCAACACCAAGCCAGTTAGGGTCAACTTGGTGCAGTCCTCTTATCTGACACACAAAGATCAACTGCTCTTGAAGAAACCTGACTTTAGGGCAGTTAAGAAATTCTTCTTTGGAAACATTTACCAAATTCATTCCATAAGACTGAAAGGAAGGTTCTGAGGAGATGAAGAGGCTATCACCTAATTGAAGCTGTAAGGGACATATCTGAGGGATACTGAGATTTTGTTCTTCCAGGATTTCCCCAGTAATACTTTTATTCATATTCCAGCATTCAGTGTAGAAGTCTGAACAGATGTTTCCTCTTGGTGTCCATTTTATTACACTGGGCTTTGGTTCCACTCTCCATTCAGCCATCATTTGCCTCTCACATATTGCCTGCCCATTTACAATGCACAGTTGAAGAAAGCACACTAACATGCGAGCTGCTGATTTTGTAGTCATTGTATCACCTAGCAAATGGGAGTTGTTTTTCACACCTGCTTCATTAATGAGGATATTTTCATAACACTTGTTCCTTAAGGTTCATCTGTATTTTCCATGGCATCCTAGGAATTCAAACAGAAAAAAAAAAAAAAAATATTCAAATCAAATACAGTTGAATATGACAGAAATAGAAATATACAACAAAACAAAGTCTTCATCTAATTACACTAATATGACTAATCAGAACTACACCACTGTAACTAAAGTCAGATTTTTCCTATTTCTCTTCCTGCTAAAGAGTTTATTTTATAAATATAAACTAGTTAAGACAGGACATCTATAGCACAACTAGGAAGCAAACCAGTAAGTTTTAGTCATGAGCTTTAACCATAGAATCATAGATTCATAGAATCATTCAGGTTGGAAAAGACCCTTTGGATCATAAAGTCCAACCATTAACACTACTCTACAAAATTCACCCCTAAACCATGTCTCTCAGCACTACATCCAAACAATCCGTAAACACATCCAGTGATGGTGACTCAACCTCCTCCCTGGGCAGCCTATTCCACTGTCTGACCAGTCTTTCTATGAACATTTTTTTCCCTAATGTCCAGTCTAAACCTACCCTGTTGCAGCTTGAATCCACTCCCTCTGGTTCTGGCACTAATTACCCAAGAGAAGAGGCCAGCATCAGCCTCTCTACAATATCCTTTCAGGTAGTTGTAGAGAGTGATGAGGTCTCCCCTTAGCTTTCTCTTCCTCAAACTAAACAGTCCCAGCTCCTTAAATTGCTCTTCATAAGGTTTATTCTCCAGGCCATTAACCAGCTTTGTTGCCCTCCTCTGCACTTATTCCAGCACCTCAATATCTCTCTTGTATTGAGGTACCCAAAACTGGACACGATACTCAAGGTGTGGCCTCAGCAGTGCTGAGTATAGGGGGACAATCACCTCCCTGCTTCTGCTGCTCAAACTATTTCTAATACATGCCACGATGCCATTGGCTTTCCTGGCCACCTAGGCACACTCATGACTCATATTCAGCCTCTTGTCACTTAGAACCCCCATCTTTCCAGACACATTTCCTGAAGCCTGTAGCGTTGCATGGGGTTGTTGTGGCCCAAGTTAAGGACCCATCACCTGTTCTTGTTGAAGCTCATACCGTTAAGATTCACCCTTTGATCAAATCTATCCAAGTCTCTCTGTAGAGCTTCCCTATCCTCATGCAGATCAGCACTCCCACCTAATTTGGTGTCATCTATGAACTTACTNCAGTCTTTCTATGAACATTTTTTTCCCTAATGTCCAGTCTAAACCTACCCTGTTGCAGCTTGAATCCACTCCCTCTGGTTCTGGCACTAATTACCCAAGAGAAGAGGCCAGCATCAGCCTCTCTACAATATCCTTTCAGGTAGTTGTAGAGAGTGATGAGGTCTCCCCTTAGCTTTCTCTTCCTCAAACTAAACAGTCCCAGCTCCTTAAATTGCTCTTCATAAGATTTATTCTCCAGGCCATTAACCAGCTTTGTTGCCCTCCTCTGCACTTATTCCAGCACCTCAATATCTCTCTTGTATTGAGGTACCCAAAACTGGACACGATACTCAAGGTGTGGCCTCAGCAGTGCTGAGTATAGGGGGACAATCACCTCCCTGCTTCTGCTGCTCAAACTATTTCTAATACATGCCACGATGCCATTGGCTTTCCTGGCCACCTAGGCACACTCATGACTCATATTCAGCCTCTTGTCACTTAGAACCCCCATCTTTCCAGACACATTTCCTGAAGCCTGTAGCGTTGCATGGGGTTGTTGTGGCCCAAGTTAAGGACCCATCACCTGTTCTTGTTGAAGCTCATACCGTTAAGATTCACCCTTTGATCAAATCTATCCAAGTCTCTCTGTAGAGCTTCCCTATCCTCATGCAGATCAGCACTCCCACCTAATTTGGTGTCATCTATGAACTTACTGATGATACACTCTATGTCCTTATCAAGATCATCAATAAAGGTGTTAAACAGAAATGGTCCCAACACTGAGCCCTGAGGAACATCACTTGTGACCAGCCACCAGCTGGATTTAACTCCATAGGCCACCACTCTTTGGGCCCATCTGTCCAGCCAGTGCTTGATCCAGCACATCGTACTCTCATCCAGGCCATGAGCAGAAATTTTTTTCTATGAGAATTCTATGGGAAACAGTGCCAAATGTTTTTCAAAAGTCTAGGTAGACAATATCCACAGCCTTTCCCTCATCCAATATTCAGGTCAAACCATGGTTGTTTTCCTGATAATGATTTATTATTTATTTATTATAAAAGTAGATATTCTGAATGGTATTCTGTCATATGAATTTTGGCTTCAATGGAGAAAACATGCAAGCACATCCTCAAGGTTTTTCTGTTTGCATACACTCAGCAAAACAATTAAATCCTGAGTTTTCAAAGTATAAAGTCTGAAAACCAAAGGTCCTTAATCATATGCTTGAAATTTTTTGACACAGCACAGTCAAAGACAACAGATTACAGAGTTGTTCAGAACTATTTATTTCACAGAAAAGCCTTTTTAGGGCTTTTGATGTATCTGACAGTTTTTATTGCATGGAAATGAGAGATTACAGAACAGGAAGAAAACTAAATTAGATCATGAAGTATATTTTTGGAGTCATACTGAAAATGATGAAAACACGTGTTTAATGCCTTAGAAATTGTCAATAGCTTTTAGTTAGTAACAGTTTAATTTGCTTTAAATGTAATAATTTTTCTCCTTATTAGTTCTATAATGCCTTTTTTCCCAGAGTGTATTTATCAACACTTTAAGATAGTGGCCTCTAAAGTGACATTTACAAATAAGAAAACTATTGTAAAGAATAAATTGATTTTATAAGGGAAGCCATTTAATTAAAATAAACAGTAGTATTTTTATTTTGAAATTTGTTTACACTGTTTTCATTTTTACACAGCATGTTGTATGACATGAGGAGTTATATATTTCTACACCTACATATACGTGACCTAGCTCTAAAGTGCACATGGATTATGATACATCATTTCATTAAATGTCCTCCTCTTCCTCCATGTGTTTTTAACATATTTTAGAGCATATGTTGGACTATGCTGAAAGATCAAAGCAGTACAGGAAAGATACTGTTTGTGGAAACCTTGAGCTGGGGATTATAGGTGACTCAGTGAACTGTTGAAAATTATGGGATAATATTAAAGGGTAGTATTCAGCCTCTTTTATTGTCACCTAAATTGAGATGAAAATATCTAAAATTTAGCTATGTCCTGTTAGTAAATTTCTCAGCATGTGAACCTGTCCTGATGACCTTTGTGCAGCAGAATGATCTCTTTAAGCCTTTGAAGATAACAGAAAGGTGTGGACTATGTGTAGCTAGTAGTAACAATAGCAGACTTGAGACTTAGAATCACCCACAGATGAGGTCGAAACTAGACTAATAAAATAGATATTTAAAAAAGATTTATTTTTAGATGCTTCAAAAAAGAAAGCTATTGAATGACTAATGCAGAAGAATTCTTGCCTACTTATATTTTGCCCTACATCCATGTAATTATGCATAGTTCTGGTATCATATACGGGCTTCATTTTTACTAGTGAAGAAAATGTGCTTCCTCACAGTTGATACTCTGCCTTCAGAAAAATCATTATTAGACTTCATGTAACTGAAAGATTATTATGGGATTACTAGAATTAGTAATGTTAAATAATCAGTTAAGTAAACTCTAAAAGCATCCTGTAAAAGCAGCGGGAAAAACAAGAACATGGGAAATAAATATCAACAGAGAACAAAGATTTGTTTTGTCAAGAAAATCAGGAGGAAAAAAATGTTATATAGTGACGAATATGAAAAGTAAAGAGCTAGGCATGAAATACAGTTAAAATATTAATATACATTACAGAAAATCAGCCAAGAAATTAAGTATCTGCAAAATGTGATATTATTCATGAGACAAAATGATGACATGAGATGAAATGTGAAAGTGATTATGATATCTATTTTAGGTCTGCTTTAGGCAAGGATAAAATCTTCCTATCTATAACCCCAGATGCTTCCAGGTAATTGATGAAGACTAAGTCCAAGACTGGAACTTGTATGGACTCACAGTAACATACTTCAAGAAAATCTGTGAAAAGCAGCATAATTCTGTTTTGTACTGAAGCAGAACTAAAGCAGAAAGTACAACCTCAGGGCAGTAATTTAAAAGCAAAAATGAATCCCAAGGTATTTGTATTCTAGTCCAGTTTCTTAAAGGTTATATGTTTTTTGGGGGGTGTTCCTATTAATAAGTTATTATATACTGATAACAAAAATAAAATACATTTTAAGCAAGATTGGAGAAATACCTACAGAAGGTATCTGACTCTGAAAACCTCTCAGAAAAAAAAGAATCTGTCAAAGAGGAGAATAAAACAGAAAATGTTTAGGAAAATTATGTCACCATGTTTGGTCCAGGAATGAATCTCTTCTTACCATCTCCCCACATGTCTCACAAACTTTGTTGATTGATTACCTGTGTTTGAGGTCAGCTCTGGTACTGAGGCTCTGGTAGGATGGGGCTTTGATCTTGGATCAAAATGCCACAAAAAAGAGATGAGAGGGAGATGGTGGGGGGGGGCTTCCTGAAGAACTCGTACCTCACTGAGGAGCTTCATTTAAACTCAGGCTGTTGCCCTTGGTCCTCACCTGTTATACTGCAAGAGATCTGGCATATGACCCTATACGCAGTTTACTGGGGCCTCAACGCTATCACAAGTATTTGACTTACTGGTTTGATCTCAGGGCCTGTCTCCTTACTGTAGACCTGCTTGGGAACCACCGGACTGTTGGCTGTCTCTAAGTACCATCCCCAGACACACTCTGTGCTTCTCACATGGGTGCTGTGGGACAACACCCCTTGTTACTGAGGTCACTCCCCGCTTCAAGCACCCCCTCCCTTGCAGGATAGCCTGTGTTTGCTGCTATCTGGGACTGTGATATCATACTCACTTTATTTCTGATGCATATTTAAAAACATAAAATTTAGATGTTACTTAATATGTACACACAACATAGTAAATACCACAAATCATAGTGCCTGAGCAATTTGACTTCCACCCTCTGGTTGTTTTTAAATATACACCAATTGTCTCAATGACATATGAATGTTGTAGTTAAGGCCCGGCGCTCGGAAGATCTCGCGATGTACGGAAAGACAGGGACAGTTAGATAGCCAGTAGCATTTGATTTATGACGCTAGCAGACGGATGTGATATTGTAAACCTAAGCTATATAACGCGGTGTTACTCAGTAATAAACGTCATTGCCGTCCACCATACTGGCGTAAGCGTGTAATTGGCGAGTGCGACCTGAGTTAGCTGCGTACCGCGGACCAGGTCATACATGTGGCTTTCTGTATCTCTAAATCTGAGGTAAAGAAAAGCCACATATGAAGTTGTCCTTTGTACCCTTATATTTCTCATTTCAAAATTAATAATTCATAAGAAATCATGTATTATTTATACCAAGCTTCATTCTTTGAAAATGATCTTTTCCTTAATTACTATAAACTGTTCAAAATCTACAGTGTTTACTGAATTAGTAATTTGCTATTATGCATTTCTAGAATATTGAACATGCTAGACAATATCATCTCAAAATACAGAATCCTTTTTCCACCTTTTGGTTATAACACACCTATTGACAGGAGTGGTGATGCAGCCAGCACTGAAGTTATCAGGGTTTTCTTATGGCTAGTCTTTACTCACCAACACATACAATAGTATTGTAGACGTAACAATACCACATCAGGGAATTTATTGCTATTTGTCATGGTTTAATCCCCGATGACAGCTGAGTATCACACAGACACTCATTTACTCCTCCCTGGGTAAAAGTGAGAAAACTAATATGTTGAGATAAAGACAGTTTAATAATTGCTTATCACTACTGACCAATGCTCAAGCAGTGATCCGCCCCTCCTGGCCAACTCTCCTCTGTTTATATACTTAGCATGACACGCTATAGTAAAATTAGTTCTATCCCAGCAAAAACCAGCACATCAGCCAACATAAAATTCTGTTTGGTGATTCTGATATTGAGAAAAAAAAAANGTCATTCACCACTTCCCATTGGCAAGGAGGTGTTCAGACATCTCCAGGAAAGCAGGGATCCAGAACACATAATGGTTACCTGGGAAGACAAACACCATCACTTTAAATGTGTCTCCCTTCCTTCTTCCCCCATTTTTAATTGTTGAGCATGATGTCAAATGTTATGGAATATCCCTTTGGTCGGTGTGGGTCAGCTGTCCTGGCTGTGTCCCCTCCCAGGTTCTTGTTCACCCTCTAGTGAAGGAGTATAAGAAGCTGCTGTGGTTTAACCCCAGCCAGTAACTAAGCACCACACAGACACTCACTCACTCACTCCCCCTCCTCCTGGGATAGGGAGGAGAATAAAAAAAAAAAGTAACGTTTGGGGCTTGAGATAAGAACAGCTGAACAACTGAACTAAACTCAACTAAACTAATAATAATAATATAATAATAAANCACATACATAAACACCTATTATTTCTACTCCCAAACTCCTGTTTGGACTCGGTCCTAATTTCTCCAGGGTGATTGTAGGATGTATGTAGCAAAATTTTATCTGCTTCCCTGTGCTTACTGGATTCTTGGTGCTCAGTTCCTTGATGTCTTAACCTTGGTATGAGTTGCCCATGACCACAGCCTCTGAGGATATGCATACCCTGTGGCATGGCATGCCTTCCCCAACATGTTTCCAGTCTCTAGTAGCACTACCAGTGTATCTTGAGCAGGGCCACAAGCTCCTCTGGCTTGATGATATTTTGGCCAGGTGAGTTTCTCCATCACACTTTATGTCAGTCCCAGAGCCCTCAGGAACCATCCATGATGAGCAGAAAGTGGTTTCTAGCTTGATCCCACTACTTAAACCTGCTTAAACCCAGTCCTATGTTACGCCCTACACAGCTCTTGTTTACTTCTTTCATAGTTATGCGTACTCAGCAAGTACACACATCAGTGCAAGGATGCAGTGGATCATAATCACATTTGTAGAAAATTGTGGCCACATTAAAAACTAGAGAAGATAAGGACATATTCAGAAGTATATATCTCATTCAGACCTGAAGACAATTTCACAAGCTACTGAGAATGGCATTCCCTCTAGTGCCACTGACTTCACTCTGCTGAATTTCACAGGTCTGCTGCAATCACTGATGCCTGGGGAAAAAAACTGTTCTAGAAATATTAAAAGTGGAAATTGCTAAGGAACCTGCTGTGTTTTTGTGATAAAATTCCTTTCTAATATTCCTTAATCTACATACTAATTTACATAAGTTATATTTAGTTAATTGCACTACAACTGTATTAAAAGAGAGAAGATACTAGTGATTTTAAATGTGTTTTGTCCTCTAACATTGACACACTTGACAACGCAAGGTCCATAACAATGGACAAGAAACTTCAAGCCCTTTCAAAGTTACACACAAAGTCCTGAAAGTGACCATCAGTGATGATAATAAAAAAACATTTATATTAATTTAAATAGGCATGGAGTGTTTACTTCAATTATATTCCTTTAAATTGCTTCCCTGATTAGTGGTGTATGAAGAATGAAAGGAAAACAGGTTAAGTTAGAACAGGAAACACATTTTCCTTCCCATCACCACCTTTGCTTTTGGTCTTTAAACTTTGAAAATATTTAGTCATGACAGTAAACCATGTGCAAACTTATTTTTTAAAATAGAAACAGGCTTTCAAAAATTGTGATGGGCAATGTAAAACTGTAAAAGGATTATTAATGCAAAAGAAAACAGATGTATTTATACATAAGTATAAAAATTTAAGTAACAGATTGGAAATCAAAGCCACCAATATCTGTGCTCTGTCACTGACCAGTGTGTCCAATGCTGGATTTTCATTGAGGTTTCTGCTTCTCTAAAGTTCCTCTGATAATTTATTTCACTTGCTATCCAGATAGTATCAGTTTTGTTGCTGATTTTATTGTTCAATGCAAAACCAACTTGTTTTATTAAACAATACTTAGGAAGGCATGCTAGGTTTTTTCTATGATCCTGTTTGCTTCTTTCATGTTGAGTACTCAACTGCTCTAAAATGTTGTTTGCTGTACTTAATGTTTATACATTGTGATTCATGAATTGTTACTGGTTTGGAAATCTGAAAGACACAGGCTTCAGAGAGGTTTTTCTCTTCATTATTATTCCTACATTTCAAAAAATACAAAGATTAGAATTTAACCTATATATCATCAGAAGTGAGAAGGTCAGCCACTAGTTCTTCATTCTTTTTTCTTCATTTTAATAATTTGCCTTTTCAAAATAATCAAATATTATATGCTAATTTTACTTTTTAGGAAAGTTAATTGAATTTTCTTAGGGAAACAGTACTCTTTTTCTGTAAATGACTAAACAGTTTGAGATAAAAATACTAATGTAATTAAACTCCATATGGTGATATCACCCCATTTTATAATTAAAAAAAATCATAAAATATGTGAAGCACTGAACACTCAGATGATTGGAATATTTACACTAGTTTCATTGAATCTGAATTGAGACCTCTATGACTGATAGATAAAATAATAAAAATTAAAAAGGTTAAGAGATCATGCAGTAATGAGCATTGTACTATGAGTGCAGTTAGACCTTGAATGTTAACTTTTTGCACTTGAACAGAGGTTTACTTTACCTTGAAAAAGTCTATAGGTCAAACTATTTATATGTGTCCAGTAATGTCTGATTTTCTAAATCTGTCTTGATGCATTTTTAGCTTTCTGTTTTATATATTGCAATGAACACATTTTCAAAGTTGAAAGTATTATTTATTATGTCCTAATGTACTATTATCAATAAATATTTTAAATATATTTTTCATTCTTCATCTGTAGATAAAATCTGACAGAGAAATCTAGATTCAGTTGGATAGTTGTCTTTAAAAGCCTGAAACTTTCATGAATACGTTTCCAACACCGATAACAATAGTTATTCAAATTGCTTGACTTAGAAAAGATTGAATTCAGATATCATACAGTTTCCTAAAATAAAAAATGGTTACAGAAATCTCACAAACCGTTTTATTTTTTTATCTTGGTTCTAGGATCTTTCAATACCTTTTTTTTTTTTTTTCTTTTAATTCTCTATTTCTAAATTTAGAAAATAGTCACTAAGAGAAGTCATACAAACTTAAGATCAACAGTATGTTAACTACCATGTAGGTGTATTTTTAAGAATCTCATTCTCTATGTTTTACACCTTCAGTATTCAAAATCTGGAACCATATTAAGGACATAAGTCTTTGGTGCAGAGCAATTTCATCTTTACTGCACTAGACACCTAGAACCACAAATCACTTTTAAATTTTTTATCACCTTGGTCTCATTTTTAAAAATTATTTTTGAGTTTCTATACCAGGTATTTTATAGGTGCATTAACAGCAATATTTTAATTGAGATCAGAAATATATGTCTCTAAATTATTCCCTCTTAATATACTTTAGTTTAAATAATATAAAAATCTTGGAACAGCTGAACCTTTATATGAAACAAACCTTAAAAATCACTTCAAGAATGTACATAATGCACTCCAGTGACTAATAGATGGTTTATCCATGTCTGTAGGTCTAGTCTTCAGTAAATCCCCCGAAAGAAGAATAGAATGGATATCATGTAGCATTATCAGTTAGCTTCACTGCTTCACTTTTAAAATCCTCTATTACTCCACACTGCTTGAAAATATAGATTTATCTGTGAACTAAATGTGAACTAGAATAGAACTAATTTCCTAAGCTATTCAAGGAGTTAAAATCTGTTGTATTCAATAGAATTGTTCCTTAATTAGAGCAAAGGAATTAAGCCCAATCTGCTTGAAAACTAGCATAAATCTTGAGAAGAAAAATCATTTTTTGCCAACTCTCAGCTAATTTAGGCCTCAACACTGTTTTAGAGAAGGTATTAGCCTGATTTTTTTTTCATTCTTAAAGAACCATATTAGTCAAGTATTGCTTGACTATGGCAGTCTTTTTTAACTGTAGTTGATGACAGAAAGAAAGAACAGAAGTGTTGGAGACTCCTAGATGTTCTACTTAACTGAAAAATTGAATCAGAAGAAGCACAGGCCAGGTATTAAAGGAAGGCTTACTTCCTTTTTGAATTTCTATCAAAGTATTCAGAAATGATCATAGGACTGTGGTTTTTCTTTTGCTTTCTGCTTGTAATTTTTTTGGGGTTATTTTATATACCAGAATATTTTTTTCCCATGATAAAACAGAACCTCATTCTACTAAATGGTTAAAAAAAAAAAAGGACTGGAAGTATAGAACCAAACAATATTATTTAGGGGTTAGATAAGGATGAAAATAGAGTAATGTTGAGGGAAGTAAAGGACATAAAATACATATTTATATCTATGAAAATAATAGAATTATTTTTTCAATTCTGAAGTGAGAAAAAGACATTGATCATCTATTCTGTTACACTGTTAAGTTGTTTCTTGGAACTTGTGACCATTATCAACTTGTACTTTAACAGTTCTCAAGCACAGTTTGTGATAAGTCTGTCCAAGTATCATTCTCAACTGACAGTCGGAGTACAGACATATTCTGAAGGCTAAGGAAAAGTGATAGTTTGAACAGGTCAGACAATCCCATTATGCCTCAACACTAGACAAGATCCTCTGGAAATATTCAGTTCCTAGAAGAAGGTCTTCTGGACTTTAATACAGGATATGATTATTTCAGGGAGTTGGGAAGCACAACGCAAATGGCAATGTCCATGTCTACCCCAAAACAGAATATATGATCCAGAATACATGTCCAGAATATATGACTGATGTTTTACAGTATTTTCAAATATATATAAAAGTAAAATAATTTGACCTGTGAATAATGACAATAAATTAAATTATATGATTCACAATGCTAAAGGGTTTGAATGATAATTATCAGTTCAGTAGTGTTTATTTACTTAATCCTAAACATTAATTCTGGTTCATTAACTACATTTTTCTTGTAAATATTCCATAGCTGCCAAATATACACTAACAGTATTGTCATCACAGATAAATATTTAAGTTAACATATTAATGAAATATCATTTTTAACACAATGTGTAAACAGAGTCATAGAATCATAGAATCAATTAGTCTGGAAAAGACCTTTAAGACCATTGAGTTTACCCATTAACCCAGCACTGCTAAGTACACTACTAAACCATGTCCCTAAGTACCCCATCTACCTATCTTTTAAATACCTCTGGGGACAGTGATTCAACCATTTCCCTGGAATAGATGTGTATACACATAGGGAAAGCATACTTCCTGTAAATAACAATGTTTATAATATATATTCCTAATAGATTTTTATTTTTTTTTTAATTCTGAATAGAGGTGACAGAAGCATCTCCTGAATCATAGAATTAACAAAGTCATTCCACTTAAAAAGTTAAGATGTAATATATTTGATACCAAGTGTACAAGGATATAACTAGACAACAGAAATTGACTAACTGGTTCATCTTTGCTAGGATTTTGCAAATTGCTACTTTACAAGGACAAGAAGAACTAAACCACCTTCACACTGCTCCTCCAATGACATTCTTATCTACACTGACTTGAAGGGTTTTTACTAATGGTGGGGAATTTAGTTTAGACTTTTTATCCAACTTGAAAGCTGTACTCTTGAAAAAATAATTTAAAAATGAGTAGTTAATGCTGCCTATGATGGTTATGCACCATTTTCTGTGCTTTTAGTTGCCTCCATCATAATTATTGTATGAATTTATATAATAAATAATATAGAACACTGGTATTTCAGGGATAAATATAAAATAATCATAATTGTCACCATACTTATTTCGAAAAAAACAAGAAAATAGGCAAATGATTAAATTGTCTAGGTCTTTAGAAGTCACTATTAACACTCTGAATATCATTCAAGCCTTTACAATTATCTATCGATAACCTGAATTCTATCTACCCAAGTTAAGCTGCAGCAGGTATGCAGGGAAAATCCGTTTCACATACAAAAAAAAAGAGTAGTTTTTAAAGCCAGCCCTTCCACTAGTGAAGATGAGATGAACAGAGTTTTAGTCTAAATTTTGAAAAAGGTATCATGTGGATTGTATAAGAGAATTTCAGTCTTCTTCAGCCACAATGATATGAAGAGCTAACAAGTATAATATTAGAAAGGAACTTGCAGTTCTAAAAACTCAGCTGAAATGGACACTCAGAGAGCAATCAAGACTCTGCAAATAACCCTCAAAGTAGATTTTAGCTGATGGTGATAAAAAAACTCTGGATAGCAAAAGAAAAGAAGTGTATCAACCTTATTTTCCAGGTTCTTATCACAAATAATGATTAAGATGAGTTATCTTTTGCTAACATAAATGTCTGAGTGTTCCTGGAATATCATTCAAACTCTAGACTTCTGAGGAAGCCAGTATCTTGTCACCTGTTTCAATTGCAGAAACACACTATAGGACAGAAAGTTTCATGAAACTGATGAGATGGATCTTGAATCCAAGTTGCCTGGAAAGATATGGTTTACAATATTTTTTAAAATCTTTGATTTACAATCAAATTATGTTTTTTTCTTACTTTGGGCTCTTTGAAAGTTTCTAGAATTTTGTGAGCTTGCTTTGTGCATAAGCATTGTTATTCAAAAAACAGTATCTATTTAAAACATTTAATCTGTTGACTTCCGTAACATATTATAATACATGAGTTATGCTTAGAGATTTTAATATCCATTTAAAACATTTGCAGTTACTTTTATTTCATGTATGATTTAAATCATGTTCAGGCATTTTGCAATAACATTACTCTACTTTTCCATATGTGAAATTCGTTTCTCACAAATTGTTTTCACTTCTTAGGGTCATTTATCAGGATTAACCTGAACAGGCTGGAGGAGTGGGCTACTAGGAAACTTAGGAAGTTCAATAGAGACAAATGTAAGTTCTTTCACCTGGGAATGCATAACCCAGGAATGCAGCTCAGACTGGGATCCACCTGGCTGGAGAGCAGCCCTGTGGAAAGGGACCTGGGTGTCTTGGTGGACAACAAGCTCAACACAAGTGAACAGTGTGCTGCAGAGGGAAAGCAAGCAAACAGGATGCTGAGTTGCTTAAAGAAGGGCACCACCAGCAGAAGTATAGAAATACTATCCCACTAAATTCAGTGCTGGTCAGACCACCTTGAGTTCTGTGTTCAGTTTTGGTCCCTGCTATATAAGAAAGATGTGGACAGTCTGGAAAGGGTCCAGAGAAGGGCCATGAGGATTCTCAGAAGTTTTCTGTTTTTTTTAAAAATTTCTTTGAAAGGTTGGACTAGATGATCCTTGTGGTCCCTTTCAACCTGGGATTATATTATTCTATGATTCTATGAAATTAAAAATTATTAGAAAAAAGAATTATAGCACTGTCACAATTATACTGACTTTTCTAGAAAGTGAATAAAAATGCATTTATTTGAGGAACTTCAGTTCTTCCCTTCTTCCTGTCCCCCCCCACCCCCCTCCAATTTTATTAACTTATACTTTTCCATTTGGCACATCTTAGTTCTCAAAACATTTTTATATTCTCACCATATAGTGGCTGAAAGCCTCTTTTAATTTCCTTTTACTCATTTCCACCATTTGTAGCTGTAATAGCATTTCTGAGCATGGGATTTTTCTGAGTTGTACATTTGATAATACTCTGTTCACAGGCCTTGTCTTGTGAATGCATCTTTCAACTTTCTTTTGCGGATACACTGTGTCATTACAAAAGGATATATTTAAAACTGTTGAAGGTTTGACTTCTGAGGCATGAAACCAAGACCTGTCTGAATTAAGGCCTGACATTGGCCTCTTAGTATAAATCCAGTCCCACAAGTAATCCTCTTAACTACCTACATTTTCTATGATCATACTTGTGGTTAAAACAGAAAATTGCTATAATCCTTTAAGCAGTAGAAGTACATTAAATTCAATTCTTTAAATTTATAATGAAATTATGCAGATAGTCACAGGAAAGGAAGGGCAAAAGAAACCACCTGACCATGTACTGCAGAGGCACATTGAGTTATTTGTCACAGGCTGATTGCAGTATTGAATACTTAGAGCAGCAAACTGTCAGTCTCTAGAATGAAATGGAAATAAGTAGACTTCGTAGAGACAGAAGTAAAATAATTTTTAATAAGTTGCAGTTGATAACTTACTTTCCTCTGATTCATAGCAGGGCTGATCAAACAATAGCTTGTTTTGATTATTTTTAAGACACTTGGAGCCAAATCTTCTGCAATTAATTTTGATAAAGTGTTGTTTTTTTTGCATAAAAGGGAATAATGTCATAAAAAATGTAAAAGATAATTAAAAATATGCCATTTTGCATGATTATCCATTTTCAAATACTGTATGTTTTTTTCATTTCTTTGACCCTTTCTTCTCTCATTACTTTAAAAGGGGAAAAAATATAAACCTAAAATCAAATACTTTGATTTTTAACATATTTTATTTTCACCTATTAATCAAATGACAAAAAAAAACCCTAATCAAAAAAAAAAAAAAATTCCTTTTTTTTTACTATTGCATTCCCACATTTGTCATTGGGTTATAATAATTATCTTACCTGCACACCACCAATGTAAAGCTGAATTATTTGAGAGTGCAGCTTCTTTAAAACATATCTCCTTTGTAGCATTATAGGTAGGCATGTGTTGCATTTAGAAACAATCTTAAACTGGTGCTAATTATTTCAGGTTGAATACTTAATGCACTCAAATAAACCTTATCGGACAGATG
>VWZY01008960.1:92042-106975 GCA_013399075.1 Chloroceryle aenea
TAATTTATTAATTTTTTCTGAAAAGAATATTTTCTACATAATGGAAGCAGAAGAAAAAAAAAAGCTACCATTAAAAAAAAAGAAAAAGAAAAACTAAAACCTTAAAAACACAACAGAAATTTGTCTCTAACAAATGCATAAATAATTTTAGAAATACAACTGACAAACAATAAATCATTAAAAAATATAATAAAAAAAAGAGGAAGGTAACTATATACAAATGTGCTGCTAGCTAACCATCAGATTGAAATATTTTTAAATGGTAATAAGTCCTCATAAATTACTTAGGCCTAACATCTGTTCTGCTAACTGATAGTAATCACTCTTTCAGAACAGGCCAGGATATTATCCTTTAACTCACAGCTTGCCTTTATGATTGAAACGGTCAACCATAAACTTATGACCTATTTTAAAATTCCTATTTATTGTCTTGTAGTATGGAGCAGACATTACATAAGAACAATCACAATAGTTACTTAGAGGCATATTCTACCATTTAGAATCCCTATCCCTCCTGTACTTGAGCTTAAAGTGAAATGCAACAACTTAGGAACTTGGTGTATGCTTAGTAACTTTCTGTAGAATCTGTTAGTGATGTAGTAGGGTTTCCTATGTTTCCTAAAGAGGGCAGCAAATGAATCCTATGTGAATTAAACTCTCTTAAAGTAAACATGTAGAATTGCAACATAGGAGATTTTTGTTGTGGGGAGTAGAAATCTGTGAACTTAAATGTTGTATGTATATAAAATTAATAATACAAAAAAAAGTCTTTTAACTTAAAGAAAAATCTTCCTCAACCTAACACATTTTCAAGTGTTCAGTATTTAAGACTATGACTAGACTGGTCAGGTCTCCCATTTATAAATATTACCATGCATGTATGTCTGTTATCACCTCAGTATCACTTAAGTCCAGAGCGCATAACTGGAAAAAGACAGCAAGAGAACGATTTATGCTCTCTTTCAAAGATGTCTATTCCAGCCTTTAACTGAGCAAAATTTTCCTGTGGTAGAAAGCATAATCTTTACAGAAGTCTCTTTCCCATGAATGTATGAAGGAGTGCTAATAATGCCTCATAAATACAAGAAATCACTGTAAAAGTTGTTTACACAGGTAAGTTTAAGAAAATGATATCTAATCATTCAAGCATTTCAGGTGATAACCGTTTATGAACTTGAAAAAAGATGTTAACTCTCCCGTGACAATCTCCTAGTGTTTGGAAGGTGATGATAGATATTTGCAAAAGCAATTGTCATAAAACATAACAAAAGGAGAGTCAACTAAACTAAGTATTAGAAGTGACCTTTAAAGATCCCTTCCAACCCAAACCATTCTGTGATCCTGTGGTTCTGTGATTCTGTGATTCTGAGATTCTGCAATTCTGTGACTGATTCTGTGATTCTGTTACTAGAACACAGATTTCAGAGTACCATGATTGCAGGAACAATGTTGAATTCTCAGGTAATCTAGACTCATTATGAAGTGTTTTGTGAGTGTCCAACAAATATTACAAATCTGACAAATCTTGAGAGGAATTCAAAGTAACTGTTTATCATAATACTGGTGGGCATCAAAATCTCATTTTTAAAAATAACAGTAATGTATTCCAGATACATATTCTATATAATGTCAGCTGCAAAACCAAGTATATTTTTAAAAGTATGGATTTTCAAAGAATAAGAAAAATGGGAAGTATTCAAAACTGACAATAGTAACAGCCAGCACCTTGATCCACAGCTATTGTTTTATATATGTTACAGAGCCTTTCATCTCAATTATCCTTTGTCTACAAGTTTTGTATGACACTCTTGAGAAGGATAAAGCTATTGCATTTGTCTAACAAAGGTTGGTATTTTTGTTTGTTTTTTTCCAATTTTTTCTTAATTTTTTATAAATGGTTAGCCACAAATATAGTAAGATGACAAAAGTAAATGCAGTGTCCCAAAACAAAATCAAATGATCCCCACAGTATTTGACACCATCACTTCCAAAACTCTTTTAGAAATCTTTTTCATCTACAATAATTTTTGCTTTTTAATGATGCAGCTGAGGGGTATATATATGCTAGTTAGAAGAGAACAATGCTTCATGAACAGGGAATATTTTAATTCTGAAATCACCTGAGAGCACTTCAACACATTTTCACATTCTTTTGATTAGTCGTAGTTAATTCAGATCTAAAATAGCTCTGTTCATTTGTAGTCTGTGTTTATGGAGTTAAACTGAATAGAGGCACTTCAAAAAAACATTATTCTTCATTCACAAGCTTTCTGTCCTCTATAACTATGCTTCTATTGAAAGTCTAATGTTGAAAATAGGAGCATAAGATATGACAACTAAAAAGGAAATTGTTCTGCAACTTTCCTGTATAGCCTTCCCGCTAAACTCAAAAGGGCCAAAATATCGAAATCTTCACTGGAGTAAGTCCATTAAAAGGCATGCATATAATTTGTTGCATTTAATCCATACAGGTATAAGTTTTAACTTCAGTAAGCTATATTCAGCTTGGAAAATGAGACCTAATATCCAGTCCTGATGCTGATGATGTTATCATGGTCTAAGATACACATAGTCTGAATGTTTTAAAATAATTTCTGTTTAACATGCAAAGAAGAACAAGGCCTGCAAAGAGAACAAAAGAAAAATCCCGCACTAATTAAAAGTACATGAAACTTAATCTTGATTTTATCAATGATAGCACAAATTCAGAAGAGGAATGTATTCTCAGCAATTTCAGGAAATATTCTGCCAACAACGAAGATATTAATAATTAAATTAAAAAGAGTAGAAAAAAAAATCTATGTTATCAAACATCTAATAGATGGCAGCACTAAAAAGTATTTTTTTCCATTTAGAAGAAATGTCATGCTTCAAATGAATATCATCATAATTCCTGTGAAACAAAATGAAGCTTTTCACAGAGTAGATTCCATTACCTCCACTCTGTAGAGGCATGCACTTCTGTCTCTTTTAGGATGTCTTCTCTGAAGTTGTAGCTCAGCCATGAAAGAAAATACTTATTTTAGAAGATTGGTATCAAAGCAGCTATCTACCATCACCACTTGCATGTCTGCCTTGGAAAGTTTAGTTGGCAAACTTCAAAAGCAAAGCCAACAACTTAGGATGTGCTTGAGAGGTTTCTTGACAAAGTAACATTGAGATAAGGAGCAAGGCAGCTGCATGCAGATGCCAAAGAAATTGTCTGCCAAACGAGATTTTTTTAAATCCATATAAGGAAAGTAAACCAGTTCAGTTACTCCAAGCACCATGGCAACCAACCATCCTATCCATGGCTTGCTTCCCATACAAAGAAGCTCAAAGGAGCTTGAGAGATGCATTACTTTTTGCCCCATATAATCTAGAATCCAGAGGTATTGATTTCCTGCTTTTCTGGTCAAATCTCACTTTCTTTTCCTATTAGGCTGAGCTGGAGTGTCTGGCTAACACTGAATGTCATTCAGTTAAATTATATCTTGTCCAGAAAATATGTCTCCCTATTTCTAAATTTCTCACTTTAATAGGGTGCAAGGTTACCTAATGTAATCATAACTTGCTCCAAAATTAGAAGGTGCAGCATCCTCAAAATATTGTGTATTCTACTCATAGACATATTGTATTACATATCAATAATATTTCTTGTGTTGTGCTCTCAGTATGCAAGACATTTTTGCACTTGTATGATGGTCCCTCTCATGAAGGGATTTGCATTCTGAGGACGAAGAAGGAGAAATGAAGGGAAAAATGAAAAAAAAAAAAAAGAAAAGAAAATTTAAAAAAAAAAGGAAAAAGAATGGAATTAAAAAAAAAATACAAGCTTACTAGACTGAATGCTTACAAGTTTACAGAATCAAAGAAACACATTAGGAGCTGTGTGAAGGCAAAGTGCTATTTTTGATAAACTGACAAACAGGTAGTCAAGGGTGGAAATCTTAGAACTGAAGATGGGAACTCTATATGTGGCTAAGAATAAATTTTGCTATGAAAGAAAAGTAAATAAACTGACAGGATCTAAAAGGTTTATACATTTTTTTAGGTATAACAGTATTATGAAAAAATATCTAATTAAATAGATATTGGGAAAAGGTATGATGAATGGAAGCACTTTTTTGGTTTTCACAGATTTTGCATATTTGAACTGGAATGGAATAGGAAACAGTGTCTTTTTATTATTATTAATATTGTTTATCTGTTTTGCCAATACCTTTGTGTACTAATTTTATTTTTCTTACAAGCTTGATGAGGAAAACCACATAATTTAGAAGACAGCATGCTGTTTAATAAATATTTAGTAAAATTTAAACTTATATTATCCATTTGTAAATAAAACTACAATCAGAAACTCTGCTTTGAATAATGATATGAAAATTTTTGTAATTTTTGCAAGCTTGAAACATGGATCTAAGCACTTGGATCTAAGCACCAAAACTTGAAAATTTAATTTTACATCCTCATATTATCTAACAAATTATTTGCCAGATGAACCATATATGTACAGACCTGGCACATACTGCCATTTTTGGCATTCTTTCTTTTAACAAACAAATTAAATTTAAAAATACATTTTGTCACAGAAGAGTTTGACTGGATTTCCTATCCATGTTGACATAGAACAGCAGCACCATCAGAATAGCTTATGTACTAAATATTTTATAAACTTATTATCTTATCTTTCCAGTACTGAATTCTAGACAAAGATAAGAATAAGAGGTCATTATCAGGTAATGCTATATAAAACATTTTAGGTGATTCATGAATCCCATTCCAAGATCACCTGCTGAAGCCTTCTGAGGTAGCATTTACTTCCTCATATTTTTACAGTACCTTTCTAGTGGGCGCACAGTTTAAAGGCATACAGTTATGAATCCATTTATTAGAAAAGCTATCTTATTTTTGCTATTATACTCTATTAAGCTCTGTATTTCTGTCTTCAGAAATAAATTAAGCAACTGATTTGCAAAGGGTTAGCATTAGCTGCCTCTCAGTCACTGAAAGAACAGTAAAAACCCACTTGTGTCTTACACTGATATGCCTGAATCAATCATACTCAGATGCTTCTTTTATTTGATTGATCTAAAGGCAGACATGCAGCAGCGACATCACCCTTTCTAAATTGTCCAAAAGAAACTATGATGAAGAACCATCCAATCAAGGTAAAATTTGTGATTTTCACACAAGATCCCAGGCTAGACTCCTCACAATGTCGTACAAAACCCCATCACGATAAGTACTAATTAACATAAATGACCAGGTTTTGTAAGCAGCAGCAGAGAAGGGGGGCTGTAGGGGTGGCCTCTGTAGAAGGATGAAAAAAATTCCTCCATTTCTGGACACAGCCTGTTACAGTCACCTCAACAACAGACCCACCACAGGACACAGCTGAGTCCATCTGCCAGCCTGGTGGCAACCTGGTGAAAACACACTTAAGAAAGATGTGAAAACATCAAGAAGGGGAAAACGGAACAGGAAGAAAAAAATGAACAAGGGAATATCGTCATAGTAGATGCTCCACAGCAGAGCTAGTAACATCCCTGAAGGGAATGATGGCCATTGACAAGCTTATGATGACACGAAGACACCCTGAAGGAACTACAGTCCATGGATGACCTATGCTGGTGTAGCAGAGACAAGTGAGAAAGGAAAAAAAAGCTTAAGTTCTGACACCCTGCTCCTGCTCCTGTGGCATCCTCACCAAAGTGAGGGTTGAGTCTAGGATGGGTATTTTCCTAAGTGTGTAGATGTTCACCTTTATTTCCTCATATCTCAATCAATAATTAAATGTTCAGGTTGTGTTAGTTGGCTATAAAAAAAAGTTAAATCCCTCAAGTAAAATCTGTTTTGCCTGTGACCATAAGTGGTAAGCGATTTCTACGTATTTATTTCATCTGGTAAGTTTTCTCATTCCTATTGCTTCTATTTTTTCCTCTATCCCATCAAGGCTTCCCCATCATTAGCTGTGTGAGTACTTGGCTGCTAGCCAGAGCCAATCCAGCACAAATGTTGAAGAAAACCAGGTATGTTTACTACTGTCTCCTATTTTTACCTTAGGTATACATACTTATTTTAGGGTAGAACTCATTTTCTTTTGAAAGTGGAAGATAATTAAATAGTTACTGAAATCAAGTCCTTTTATGCATGTAGAAAAAAAAAATAAAAAATAAAGCTAATATGGTTACTGAATTTTCTTAAATCCTACTGACCCCTAGAAAAAAGTTTCAGCCCCAAATTCTGAACCTCTTTTGTGGAGTGTCAGTGAAAATAGGTGGCATGATGATCTTTGCAATATAAAATGCAATATAAAATGTGTGAGAGAGAATATCTGTTTTATATAGCATAGATAATTCCTAATTTTGCCACTTTAATATCTGCTGTGGATGTACAACCATCAGTCAATTTGTTTTAATTACACTGTGCTTGTCAGTGTCTTCCCAAGTTACAAGTGATAGGATGAGAGGAAATGCTGTCAAGTTGCACCAAGGAAGGTTAAGGTTGGATATTAGGAAAAATTTCTTCACTTAAAGGGTTGTCAAGTACTGGAACAGGCTGTTCAGGAAAGTGTTTGAGTCACCATCTGTGGAAGCATTTAAAAGAACTTAGGGATTTAGGAACATGGTTCAGTGGTGGACTCCACAGTGTTAAGTTTATGGTTGGTCTCAGTAGTCTGAAAGGTCTTTTCCAACCTAAAAGATTCTATGATTCTATTATGCTATCTTCAAATTGAAAATGTAAATTTCATTTGTTTCCAGTATCAATAACTGTCAATTCATATCTATCTCTGAGAAATAGAAATTTTATTTTTTTTTTTCAACAATAAAGACAAATAATAAAAACTTGTACATTTTAACATTAGGGTAATTTTTCTTGCCACTGCTTTGTAGGTAAGGATATTGAGTTTGGTTTGTAGCTTTTATTTTTCCTCCTTTTTTTTTTTTTCATTTTAAACAAATGTGTTGATTTAATTTTATGTAGATAGACAAAAATAATAAAAAAAAAGACCTTAGAGAAAAATCCCCAAAGCCAACAGTGAAAATTACTGTCACAGTTTTTCCACACATATAGCTAAACCAGATTAAATATTTGAAATTTAGTGTGCTAATAGTGTTCATTTTGACAAAGACTAAGACTGAAAAAGGAATTGATTAAATAATAATGACACAAGGGATCAGAACTTGGTGTAAATTCATTAAGTACTGACTGAGATTCCTTTTAGCACCTACTGAGGAAAGCAGCTGCTTCTGGTCCTCAAAACAGACATTTTCTCTAGTCAGTCTGTCAGGTAGAGCAACTGCTAAAGGACAGTACTTTCCCTAGGAGAAATTCGATTAAGGAAAGACATACGATTCTATATAACCAAAACATTCACTGAAGTGTGAACAAAGTCTGCAGAAAATTGTTATGTAACTTTATACTGTACTTTACTCCCTTAATGGTAGCATTTAAAGAAAAATATAACTTCCTTCTCTTGTCCAGAATTAACATTTCACTGAAAAATAAATACAACATTACACTGAAGGATTTATGTTCATTTGAGTTTTAGGAGAGACAAATCAAACAGCATTATATGAATTTCTGTGGAAAGCTTAGCTTACAATATTTGATTGGTGCTGTAGAAATGACATTGTCATTCAGTGTACTTTGTTAGGGATGTTAATCTTCCTACGAATAGTGGTTACTCAGTATTAAGGCTGCACTAATAGGAGTTTAAATAGGCATATCTGTAATCACAAAAAAAAATTATCCTAAATATACTCCATGTCCTGAATGTCATACTTAGAAACAGAAGTCAGCTGTGTTTAATTAGATCAGCTTTGAGACATAACATACATTTGAAGTTTAATTTTTATTCATTTATCTCTCAGCCTTCTGGTCCCACTCTTCTTAATACATCCCAGGATACCATTGGTTTTTTTTTGATCACAGGAGCACACCGTTGGCTTGTGGTTAACTTACCCACCAGGACTCCCAAGGTTTTTTTCTCATAGGCCTCCATAACTTTTAAGGGTGAATGAAGTTATTCCACCCTAGGTGCAGGACTCTACGCTTGCCCTTGTTGAACTTCATCAGGTTCTCCTCTGAAAAACTCTACAACCTGTCCAAGTCTTGGTGAATGGCAGCACAGATACTGGTGTGTCAGTCACTCCTCCCAGTTTAGTATCATCAGCAAACTTGCTGAGGTTACACTGTCCCTTCATCCATGTCATTGATGACTATGTTGAATGAGATTGGACCCAGTACCTATCCCTGGGGAACACCACTAGCTACAGTTTGATGGGGTTTAGGAGACCATGTCATAGCAGCCAGATGTATTTACCCCATACTCACTGAAGGTGGTGCATGGAAAAGTCCACAAAATTTGCAGTCTGTTCTCCTTTCCAGTTTACACAGAAGAATTGAAGAACTGGATTATAACCATTACTGTAAGGCATATACTATCAGCCTTTGTTTTAACAAAATTAAATTTACTCATAGTTGATAATTGGCCTGTAACAATCATGCTTTTTACATTAGCTTTCAACTATAAGCTGATGCTTACTAAAGTAATCATGGAAATCAGAGCTTTGGTTTATGTCATCTTAAATATCTCTTGTCATCTTGTCAGAAAGGTGTTCTGGATTTTATGTGGGTGGTGGACTGCGTATGATAATGAATACTTGAGTATATGCTAAGAATGCCAACCTGATGATTCAAACTGTGGGATAAGCAAAGGTGAACAAAAATAGTACTAGTCACAAACCAGTTATGGTAAACAAATAAAAACACTGGTGGATCATTAATAATAATTTCATTTTTACCGCATCTCATTAGTTATCTGATTATTCTTAACACTTAAGACCATAGCAATGAGCTGCTGTTGAGTAGAACAATCTGTATATGTTTCTTCTCTCTGGAAGTGGACAATTATAAATACTTAGGAAAGAGCCCAGAAATAGGGTTGTTTGGTTTTTCTGTTGTTGTTGTTTTTGTTATTCCAGCTTTCAGGTATGTGCATCTGAGCAACAGCCTGAGCCAATGGGGATAAATTTTGTATTTCACAGCTTTCAATGGATTTCTTGATTCATGAAAATATTTTTTCCCTCTTCAAGTCCTTCCTAAAACAATAGGCAAACTTGGATATATATGAATTTGTATTTTTACTAATACTCTGTTATTTTTCCTTAGATATGACTGTTTCTGTACTAAACATTGCAGGAAAACATCAGAAAGTAGCGTGTCAGTGTGTAAATCTAATACTGGGTTTTGAGCTTCAGAACATTTTCATGTCAATATAAAGAGATGTGAAAGTAATGTGAATATTCTGTCTTTACCAAGGCAGAAAGGTAGAAACATACTCAGAAACTCCACACCTTTCAGATACTCAGTTCCAGCTATGAAATTCATAGGCCTGAACTAAAGATATGGCATTTCCTGAAGAAAAGACAAGACATAAATGTTTCATTTTCTTCTAAACTGTCTACAGGCTCTATACACTTCATTTTAAACACTTCATTCTAAATAACTAAGCATATGAGTTTCTGTACTGCATAAGAAATGAATTCTAAATACAAATCTAAGAATGGGATGCACAACAGACAAAATGAGAAAGTAGGTGAGAAGGATGCTAACTTACCAATATAAAATACAAATAAAAGCTCTGTATCAGAAACTCTACCACCTACTAAAGCATCTGCTAACATGGTCATGTTAACATAAAGACTCATATATAAAAGCTTCAACAGATTATTTTTCAACAAGAGCAGCTTCATTTTCCAATATTCTGTCTCTAATGGTAGCCAGTAATAGACACTTAGGAAAAGAGGGTAAAAATGGAGCAAGCCTGAGTAAATTGCATTTGATCATGCTATTCAGTACTGATTACTGATTACAGTAGTGGTTGCTGATTGACCTGTCACTAGATTTATCTCATTCTTTCTCTGCTTCAAGAAATATACTATGTCAAGCTATCCCACAATTGTTAAATAACACTTTATTTTGTTTAACTCAGTCAGTTATGAATTGTAAAATGTAGTGGCTAACAGTTCTCCATTCTTCTATGATTTTAAACACATAATTTGTCCCTTTATTGAGATTATACATACAGATCGTATATAAAGCCTTTGTTGAAGAAAACCTTTTGCCCAGATATCTGTTTCAGATACTCAGAAAATTAAAATCATAACTTTAGTTTCCACCATAGTTATTAGGATTACAAATGTAATCTGTTCCATTTCAAGGGAGAATGCCCTGACAGCTAGACTTCAGAGTAATCTTGGTCCAAACATAGTCCATACACCAAACAAACAGCTAAGTTTCTCCTGTATAATTAAATTCACAGGTACTGTCTCAGCTCAAAATCAAATATATAACATCTGCTGCATTTTAGACTTGACCGACTTTCACATCAGAATTAACAGGGAGCTGTTGATAGTGGCTTGACTATTTATTTGATCAATGTCAAAGGTATAGGCTTCAGATAAAGAAAATGTGACTGAAGACATGAAAGAAAGCTGTCCACTTGTCTGGCTCTGGGCTCCAGTCCTGAACTGAAACCTTCCAGAGAGTATAGGATACTGAGCTCATTGGAATGTGTTCAGTTTTGGAAAATCTTCTATAAACAAGACAATGGGGTTAAGGGAAGAGCCTGAAGTAGAAAAGATAAAAACACATACACAACTAGAAACAAATTCAAACTTAAGTCTCAGAAATGGTGAAAAAGTGTCAGCTTTCACATGTATCCATGACCACACATTATTTTAACATGTAGAGTCTCTAAACCACTAAAAGTTACTGTCTGGAAAACAAGACTACAGGAAACATTGGATGGTCAGATTGGGTAATTTATTTTCAGACTTGTATTTAATCCATTTTACTCATAGATCTTGGTATTTCACTTTTTAAAGTGTAATCTTTTTTTCTATGTCTAGAACTTAGAAATCAGAAACTTGTTACTATATTCTTAAAGGTTCTGAGGAACATCATGACACCCAGAATCCAGTCCCAGTTAGTCACTATCTCAACTGGATGCTACTAAAAGCAAAGGTTCAAGGTATGGCTCAGCCTATTAAGACAGACTTGCTCTTGAATGAAGATTTTAGTGCAGATTTACTTAGCATTATATAGGATTACTTACATAGTGTAATCCTCTTCCAAAATCTCACACTGACTCAAGACATGCTTGAGGGATGGGAGCTCCCATCCATGACTTGAGTGGGCTTCATCTGTTCCTTGAAGAAGTTGAAACTGAACATAATTATACCAGTTTGGACTCAAAACAACCCAGGACAAGAGATTCATCAAATTAAACCACACTACAATCACAGCATGAATTGTAAACATATCATTCAGAAGGGGTAGATTTGTTTTCTGGCAGTAAGTAAAATCAGATGTCTGTGCACCTTAGAAATGTCAAAGACATGCCAGATATTAAATAGGTATAGAAAAAAAAATAGCCAGTGCTTCTAACCCAGAAATTTTTCTAAGGAGTTTACTTACGTTTTCATAATACACCTTTATATCATAACAAGGTAGTACTTTTAACCTCAAAAATATAGTCTGTGGTCTGTGCAGGATTGCAAATGTACTAACAAGTAATGTCAGAATGTCTACAGAACTACAGATTATTCTCCAGTATATTCTGACAGAGTGTTAGCAACATTATAAAATAAATTTGAAATTTACTATTAATGAGAGTAGAACAAATTAATTCTCAAAGTTTTAGAAGTGTCATCTCAAAATATTTAAAACACTATGTCTCTTCCCTGTTGCTTTGTCATTGGGATTTGTATTATTCAGTTAATGTTTGCATGAAAGCAACATTCTAGCTAGTGATTACATGTTCTGCTCTCTCTCTCAATGAAAAATATCTGTATCTATAGAAACAAAAAAGGTAACTCTATAGAAAAGAACGTGTAATTATCAGAGATAATTTTACTACCCCTGCTAAATTACACCACATTGTTAGATACCATATCAAAAGTATACTTGCAGTACATTTATGAGAAAAAATATCTAATTTTCTCATAATAGAACAACACAGTGGGGGGGAGGGTAGGAATGGGACTTTGGGAGATAAAAATTAAACCAAATGTTTATAATTATTCTAATTTGTAATATACACTAAAATAGTGCTATTTTTTACTATTTTAAAAGGTAGAAATAATATATAAAATACTTTAAATAAAACATTAAAATTAAAATTTTAAAATTCAGATATTATAGAATAATGTATTAATGGAGTCAGAAGTAGCAAGAAAGCACGTAAAAAGGGTCAAAATCTTCAATAATTTTTTCCCCCCCTTTTTTTAATAAAAATAATTCAACCTACACTTCCTGAAGAACTATCCCTTACAGATTTTTTCAGTTAACAGACCGTCACATTGAACATTCTATGCAACTCAATGAAATTAACACTGCTCCATAACTGACAGTTTGTCTTTCTGAACCTCTTTCAATTGCATAATATTCTCAGAGTCAGTAACATAAAAGCAGCAGCTTTTCTCATATGGACATCTTTTATCATGTCCTAAATTAAGTAATAAGTAAAAGGTCTTGCATTTTTAAATCCTTGAAAGGCAAATAACTGGATTAATTGTTCTTGTAGTGAGATTATTGTGTATCAGGTCATAAAAGTGACAAATGGGCTGTAGATTTTCATGGATATTCTATCTCAAATTCAGAAAGAGTACCTAGCATAATTTGATTACTGTATATTTGGGACATTTTCTGTAGTGAAAGCTGAAAAATTCTTTGTGACTGCACTAATTTTTCAACACATTTTATTTTATGAGGAATTACATGTAAATAATTCTATTTATGTGAAATTGAGATTAAGAAAGTGCTTTATGATATTTCAATTCATGCCCACAGAAAAAAAAAGCCCAGTTAAAAGAATGTTTGGGGTTTTTTTTTGCATACACATCAGAAGTAGTTTTTTCATGTTAATTCACTTACATGACCTATAATACTCAATAGTTAAGTACTTGCCCTGTTTCTGAATGAAGTGCTCGTTTCCCTGATGTTAGTCTTCTGAGAAAAGTCATAATGCATTGGGTACTTCTCCTTAAACTGTAGAGATGTGCTGTTGAGTAGTGCATAGCCACACAGAGGATTATTCTGAAACTGGAGAATGAGGGCTGCAGTTGTAAAGTGGTTTACTGCAGATTGAGATTAATAGTATTCAAAGGGAAGCTACCAGGCTTCTTATCCTAGGGATATCACTAACAAGAACAAAAAGGTAATAAAGTGTTAATAACATTTGCCTAACTCAAAGATATGGAAAGCATCACTTATAAAATGACTAAGAACAGGAAGAACTGAAGTCTGTGGGAACAGAGAAGGAAATGAACTGTATTAGTATAAAGTGCGTGATTGCTAATAATAAAAATCTTCCTGTATGGAGATTCTGAGATGGAAAGGGCAAAGGAGGAAAAAATCTTGTCTGTATTAATTCATCAGGTAGCAGTGTAATGGAGACATGAAAAAGTCATTGAGTTTTGTAGGGCCAATCGGGTCATGTACTTGCAATAGGTATGGATCCAATGTGCAAAACACAGGGGATGCTTAATCTGGAATATTGGGAAGAATTGCTATGACCTCATTTTAGGTTTCTAATTGAAATATTTTTATTACAAGAAATATCTGTTTATGCAACAAATAAGTTTCAGGATATATGAACAATATTCTGAATTCTTATTCTGAATGTCTTTCTTTACTGTTTATCATATGAGGACACTATGTTAGATCCCTAAGACTGGTAGTACAGAAATTTCCTTGTGGTATACAATATGGGTCATTGTTTTTAACAGAGTCATTCAGATGCAGGAAAGGAGCAATCACTAAATAAGCTTAATTTAGAAAAAAAAATACTAAATCAGATTAATTTACTTATCCTAGCAAAATGAAGGTATATAGAGATATAATTTCTCATATATACATCATAGAAATAAAGTGCAATGTTGGCACAAAGGCCAATAGAAATGCACCAGAAATAAATTTATGAGAAAAAACATACATTTATAACCATCAAATTACACATGTTGTGGAGTAGTAAGTCAGTAGAATAAGTGGGGCAAAAATATCTTGCTAATTTTATTAGAAAGGTGAATCAGTTTACAGTATGGTTGCTTGCATTATCAGGGGACTGGGTTCAGTGAAACATTCAAATACTCCCAAAATAAGACATACTTAACCTGTAGGATTTAGAAGGGTTTTCACATCTATTTTTTTAAGAATTGAGGAACATTCTTGTTCATGTATTCATAAAAGTATTTTAGATTATATGCTTCTTATGATTTCCCATTTCCAGAATTTCAAAATAAATGAACTTGCACAAGGTTGTTTTTTCTTTGCTAGCAATATATATAAACTTTAAGGATACCCTTTGTCATTCTAAAGAGGTAAAATGGATGTACTTCCTTTCAGCTAATAAATGGTTCAGATGTGTAAAAAACAGCGTTAGGAATTTGGATCACTTGATTCTCTTACTTCAGACAATAACCATAGAATCATAGAATCATAGAATAAATTGGGTTGGAAAAGACCTCCAAGATCATCAAGTCCAACCCCTGATCCAACTCCAATTACTATATCATGGCACTAAGGGCCATGTCCAATCTCTTCTTAAAAACCTCCAGGGATGGTGAATCCACCACCTCTCTGGGCAGGCCTTTCCAATGCCTGATTACCCTCTCTGTAAAGAATTTCTTCCTAACATCTAACCTAAACTTCCCCTGGCAGAGCTTAAGCTCATGTCCCCTTGTCCTGTTGTTGGTTGCCTGGGAGAAGAGGCCAACCCCCACCTGACTATAACTTCCCTTCAGGTAGTTGAAGAGAGTGATGAGGTCACCTCTAAGCCTTCTCTTCTCCAGACTAAACAACCCCAGCTCCCTCAGCCTCTCCTCATAGAACTTGTGCTCAAGTCCCTTCACCAGCCTGGTTGCTCTTCTCTGGACCCGCTCCAG
>VWZY01008960.1:107525-117840 GCA_013399075.1 Chloroceryle aenea
AAAGTCCATCAAAGAATGGAGGTTTTCTTTGCCCCTCCTTTTGTTATTAATGTATTTATAGAAGGACTTTTTGTTATCCTTAACAGAAGTGGCCAATTTAACTTCAATTTGCTCTTTTGTATCCCTGATTATCTTTCTGCATGATCTTGCTGTCTTCTTGAATTCTTCGTAAGTAGCCAGCCCTTTCTTCCACAGTCGGTAAATCAGGAGGATCTTTATGTCAAAACACAGTTATTAAACTTCTGATTTTCCTTAGCAGCTATTGGGAGTCAATCACTACTACCTGTTGACAGATGTAATCTCATTCTTTCAGTCAAAGGACAGCTATTTATGAAAAAAAGGGTCCAACAGCTTAACATGCCATATCAGTTTTCTTAAGACATCATAGAACACTCATTTTCTGAGGTGTTATAATAAATACATTTGTATCTGATAATCAGTGTGCTGTTTGAAATTTAGAACACAGTCCTACAGCAAATGCTGTAAACTCTATCTACTCAAAGGAAAATTGAAGTCTTGTGTTACAATTAACTATGCATTAGGTATACTATTCAACTGTTAGTATAACTGCAGTCTTGATATCTGAAGGACTAAGAAAGAAAATAAGAAAACATAAGAAAAATTTATAGGAAAGAACATAGGAACATAGTTTTTGATTCTGTCATACCTAACCTTTCTAGGTAAGAAAGGTATAAATCTTTATATAACTGAAAAGGACACATCTTGCAGAATTTAAAAAAAAAATTGTGAGAGCAGTTTTCAGGCACTAAAACATCATACAGAGTGGATATCCAGCTCAGTCCTACAGCAACAAAGCTGCATCAGCCTCAGCAGTCCCCACTAATTTGCTAATTTGCTGTTTTCCATGAATAAGTACTCAGTCTAACAACACCCTGCCAAAACAAGCTTCACTACTGATTATGCATTGCCCAAGCAAAAGAGTTGTGCTTGAGATGCTTGAGAACTGTGTGCAGCTCAGTAGTTCAGTATTATCTGACGATTAAGCTTTATATATCTTATAAACTACTAAACTTACACTTATTTTATGTGTGTGTTCATGTGTTTGTTGGGAGAGCAGCTGTACAGGTAATTCTAGGAGAACCACTGAACTAGAAAATAAAGCAGGGTTTTGAATGACTCTATTTTATCTGGTCCAGTAGATGTTTAAATGTTTATATGTGAATAAACCCACCAGTTTTTATCTCCCATGTATCCCCAAATGAGTGCATAAAGTAGTCTTGGAAAGGAAGATGATTTAAAAATCTCTGATCAAAAAACTAAGATAAAATTATATGTCCTACCTTCTGAGTACTTTGACATACATTACTGAATGGTAGAGCAACCACCAATAGATTTCTGATTTTCCTGTGCAAGATAAATTTTCTTAGCAGATTGAGTGGAATATTTAATTTAAAAAACAAGATATTTTAAACATTTCCATTTCTGTCAAAAGAAAAGAAAAGAAAATAAAAGCAACAAATTGAAACCCCAAATACTGTTTCTACTCAATATGGTTTAATTTGAAATGATCAATTCTATCTGCAGCTTCAACATTTATGTGGCTTCTATTCCTTCTTAGATTGTATTTCCTTCAGGAGAGTAAGGAATTGGATGTATCTGAGACTATATGAGTAAGAAGAACATAAGTCATTTGTTCTTGTTAGCTTTTTATGTACTTTAATGAAAGCAGCAGTCGTATTGATTAATATGATTGCACATACTTCCTTGGCCCATCATTATTTCTTAAAAGGAATGAATTTAATCTTAAATTCTGTGCTTTGCATTTGTAAGATTACTGCTTGGCCTGTCCTATTACGATTTGTCAAAGTCTTGACTTTCAAGTAATAGGTACAATTTTTCAAACGATAAGGTTCAGTTAAGGAAAAATGAGTAGTCTTCATTAGATTGATTACACTGTTACTAGATGTATTTGTTCATCAGTGACATGCTGTTAATGATCCTGTGCTAAAGATTACCAACCTGCACACAACCTATGGACTGTTGTAACCTATTTTTCCAATCTTTATATTGGACAAATATTTGTATTTACCAGTATTTTGGACTTAGTATTGCTCACTGGTCAATTCAGATGGCTTTTAGTTCTCTATCTTTCCTGAGCTCCAGTTTAAAACATATCTGGATCTCTTTTATGGAATGAATCTTTGTTAATGTGAATCCTCTTAAGTCACCTTCAATTCAATTGAATTTAACATGTTGACTTCAGTAAGAAGATGTTTAGGAAAATACTTGTGGACAAAAAGATTGCTGTTTAGTCTCCTGCTCTGTTGTTAATGACCATAGAATCACTTCTCTGTTCTTCTGCAAAATAACCTCTAGCTTTTAATGGGAGGTCTGTTAGGAAATCCATTAGAGGTGGTAAAGTACCTGCACACTATGATAAGGCAGAGGTTAGTCATAGAACAGTGATGGAACCCACCATTTCATAAATATATGAAACAACCACAGGCTACTGTTCCTTACTTAATGGCTCCCATTTAAATATTCTTTTTCTTGAAAATTTAATTTTCGGTTTCCTTACATGCTCTTTGACAGATATCTAATTTTCAAAAGGGTTTGAATGTATTTTCCAATTACTTTTTTTTATATAATCAAAGTTTTAGACTAATTGTATCCACTACCCCTTTGTAAAATATTTTTCTCTGCAGTTTATATAGATATTATTTAATTTCAGTCCATAATCTTATTTCACCTTTCTTTAATTTCTCTTTCCCTGAAGACTCTTTGTCTAAAGCCTGCTAAACTGATGACAATTTCTTTCGTTATATCAGAAGACAATGAAGCAGCACTCGGTTTGGTAGTGACTGGAATGGGTGAAATGTTGTTTGTCTCTTTAGTGACTATTGAAATTAGCAGTCAAACTCCTTAGGATTGCCCAGGAAAAAAAGGCAAAATTCAGAAATAGATAATGGCAAGATATGCTAATTACTTTCAAATTATATTACAGTAAAGTTAGGAAGATAAACAAGAATAATAAAATAAAACTATAAAAGCACCTGAATTGCGATTCAGCCAGCAGACGGCAAGTGATCTTCAACGAAGAAAGACAATAAAGCTGAAGATCTTACTTGTACTATGCAAATATTCTATGAAATGAAGATCCAGACAAACCTTTTTCCTCACCTCTTCAACTATACTGTGCTTAGGTTACTGTGAGAAGGGAAAAGTATCTTATTCAACCTAAGAATCTCAAGGATAAGATATTGAAGGTGTAAAATTTTTCCTTTGTAGCAAACCTAAAGGGGTGTTGTTTCTTTTTTTTCTGGATGTTGCAATCTGGAATGGATGAATTTGCTTACATTTTGGAGCATTAATTTCTATTATTTCCCTGAACATGATGAGGGGGATGTATTGTAAAAAGGAAAACACCAACAGTTACTGAAAACAAATGTAAAATATTGCCTAAAAAACATTACTGCTTCTACAAGGAATTATTGAAGACAGAAAGCATAGCTTGAGCATGAAGTAAATGCTACAATAAAAATGACGAGAAGTGTGGTCAAAAAAAAAAAAAAGAAAGAAAAAACAGAAGGAAAAAAGCTCATATTTAGATGAACTTTTTTTTTATCCAATGAATTTTCGTGAATTTAATGTTAGCATTAGGGAGTAACGTTTGATCCTAAGAATATAAATGACTCCAAAAATACAAAATGTTTGGTAACAGTGTAGTTCTAACTCTTGGTATGTTTATTCTGTCACCTAAAATTGCTTTTCAGGAAAGGAAAGTCTCTTAAAAGGCAAAAGTCAAAGTTTCTTCAAAAAGTACCAGTAGCTTCTTCTCTGAATGAAGCCAAGAACATATTGAATTATACATGCATGACCCAAAGAAATTAAGAGATAAGTTTTCTTCTATTGGGTCTGACTAAGATGGAGCTAATTTTCCCCATAGCGATGTGCTATGTATTGGGAGCTAGAAAGGTGTTGATGGTTACTGCTGAGCAGGAATCGCACAGCACCAAGGCTTTTTTCCAACATTTTTTTCCCCAGTGAAAAGGAGGCAGGGTGGAGCTATCCACTTGTTCTTCTGAGCAAACACTAACACACTTGGAGCCCTGCTTCCCAGAAAAGGGGTCAGACATCACCTGCCTATGGGAAGTAGAGAATAAATCTTTGTTTTCTTATGCCTCCTCACCCAGCCTTGCTTTGCTTTTCATTGAACTGTGTCTATCTTAACCTATGAGTTTCATCTTATTTTCTCTCCCTGCTCCATCTGAAAGGAGAAGGTAGGCGGAGTGATAGAGTAGCTTAGAGGGCACCTGGCATCCAGTCAAGGTCAGACCACCACACTTCCACAAAAAATGTTTTGAACAATGACAGACAAGCATCCATAAGAGGCATTTAGACAGAAGCACGCAGTATTTTCTTAGTTCAGGTAAACATGAAACTTTCCATCTGTCTTTCCCACACATTTGTCAACAATAGTAATAGTGGTATAATTTATAATACTAGTAGAATGCATACCAAAAGTGCATAAATAATTCACATTAAAATTATAGATGAATTAGCTGAATGGAAATTAGGCAGGACAACACTGAAAGAAGGAAATATGCAAATTAGATTATTTTTTAATCTTTAATATTTTTTTTTCTTTTGTTAACAGTAAAACATGAAATGTGATGTGGATTAACAGTAAAATACATAAAGTCAGAGGAGTTTATTTTTAGAGAAAGTTGATCTTAATTGAATTAACAGTACTGCCGAAGTAATTAAAGCAGCAGTGGGTGTTTTGAGGATGATACAGGTCATTGATGTCCTATCAAATTTAATACAATCACATCCTGAGTGATATTTTGCCTGAGTGGATCCTGAATGAACCACCCACATAGTGCAGAGATTTCAGAAAGCCTCTGTTAAAAAGATTTCAATTATAAGTGAGTCATACTAGTGTTAAATGTATACTTTTTTGACTTCCAGCATTGGGCATGGCAGGAAAAGTTGAAAACTATCACATAAAAACATAATTTTAAAAAAGGAAATGAGGTAGATGTTGCTTTTAGATAGCCATAAATAAATAAGTAGGTTATATTTACTGGATCTTGGTGCTTCTAGATAACTAATAAAACAAAAGCAAGATTTTCTCATTTATGTTTTTGAAGCATGGTTCATGTGTCAGTCATATAACTTCAATTGTCTTCAACTGAAGACACACAGCTTGAACTCTACATTCAAATTTTTTAAAATGTATTCAAATTGTGCAAATTGATATCAAAACAGACGTATTAACACTCATGGATTAAACTACTCTATCAGCAGCTGTAGAAGTTATCGGAATCTTTCTCAGCTACTTAGAGAACTTGTCAGCAGTTAGAGTTGCTTCATTTTATTTACTCCTACTCTTTTTTAATAATTGAAATGAAGTCTTAAATAATTGCTCAGATAATGTAGTCATTGCAATGACTTCAAACACTAAAGTGTAAATACTCCATTAAAATTTTGCAAAAGGAAAGACCAGTTTCTAGACATGTGCATTTTATTTTATTCTTTAGAATCTTGTTTTTGAATTCAAATTTAAGAACTTTAACAGGAACAGGGAAAACGAATTTAAAGCTTGGCTTTTTGAGATGTTATTTTGTCTGTATCATTAGTCATCTTATTTGAAGGACAGATTCTTATATGCTGTAAATCAGAAGAGTTTCAAAAGCTGGTTTACTTAGTAAAAAAATTGATGGGAATATTAACTAGTAGTTATCTGCTTTCTCTTCTTTATCTCCCCAAAATATGCTGAGTTTTAGTGCTGTAAAATTGCTTTGCATTGAGACTAGACCTGCTTCTAAAGTAAAAAATTAGTATTAATTAAATTTCAGAATTTCAGATCTTGTTTTGTGAAAATGGAAACTTCAGTGTTTTTCTTCAGAAAAAATAAAGAACATAGGAAATTCTTCTTATGTGGCTACATTGCATGTATGAAGTGTAAAGTACAGTTCATGCAGTAACAAAATCTAATTTGCCTTAATAAAAAAAGAACTTTGTCACTTGTCTTTCTTTTCAATTTGAACCGAATGAAAGTATTACTATAAGGCTAATCTGTACTGGGACCTTTATCATGCTGAAGTTAATGTTCACATTAGAATAATTTTTTTTTTTAGTTTGACATTTTCCAACATAATTTTTTCTCTTATTTTTTATACTTTATAAAAGAATCCAAACATTGCATATCTACATAAATCACAGAAATGTGCTCCTTTTTTTCCAATCCTTAAACTGTGAATTTATGAAACAGCACAATTATCAGGAAAAAAAATAATCTCGGACTCAATACAAGTAAAAAAGATAGTTGTTCTTGGAGAAATAATACAAGTAGATAAAGCTGATAGACATAGTTCAATTATAAGATGGGTCTATAGAGGATGTATTGAAAATCCTTTTGTCTGGATATCTTCCCAAGCACTTTATTGCTCCCTTTTATTAAGTCCGTCTGTTTGATAACTACTTTTTATAGTTACACTTAAAAGTATTTTTTTCCTGAGTAATCTTGCAAGCATTTGCATTTTTGCATTTTTGTGAAAATTTTAATTAACTTTACCAAGGCACAGAAGTTTTAAAGGTACATGTCATAGAACCAGGATTTTTGGAGAAGGGATACAGAGTTCAGTTATGTCTACCATTAATAAAAATTGTATTGTATTTATATCCAAATATTTTGCACTATCACTGTCAAAGTGATTTAGCTATGTATCAAGTTCATGGGGCCAGGAATCCTGAACCAATCTTTAACCCGCAATAGTAAAAAAAAAATCAGAAAAGCTGACCCAAATTATTTACAGTATGAGCAGAGGTTTCTTAACCTTTTCAAAGATATGACTTTCAGTTACAGACCGAAGTACTATTACATATATTTTAGTGCCAATATGTATAGCTTTTCTTTAATGTTTTCTTTAATTGTTTATGAAAGTGCAGGAAAAACGCTTGACTTCATAAAATGTAAGGAAAACTGTAAAAAAAGCCTGTAACGGTATTCTTAATGCTTTCTGTAACTAAAATTCCAAACAAAAAACCAAAACCCCTCAAAGAAACAAAACCTACTGACCAACTAAAAAAATACCCCAAAACCACCACCCCCAAAACAAACAAACAAAAAGCAACTATGCACAAGTGAGAAACAAAGTGAAATATGCAAATGGAGGCTTCATTATAGAAATATGATTTAAAGTGTTGTTTTATAATAATTTTCAGTATGGTAAATTCAGAAATTGCTAAGTTCTAGAATTCCCTAGAATTCAAAGCACTGTCCAATTTCCATCAACTCAATAAATTGAATAAGATCATAGTTTTGTCATTTGAATTTGAAGGGTTGGATTTTCATGGAGGTACAAATACTCAGAAGTTTGTATTTCTGTTCTGTATTGAGTTTACCACACAGGCCATATTGTATAATAAGGACTGAAACTCACATAAGAGAAAAAACTACATACATAAGTCAGTGTAATCTCCTCAGCAAATTGAATCATTAGAAAGAAGATTGAGAAAAATAAATAAACACAATGACAGGTTTTGATATTTTTTTTAATATTAACAATTCTATTGTTTTTTTCTCTGTGTGATGATATGGACCTAAACACAAACTTAGAAAGAAGGAATTCTCTGAAATAATTTGTTTACAAGCAAAACACACTAAAACTGTGATACACTATCAAAAGCTCACAACAATTAGATTTTACTGCCTCCATTTTATCGTTTAATGAGAGGTTAAATTCCAAAATATCTTATCATTATTTCTAATCGGTTCATCACATTGAAGACAGGCAAATTAGAATGAGCTTGAGTTACAGCAAAGGAGAGGTTTAATGTCTTTGGCTGCAGTTGAATGTTTTGAATCAATAAATTAATGTCAGCACAACAAATTTTTTTAGTTCCTAGCTAACCTTTCAACATCAATTAGTTGCTACATTTTGGATTTTATATAGTTTTATGAGGAAGGTGGGAAATAACATGGTTGTTTATTGCTGACCACACTTTGAGAGCAGATAATTAGACTCCTGTGAATCTTTTATATAGAACAACACCTTTATCAACACCTTTTTCAGCAAGAAGGTTGACATGAAACTCCTAGATGTCTTCTATGCACACAGTGTTTCATACTTTTAGAAAGAGTATAATTTTGAGGCTCAGCTTTAATTGTGAAACAGTTTTAAACTGATGTAACATAACTTTCATCTCAATCAGTATTTAAACATGCAAAATTTGTTTCATTATTTAAGAATACTTGTTTTCAAAAGGTCCAAAAGGTCCTGCACCTGGGATGGGACAATCACAAGCACAAATATAGGCAGGATGGAGTATAGTTTGAGAACAGTCCTGCTGGTTAACAAAAAGCTCAAATGAGCCAACAAGGTGCAAGTGTAGCCCAGAAAGCCAACCATATCCTAGGATGCATCAAAGCTTGTGAAATAGGGACCAAGGGAAGTAACTGACAAAGAAGAACAAAGAAGTTACACAAGTCAACACCGTTGGTGATTGTAACACTAATGTGAATAAAATGGCAATGAATTTAAGCAACGATGTCATTGAGATCAGTTAACAAGAATTCTGACTAAAAGAATAAAATAAAACCCACCAGGAACCAGATTAATCTTTCTTATGTCAGAGTAAGTCAAGTTTCAAAGTCAAGTGTTCCCTATATTTACAGACACTAAATAGCTGTATATCAGGCCTCCAATAACAGTGCTAACTATATTTTCAGCTTATCTCAAGTGCAAAAAGATTCCCTAACTCAATACTTATCAATATTCCCTAATACAGCAAGGTCAGTATATTCATTATTGATCCAAGCATGATAAACTTGTTTGATCCTAAAGTTTACATTTAGAAACTGTTGCAAATTGTTGGAATAGAGATTAAAAAAAAACCCAAACAATATATAAAAAAAAAAAAAAGCTAGTTAAGGTATGGGCACACAGGATAAATCCACTGTCTATTTGTTAGAAGACTCACAGTCCTGAAGGTTGTTCGTGTCTCCTAATAGTAGAGGCTTTATTCAGGCTTCTGTGGTGACAAACTGTGTATTAATTTTGCTTAGGTTTGTGGCTTGGCGACCTCAATTTTTAGTTTTGCAGTTCATATCTTTACACTTTTAAGCCTTGTTTTGCATATTCAATGGGATTAAGTTTGATATCTGTGAACCATTATTCCATTTAAACATTTTTATCAAGACAAGAAAATGGATTGGAACTGAGGCACTCCAGGATTCCCTCCTTCTCCACCTCTTTATCCCTGAAGCAGTTTCTGTATTCTAACTAATAATGGAATCAAGATTTGGAAGTTTTTTTACAAACTCTGTGATGGTGATTCAGCCTTTGCCACTAGGGGTCTCATCAGCTAAACTATAGAGGCTACCGATTTTCTTTAGTATCAAAGTATTTCAAAAGCTTGGAATGATGAAGGAAGAACAAAGTAAATAAATAAATACGTTGAAAAACATGGAAAAAAACGCTCAAAAAGATAGGAAAATTATGAGCAAATAATATTTTAAAGTTTTATTTTGTCCTATATGCTAATTATAGATGTTCTGCTTTCAGTTATATCATAAATGTCTTATATTTGATAAGTAATTTGCTCTAAGCATTTGTAGTACACCTCAGGTTGTACGAGCACCCAGCTGGAGCTGTCAGCATTGCTGTCACTCAGCAAGGATTATCATACATTGTGCCATTTTGACACCTCAAAGACTTTGCTTTCAATGTTTTACAACAGATTTTCAAATGCACCATGAAAACACAAAGGTTACCTAATAAATAGACAGTATTATAAAGTAAGTATATAACTATATTTATCAGGTGATAAAAAATGTCAAATTTATTCTATGACCATTCTATTAATGTGGCAAATAAATGCCACAGATCACTAAACAGAAACACAAAAACTTCAAAGTGGTGTCATGGTTTAACCCCTCTTAGCTTAGGTAGCTAAGCCTCACACTGTCACTCACTCCCCCACAGTGGGCTGGGGAGAGACTTGGTAGGGTAAAAGTGCAAAAACTTGTGGGCTGACAATTTAATAGGTAAAGTTAAAGCTGTCCACACAATCAAAGTAAAACAATGAATGCATTCACTAGTCTTCATTGACAGGCAGGCATTCAGTCATCTCCATGAAAGCAGGGAGCACTTAAGGTTTTCATGCTAAATTTGATCCACTTCTCAAATATTTTCTGCAGCCTTTTACTCTTTCAGCATTCTGTAATTCTTTTTTTTAAGTAGCAGTTATGAAATTGGTAAGAAGTATTCTGGGATTTGTTCATGAGTTCCAAAATCAGAAGCCCTAGCAATTTTCAGCTTGTCTTGGGCAGCAACAATGGGGGGGG